>JAJJMC010012129.1:996217-1041098 GCA_023531435.1 Papaver californicum
TATTATTATTATTATTATTATTATTATTATTATTATTATTATTATTACTATTATTATTATTATTATTATTATTATTATTATTATTATTTATATACATAATTTATCTTTTTTTTATCTTTTTTTTTTATCTTTTTTTTATCTTTTTTTTATCTTTTTTTTTCACGACTACATGATTAAATACTTTGAATCTAAGCGCATGCTCCTTTTCAGCAGATTACATGATAGTTCCCATGGATCCTGCATTCCACTCTTGCTTAGGCGACGGAGACAGGGAGAACACACAAATATTGCTATCAAAGTGTCAATTTTTTTTTTATTTTGACAAAATTAAAATTCTAATGCGTCCGAGCTACGACCTTATGGCAATAATAGTGCCCCACCAAATCACTTAGAGAAATATAAAATTGCAAAATAAAAACAAAAAGTGATATGGTTATGATGATTCCGAGATATGCTTGTTCAATGATTCTGAGATTATGTTTGTTCGATATCGACTTAGGGGTGTGTTTATGGGCAAAAACAAATTAAAGGGTAATTTAGGAAAAGCGGGGTGAGCAGGTGATAATTCGTCAATCCTTAAACATTTGCATTGTTGAATTACTTTTTTTTAGATTCGAGAGATCAATCTGTACAATCCTGGCCTAAACCAAGCAATGGCCGTTCCAGTCTTGCTTCAGTCACAAATGAGAATGAGAAGGGTTGGTCTTAGGGAGGGAAGCGAGAGAAGGATTGAGGATAGAGTATCAGACTCTGTGGGATGTAATATGAGTGAATATCTATGAACAATTTTCTGTATGAGAAGGTTGAATGATCGAGTTCAACTTGTGTTGTTCTTTATTATACTCGACTTGGAATTTTCGTAATTCAGACTTGTTATCTTCAATAGATTTGAGAAATTTATTTTATAGTCATAGCTATTGTAACCGTTCACCTGACCTCTTCTCTGAAGAAAGTGTCGATGGTGATTAGTGGTGAAGTGGAGAAGGTGAAGAAAATGTTGACAACTGCTCCCCACTTCGATTAAGGTTGAATAGTCAGTCACTCAACGTACCACTCTGATAGACACATTTTTGTGTCCAATTTAATCTCAATTTTATATATTGTTGATAGTTAATTTTTGTACTTATTATGGTTTTTATTGCTTTTTAGGTATTTTTGGAGAATTGTTAAAGGCACCTCAACTTGGATTAAGGCACCCACTTAATTTATAAAGGCACCCAAGGATTAAGGCACCAAGTTTTCAAATGAAGAATTATGGCGGGAAAGCAAAAGGTGTTTCACATGCAGGAACAAAACACGGAAACTCACAAATTTGGAAAGTGTGTTTTTTTTGGAAAAATTCTGTTTTTTGGAAAAACATTAAGTTGGGAAAGAATTGAAAAGGGAAAGATATAAATCTCTACTCTTTTTAGAATCAAACCAAGGAAAGAATCGGAAGAAATCGGGAAGAAAGCTCATGTTTTGGGAAAGCTTTTGTTCATGAATTCAAGGAATTTTTGGGAGTTTTTGGAGAGATTGGAAGCTTGAATTAGTATAAGTAGGCATGTATAGCAATTGGGTTAGAGGGAGAAACAATTGGGAAGCTTAGAATTGCTCACAATCAGGAGAATCACGTAAACAGGAAGCTCAAAAATTTCTGCTGCTGCCAAGGAAGAACACGAAGCAGGCTACACCAGAAAACCGTCGTTCATTAAAACAGAAACCGTACTTTATTTCAAAAAGCAACAGAAAACTGTTTCTTGTTGCGTATTCTTTTGAACTGTTTTCTGTTACGAGCTGAAGTGTTTCCAGCAACACTTATAGTCGTATCTAATCGACTGTGTGCAATCATATTCTCCTTGTAAGCAATTTTTGAAGTAATAAATAATGATTTTTGAGGATTTTGCCATTACTATGAGGAGCTAAACTTCTTCTTTGAGGCTATGGAGGAATCTACTTTTCCAACAATTATGTGGTATGTATTTAATTAATTTATGCAATTTATTTATGATTAATTGCCTTGGTTGAAAATTGATTTAAAAGATTTTTTTTAAGCAATTGTGATTCCGTTAGATGGTGCATGCCTCGGATTAGGTCCCTAGATGCTCCATGCTTTTGTTATACAGTTGTTGTTTTGAAAATCTATTTTTGCAATGATTTAGAATCAAATTAAAATGTTTTAATTGCATGATTAAAATTATTATCACTTTGAAATTGGAAAATAGTGGAATCCTAGCCTCAGTTTTCTCTCAACCTTATAAAAAATATTTGAGTTTTCATACATTTAGTTTTAGAAATTAAATTTAAAATCAATCTTCACAAGTCTGAGTAACGAATCTTTATTTACCACTTTAAAATTACATCAATTTTTGGCGCCGCCGACGTGGACTTGTTTTTAGAATTGTTTTTAGATTTTTTTTTTAGGTTAATTAGTTTAGTTAGATTTTCTTTTTTATTATTTTTACTTTGTTCTATTTTACGTTTCTTTTGGTATTTCTCTTTTTGTTACAGGTTTTGGATTTTGGATCGAAAGGAAAGTGAGCCAAAGTATTGGAATTAAAGTCAAAGATTTGGAATTAAAGCTAAAGACTTGGAGATAAAAGCTAAAGCTTAAAGGAACGAAAAAGAAGACGAAGAATTTTTTAATTTGATTTTAATTAGATTTTATTTTATTTTATTTTTAGAAAACTGTATTAGGATTTTAATTGTTTCTGTATTTGTTTTTGGACACTTCGCTTTGGACTTTGGACTTTTTGGACTTTATTATTATTTTTAACCCTATGGAAGGGTAGTATTAAATATAAACTGCTACAGGGAAGGACGACAATTACGATATTGTCTCGGCCCCTCGGGTTCGCACACTGACACAGGAGTTGGTGGCCCGAGTCGACTTCAACCGATTAATCGCCCTTCTGGTACGGGAGGTAAGATTCGATCAACCCACGAATCCCCTGCAAGTGGGTTTACTGTATTCCTTCGTATGCATATATGCTGAGGAACTGAAAACGGACTTACTTTTCTAGTAAAGGGCAAGAACTGGCCATACAAGATAAGGACTCGGATTTCATCACCGTTTCCTTCTTGCCCGCCTTAGGAACACGTTACCTAACACGAACCTAATCCTTAAAATTTGACTAAAAAGAAGACCGATAGGGTATCGAGCTTATTGGAAAATCATTCAAAAGGATTGTATTGGTTGCTTTGTTAGCCTAACTCGAAGTTCGAAAAGATTATTTTAAGTTGATTAGCGCCGCCTTGTAACCCAGGGAAACGTTGCCAAAGAGGCAGGGTTATCAAAGCTCCTTAGAGCTTATCCTGTTTCTCTTCGACTTAATCTAATTCGGATCGTCCTAAGAGGTTTGCTAAACCTGTAACTAGTTGTCTTTTGAAAGAATAGAAGCTGGTCTAGAAAACAATCTAAGTGGAGCCATCATGCTTTTTGTTTGCTAGAATCAATAGGTTTGATTTGGTTGAGTCGACCTTGCTTTGTGTTTTTTTAGAATTCCCTTCTGATTAGGAGTTATTGCATGCCCATTGAGCGTGCTTGGAGAAGAGATTCTATTGGCCGTTTGATCAGCGACGAGAATAGAAACTTTGTCGCCGAGAGTGAGAATTTAGGAAACCCTTCTTTTGAGAGCCCTATCTTTGGAAACTTTAGTTTTGAGAATTTGTCTCTTAGTGAGGAAGTTATTCCTAATTTTTCAGTTGTGTCAGAAATGACAACCTTGAAATCTTTGTTGAATCCTACTAGGACTGCTCGTCCATCATGTATCAAGTTGGCTGAAACTCAAGCCAACTATGAGTTGAAACCTGGGACCATACAGATGCTCCCACTCTTCTTAGGGAAAAAAATTAAAACCCTTACTTTCACATTAGGGATTTTGAAGAAATATGTAGTACCCTAAAAATTCATAACATGTCTGATGAAGCTTTGAAACTTAGGTTATTTCCCTTTTCCCTGAGAGACAAGGCCAAATCTTGGTTATATAGTTTGCCATCTGAATCCATCGAGACATATGAACAACTTACTGCTGCCTTTTTAGCTAAATTTTTCCCTAGGCACAAGATATCAAAACTTAGGCAAGATATTTCCACATTTGGGCAACACGAAGGAGAGTCTTTGTACACCTATGTGGAAAGGTTCAATGAATTAATAACACAATGTCCCCAACATGGTTTAGAAGACCAAAGACTGGTCCAAATCCTTTATGAAGAGCTAGATTATCCAACAACCATCATAGTTGAGTCATTGTGTACAGGAAGTTTTGATAGTAAAGATGTTACTGAGGCGATGAAATTTTTGCATGAGATTGTTGATAAGACCCATCAATGGGAATGTAGTAAGGAACCTCCTAGAAAAACTCTTCTGAGTAGAGGTAATGTCAATAGGGTAGATGAAAGTCTTGAATCAGATGCCAAATATGCCTTTATAGTGAAAAGGTTAGAAGCCTTAGAATTAAGTCAATCTAGTCGAGGAATAGAGCCCAAGCCATTTTGGGAAGGACAGACTATTGAAGAGCAATCCCATGCTCTTTATAATAACACTAGATATGATAACCGTCAGAAGTTTGATCCATATTCAGAAAGCTATAACCCTGGTTGGAAAAACCATCCAAATTTTTCTTGGTCTAAGGACCAGAATCAAGGTCAGTCTAGTAACCCTCAGGGTCCACCAGGTTTTGGTTATACTAAGAATTCTTCTGGACCGGCACAATTTCAGAACTCTTTAGACAAAAGGATCATGAGTTTAGAGGAGTCTCTCGCTCTCCTAACATATAACTCTGCTTATTTTGAGAAAAAAATCAAAAAAGATTTAACAGACAATACGAAGATAGTGCAAGATAACTCACAGGCTATCCATGATTTGAGAAACCAGTTTAGTCAGTTGAGTGAGTTTTTAAGAGAAAAAGGCAAGTTCCCTAGTCAACCACAACCCAACCCTAGAGGAGTTCATGCGTTATCTACTAACCATGTGAATGCAATTAAAATCCTCAGGAGTGGTAGAGTAGTAGACAATGAGGTAACCTCGCCCAATAGTGAACATGATGTAGTTCACCGTTCCGAGCCTATAGTTGAAGAGACTGATAAAGTCTCTAAAAAGTCCAATGCGGTTCCGGCTGAACCCGATTTTGTGCCCAAAGCCCCATTCCCACAACTTCTAATACCAACTAGGGAGGAATCCAACTTTAATAACATACTGAAGGTTTTTAGGCAAGTCACAATAAACCTTCCGCTATCAGATGCAATTAGGCAGATTCTTGCTTATTCCAAGTTTCTTAAGGATATTTGTACGCGAAAGCGAAAGCTTAATGTACCAAAGAAAGCCTTTTTAGCTAGTAATGTGAGTTCAATTCTCCAGAATACTACAACTCCTAAGTACAAAGACCCAGGGTCCCCAACCATTTCTTGCACAATAGGTAACTACCGTGTTGAGAAAGCGTTACATGACTTAGGAGCCAGTATGAACTTACTTCCGTACCATATGTACCTTCAGCTAGGACTTGGTGAGTTGAAACCTACTCAGATAACACTGCAATTAGCTGATAGGTCTGTGAAAATTCCTCGTGGTATCATAGAGGATGTTCTTATTGAGGTAGATAAGTTTATTTATCCAGTAGATTTTGTTGTCCTTGATACTCAACATGTCCGTGACCCATAGAATCAGATACCTGTGATATTAGGTCGCACGTTTTTAGCTACATCTAGTGCGATCATTAACTGTCGAACTGGTATTATGAATTTGTCTTTTGGTAATATGACTATTGAACTAAATATTTTCCATATTAATAAGCAACCTTCTGAGTTAGGTGACACGTGCATGGAGGAGGTAAACATGATAGAAACATTAGTTCAGGAGTCATTACCAAATACCTTATTAGAAGATACATTAGAGGAATGTCTAGTTGATCATCATTTAGAAGAAGAAATTGATAATTTTCGGGAACCGGACGATCTAGAAAATAGAGAAAGTGTGATGAGTCTATCTAGAGACACTAAAAACTTTAAGTTTGGGGGTGACTATCATTCTCCATGTGCTTTATATATTAGAAAGGTCCATAACTTGGGACTTGACATATGCACCTCTACCATTTTACAAGATCATCTTCGAGCTAGATTCCCTGAACCTGTTGATGTCCAGAAAGAAGTTCAGTTGGTAGAAACCCATCCTCTGGTCGATGTGGTTTACCTAGGCAGTAATACCAAGATTAACTTTGTTTTCCCACCAAAATATTTTCGTCCATATGTGGAAACGTTAGAATTTCAAATGTGTCAGTTATTAAGTTTTGAGACTAAACCTAATTATCTTAGGAGATTAGAATCGACACATTTGTTTAAGAATGACCACCTTCATAGTAGTCAATTATGTGAGTCAACTCCGATTGACTTTGAGGATCCAAAATTATTCAGGTTATTATTATGTGCTTTTAAGTTCTTAGTTAAGTTATTCCAGACTTTACAACCTGTAGATTCTTCCTACGAAGAAATCCAGCCTAAGAAAATATTTTATCTAGACCCTTCTATGGAAACCTGAACCACAGCTAGAAGTAGTTGTCTTAAACAGAAAACTAGATAAGGGTGTGCTCGGTTTTTTCATTTTCTTGGCATTTTGGATAACCCTATTCGATTTAGAATTGTTCCGATTATTGCTATATGATTTTATGAGGTGACTAATTTTTTCTTAGTCTGGCTGAAGACTTTAAACTTAGCACTTCTTGGGAGGTAACCCATGCTCAAGAAACACGGTAATATCTTTCCTAAGCTCTTTTCGATTGATAACAGTTTCTCCTTGTTCATGCTCTTAATCATTCATATTTAGAAACATTGAGGACACTGTTTGATTTAAGTTTGGGGGTAAGGGAGAAACTTTTTAGTGAAATAATAAAGCTCTAGAATTTAGAAACTTGTGAACACTTCAGGGTGACACTAACCATTCTAGGTAGATGGAAACTTAGCTCTTTTTCTATAGGAATTGGTGTACCCAGTGAAAGGGTCTATTCATAAAAGGACAGAGTACAGGTGTTAGTTGTCACCACATCTCGGAGTCTATCACTACTATATCACTTTCTGTTTTTACTTTTGCAAATTTGTGTTTCTCTAAGTGATTTGGTGGGGCCCAGCATCAAATTGTTATCGGCGTCAGGATGAAATAGAGTGTTTTGAGATCAAGCCCCATTATTATGAATATATATATATATATATATGAGAAAAAAAAAAGAAGAAAAAAAATAGTAGTAAAAAAAAAAAAAAAAATTATTATTGTTAGAAATTTGTGTGGGTTCTCCCTGTCTCCGTCGCCTAAGCAAGCGTGGCATGCAGGATCCATAGGAACTCGAGTATAGACCAGTTGAATTGATATTAGTATAAAATTTAAGAATAGTGGGTGCGTATCTCAAATTCATTAGGTATCATCCTGGTAATGACCTTCAGACAGATAGGGGAAACACCGTTCACCTTAGTCAACACGTGCAACCTTCATATTTTCCATGTTCATCTTCTAAATCTTTTCATGTGATTGAACTGTGATAGATTCTGGGATTTATGGATTAAACGATTATCTGAGTAGAGCTCTGTTGTCACATATGAATTTAGTATGCTTGAGTAAAGCACTCGTATATAGCAATTGGACTCATATAGGGTAATGATTCCTATAGCCGAAGAATTGAGTAAGCCAACTAAATAGTTTGTTTAGTGTCTACCTAAATTTTCACAAGTCGCTAAAATCTGGAGTAAAGGTTTTGTGGGTATACCTCTTGTAAACCCTCACGAGACTATAACTCGTCCACTAGGGACACCTAGGGGTTTAAAGGCTTATTACATATGCTAAATGTAGTCGCGATTCCTGCGAAAGTGAGTTAGGATTTTTATTTTCTAGATTAGATTTGCTCGAGGACTAGCAAATAATAAGTTTGGGGGTATTTGATAGACACATTTTTGTGTCCGATTTAATCTCAATTTTATATATTGTTGGTAGTTAATTTTTTTACTTATTATGGTTTTTATAGCTTTTTAGGTATTTTTGGAGAATTGTTAAAGGCACCTCAACTTGGATTAAGGCACCCACTTAATTTATAAAGGCACCCAAGTATTAAGGCACCAAGTTTTCAAATGAAGAATTATGGCGGGAAAGCAAAAGGTGTTTCACATGCAGGAACAAAACACGGAAACTCACAAATTTGGAAAGTGTGTTTTTTTTTGGAAAAATTCTGTTTTTTGGAAAAACATTAAGTTGGGAAAGAATTGAAAAGGGAAAGATATCAATCTCTACTCTTTTTAGAATCAAACCAAGGAAAGAATCGGGAAGAAAGCTCATGTTTTGGGAAAGCTTTTGTTCATGAATTCAAGGAATTTTTGGGAGTTTTTGGAGAGATTGGAAGCTTGAATTAGTATAAGTAGGCATGTATAGCAATTGGGTTAGAGGCAGAAACAATTGGGAAGCTTAGAATTGCTCACAATCAGGAGAATCACGTAAACAGGAAGCTCAAAAATTTCTACTGCTGCCAAGGAAGAACACGAAGCAGGCTACACCAGAAAACCGTCGTTCATTAAAACAGAAACCGTACTTTATTTCAAAACGCAACAGGAAACTGTTTCTTGTTGCGTATTGAACTGTTTTCTGTTACGGGATGAAGTGTTTCCAGCAACACTTATGGTCGTATCTAATCGACTGTGTGCAATCATATTCTCCTTGTAAGCAATTTTTGAAGTAATAAATAATGATTTTTGAGGATTTTGCCATTACTATGAGGAGCTAAACTTCTTCTTTGAGGCTATGGAGGAAGCTACTTTTCCAACAATTATGTGGTTTAATTAATTTATGCAATTTATTTATGATTAATTGCCTTGGTTGAAAATTGATTTAAAAGATTTTTTTTAAGCAATTGTTATTCCGTTAGATGGTGCATGCCTCGGATTAGGTCCCTAGATGCTCCATGCTTTTGTTATACAGTTGTTGTTTTGAAAATCTATTTTTGCAATAATTTAGAATCAAATTAAAATGTTTTAATTGCATGATTAAAATTATTATCACTTTGAAATTGGAAAATAGTGGAATCCTAGCCTCAGTTTTCTCTCAACCTTATAAAAAATATTTGAGTTTTCATACTTTTAGTTTTAGATATTAAATTTAAAATCAATCTTCACAAGTCTGAGTAACGAATCTTTATTTACCACTTTAAAATTACATCACACTCCCTTGCTCAATTGCTGATCGAACTTTCCAGAGTTTTCTCTGTAGTGGGTGCATTGATGCACCACGTGTCGTAGACACTAGACCAATACCCTAGTGAATATCCCCCCATTTGCGACATTTTATGTCTCGTGTAATTTTTGTAGTATTAAGTATTACTAATAATATTAAGTCGAATGAGACTTGCTTAGTCTTTCGATTGAAGACCTGTCTTGCTTGACTAGACTGATGAGTCTTAACAGACTAAAAAAAATAAAAATAAAAAATATTTATTTATGTGTAAGGAACAATATGTTCAACTTAATCAATTTTGCATTTAGATGCTTATTTTGTAGAAATAAGCGTATGCTGCTGAGCATGGGAATATGTATATAAAGCCATAAAATTTATGAGTGTGAGGCTATATATAAAAATATATGAGTTAGAGGCAACACATATGAATGAGGCCTAGTATGGCCTTTGATAGGAAAATTAGGTTTTGGATCTTAGTGTTTGTCGGACTATATTAAGCCGCCTTAGTTAAAAGGCTTTCAATTAAGCCTCCTTAGTTGAAAGGATTGTACTAAGCCTCCTTAGCTGAAAGGAGTACTATGCCTACTTAGTTAAAAGGATTAATACTAAGCCTCTTTAGTTGAAAGGAGTAATACTAAGTATCCTTAGTTTAAAGGAGTTGTATTAAGCCACATTAATAGTAGGAGCATAGAGTAAGACGCCTTAGTATTCGGCTATTGTAACACGAGTTTTGCCTATTTGAACTAAGACGCACGAGCTTGCATATTTAACTAAGACGCACGAGTTCAGGGCAAAAGGGTAAAAACGCCTAGTTTGGAAAGGAGAGGTAAAATAAACGAGTTCTTGTTTTTGAACTAAGGCGTACAATTTGAGGGAAAAAGAGTAAAACATCTCAGTTGGGTCTCAAAGACACAGTTTTGCTTAAGGCACATACGCTTAGTCTTTAGAACTAAGACGCACAAGTATGGAACAAAAGGATAAAACGTAGTTTGGTCTTGAGACTAAGATGGAAAAGCTTTGTACTAAGAAAGAAAAGTTTTGTATCACCTAAGACGGATAAGGTAGGGGGCATCAGCCCCTTGGACTTGGACGGACAAGAAAATTCTTGTGAAATTTCGCCGCCAGAAAATTCAGATTTAGGGTTTTCAATGAAAACGCTGAAAATCTTCATACTTAGTCCGTTTCAGATGATCTACCCAAACTTTTTGATGCCCAGAACACCAGATACCTCCTATAACAGAAATATTTGAGTTTTGAGTTCGTTCAGGGCCTCAAAAAGATGAAATAGACAAAAGTCGGGAAAAATTCAGGAATTTTTCAGTTGCGACTTAGTTGAATGATTTTATCATATCTCTTAGAAAGTTTGTCCGATTGATGTTATTTTTTAGAATGTTGTAGAGGACATTCATACGAAGATTTTGGTATACAACTCGTCCCTTGATTCATTACCAATTGCTCTGGGTTCACGATTTTGTACAAGGCAGTGTAGAATTGCACCCGACGAGCTTAATGTAAAAACTTTTTTTTAGGTCTTTGGACGTGACAAGGCTAAATTTAGGTCTTTGCATGTTAGATAATGAATATTTATGTCATTTATTGCTTCCTTAATCAAGGATTGACGTGGAAAAGGCTAAATTTATTTAGTAGAAGCTATATCTTATAGTTTAGCACAATTTTGGCTTGATATCTTAGCACAATTGTGGTGTTTTAGTCAAACAAATTCGTATGTAACTTGTTACATACTTCTATACTAAGTTGTATATGCATGTTAGTAAGTCAATATTATTCAGTTAAGCAAGATAATTTTCAGGAATTCAGCTATGGAATATTTGTACAGGGATGAATGTTGATTCATTCAGTAATTTTAATCGTATATGTAGTTAGCCATGCATATAGAGAGAGGACAGGGATTAGCACCTGAGAGAGGACAAGGATAGGCACCTAAGAGAGGACAGGGATAAGCACCTGCCTAAAAATTCTTTGTAGAATTTTAAAGTTTAATATTTCCCAGACTCGAGTCTTGATATATAATTTTACTATTTTATCTTCGTCAAAAACCCATCATCTACAGGGTGAAACCAATGCTGAAGTTGCATTTCTATCTCGAGAGGAATGGCGGAGATGTAAAGGAACAATTTTTTCTTGCGAAGCTCATTTCGTAATCCTAAAGGATTTTTTCATAACCCGTGTAGGAAGTCAAAAAGTACATATACTACTCGAGCAAGACGTTGATGAAGTTGTTATAAATTTTAATTAAATATAATTTGAATTTAATATTATTTTCCTTTCTAAATAGATTAGTTTTAATTAAATGTAACAATTTATATATATAAATAGACTTAATTTCAATTCCAATTACAATATTAAATTAAATTCATTCATTTATATAATAAGCATGATTATAACTACACAACCCACTCAGGTTCCTGTTACCCGTGCCATGCATCATACTCCCAGACCCTTGGTATGATCCTCCAGCTTCAAATCCTTCACCTTCATTTACAAATCATTGATGTAGTCCTCCAGCTTGAGATCCTTCAGAAATCAAATGATCTTCTTTAATCTTACTAACCTTGAGGATTTTCTTGAATGTCTTGATGATTTCTTTAAAAAAATTCTTGCGCTGGATGATATGGTTCTCTTTGCATAATGTTGGATTGTGAGTTATGCACTATATCCAGGAATGGTAGGGTTCTTTGGAAAATTAGGATTGAATTTACATGTTGTCTTTCATTATACGTATCTCCTCTTGGTACAGACGACTAGGTTACAAATCTCTAAATTCCATTTGATGCAATTGTCCTACCAATTGTTCATAGATGGCTGATGTTCCTGAATAAGAATTAGGGAGGTCGAGACCTTGTGATACAATTAGAATGATCTGAGGTTGCCCAGTAAGTAAAAGAATCTACCTCCTACTCAATTATAGAAAATCAGACTCATTCGATGAAGAAGAGGGTTCTCTTGAAGCCGCCAATGAATAAAAAACTCTTATTAAAGGATAAGTGGTGAACGATGAAAACACCGGTGGTGGATGTGTTGGACAATGCATTTTTCGGTAATGCATTACCCATTGCGGAAAAATCCAACCCATAAATGTGTAAAACATCTCGACCAATTATCGGCTCTATAACCGATTTGAATCATTTGTTGTATTCGTCTTCGTCACAAGGGGTGAATAATGTCTCATACCTTTTCCAGCCTTTTATCTTCAGTCTTGTGTCTTCTGATCCAAGGACGATGGCTAAAGATCGAGGCTTTGTTGGTTCTCCAACTGCACCAACTTACTGTCCAGCACATCCATCCGCAAAGTAATAAAAACCGAGGTTCATGACAGGACTGTATAACACAAGTCGCTGGAGTGAAATTTTTTTGACCCTTTGGGCATCCTCACGGCTCATCTCCTCAAGCATGGGATTGATAGATACAACTAGGTAAGACTAGCATGGCAGAAGAACCAAATCCAATTTTAAACAAGTCCAGCTGGAATAATATTTTTTTATTATTTTATTTAGGAAAGTTTTGCTCTTTGTGCATTATACTCTTAGGTATTTGGAGCATTCTTCTACGGTAACAATCAAAGGAAGATATTTGGAACATTAGTTGGTTGTAGAGAGTGTTGAGGCAATGCTGCCGTCAGAACACTAAAATGAGTATTCGAGGCAGTGGTGCCACATAACACTAAGATGATCGTTGAGGCAATGGTGCCGCAGAACACTGAGGTGTGTGTTAAGGCAGTGCTTCCATCAGAACACTAAGATAAGTGTTGAGACATTGGTGCCTCAGAACACTGAGATAAATAGAATATGAGCATTGATAAATATATAGAATAAGTTCAAGGAATTCAGCTATGAAAGTTCTGCGACTTGAGACAAGCTCAATATTGCTCAATGAGGGCCTTAATGAATATAGAACAATAGTAGGTCCATGCAACTCAGCTGAGAGTTGGGTATGGATGAGTTGAGCATTGCATTATTGATAAACAGACTTCAAGTACTGAAGGTCTATTATAAATACTCTGAATACATTAATAAATCAATATTACTGAATATTGATAAGATTGTGATAGTGGTAAGAAAAAGTATCCTTCACTCGGGCTTATGAAGAAAGATTTTAGACCTAGTTCTAATTTCTAAATCTAAACTAGCAAATATATACAAAAGATGGTAGCAATATTATTAAAGACTGGGACTTAAGATTCCACCAATTTTCATATTCATGTGGTTTAAATATTAATTCTAGACAATTTAAAGCTCATAAGATAAATGTTTTTGACTCTAATTCTTTGCCAAAGTAGATTTTTAAAACATTATATGTAAATTATAAGCATGGCGCATCAAAAGTACTTATGACTAAGCATACACCATCAAACAAGATCACAACTAATTAAGAAAAAATCATAAATCAAATTAATTAAATTAATACAAAAGTAATAAAAGAATTAAATATAATTACCACACAATTGTGAAATATGGCTTCCTCTGTTGTCCCAGTGATGGGGTTTAACTCCTCATGTTGAAAATACTCTCAAAATACTCATTCATGGGTCAAAAAGGTGTGTACAAAAAGAAAAATAACTGACGCAAAGAATTTGCTACGAATATAACTGTTGCAGAGAAGAAAAGATAATTGTTGCTAGTTGTTACAAAAGAGTTGAACTCAAAAGAATAAGCGACGTGAATGTACATCTACGGCAACGGTTTATCCAAAGTTATAACCACGATTTCTTCATCTCCTTCTTCGCAACACATTTTTTTCTGAACTTTTTTTTTCTTCACTGAACCTCTCTATTTATAATCCAACCTTCCCAACTCTTCATTTACCACCCAAATATCGTCACAGATCTTGTTTTTAAAGAAGAAAATATTCTGGAGAGAATATTTTCTTCGAGAGCTATCTCGTGAACTCATTCTTGATTTTGTTCTCTTTTAAATCTCAACAACCTTTGAGATTTTGTTTCCCATTTATCTACGTTGTTTCCTATCTCACTGAATATCTCTTTATCTCAGAAAAATCAGAGAATATTTCTTTCCCTGTAAGAGAAAATTTCACGAGATTTGTTGGTTAATTTGATGTATCTAACCCATGTACGACCCTTATTCCATTGGTAAGAATATATTTTTTCTTAAAAGCTAAAAAATCTCCTTCGAATCTTTGATTAAAGTCTCATAGTTCGAACCTAAAGCTTTCCCGCCAATTTTGTGTCTTGAGTATGAAAAGAAAGTAGGCACCCCTATCCAAAGTGAGGGTGCCTTTATAAATAGGGTGCTCTTATCCAATCCCTATGTGCCTTTAACACTTTTTTAGCCAATTTTTTCAGCAATGTTTATTTCCCAAAAATACCTTCAAACACATAAAATAACACAATTAGTACACAATCAACTACTTACAATATATAATTTCGGGACTGAAACAGACACAAATATGTGTCTATCGAAATTCCCCCAAACTTATCTTTTGCTAGTCCTCGAGAAAAACTAACCTAGAAAATAGAAATAAATCCTAACTCACTTTCGCAGGCATCGTGATTGCACTTAGCGTGTGCAACAAACCTTTAAACCCATAGGTGTCCCTAACGGACGAGTTTTAGTCTCGTGAGGGTTTACAAGAGGTGTACCCACAAAACCTTTTACTCCAAATCCTAGCTACTTGTGAACGATTGAGGGTAGACACAAAACATGCTATGTAGTTGGTTACAAAATTCTTTGGCTATAGGAGGAATTACCCTGTTTTGAGTCCAATTGTTATACACGAGTTTTTACTCAAGCATAATAAAATTTATATATAAGAAAACAAATCACTACTCAGAAAGTCGTACAATGGACCACGATACTCGGAATCTAACAAACAAAAATCACATGAATAAATCAAGAAGATGGATATGGAGATGATGAAGTTTGCACATGTTGACTAAGGTGAACAGTGTTTCGCATATCTGTCTGAAGGTCAGTGTTAGGATAAATTCTAATGGATTGAGATATGCTCCCACTGGTCTTAATCATGATACTAATATCGACTCAGCTGGTATATACAAGGGCCCCACCGGTTGATTTATTGAAAATAAAACAATTATTTACTTATTATTATTCTTTTTTTTTGGTCTAAATAAAATACAACAATGGGGCTTGATATCAGTCACTCTACTTCATCATAACGCCGATAACAATTTGATGCTAGAGCCCCACCAAATCACTTATAGAAACACATAAAATTGTAAAATAAAAACAGAATGTGATATGGTCAGGTAGACTCCGAGATATGGTGACAACTATCATGTTATTCCTAACACCTGAGCTTTTTCCTTTTATGAATAGACCCTTTAGTTGGGTCTCTCAACTCTTATAACCAAGAGGTTTGTTTCCATCTATTTAGAATGGTCAGTGTCATCCTGAATTATTCATAAATTTCTAGTTTTTGGAGTTTTTGGTACAACTAAATTGTTTAAGGTTTTCTCCCTTACCTCCAAATTTAAACTGAACATAGTCCTCGATATTCTAAAGATAAATGAATAAAAGCATGAACAAAAAGAAATAATCAAAGTAAGAGGGATATGGAAAGATCTTACCAGCACCGTGTACCAAAAGCATATGGGTTGCCTCCCATAAAGCGTTAAGTTTAAAGTCTTCAGCCAGACCAAGAAAGGATAAGCCACAATTTTCGAATCATACAATAATAATCTGAATAATTGCGAATCCTTGAAGTCAATCGAATTTGACTTACTCAGTTGACCACAATGGAAGATAAGAAATTGGTGGTCATTCTTAGAAACATGTGTTGATTCTAATTTTCTAAAATATTCGGGTTTAGTTCAAAAATTTACGAATTGACACATTTGACATTCATACGTATCCCCATTTGAAAGAAAAGTATTTGGTGGGAAAACAAAATCAATTACGGTATTATCGCCCGGGTAAACCACATCAACCAGATGATGGGTTTCTAACGACTAAATTCTTTTTGGACAATATTAGATTCGGGAAACAGTTCTTGAAGATAATCTCTTAAAATGATAGAGGCACAAATGTCAAGTCACAAGTGAGGGACTTGTATAAGAGTCAAAGGTAAGCTACGGGGAGAATGATAATCACCCCAAACTTAGAATTTTGGGTGTCTCTAGATAGACTATTCATAATTTCCCTAATTTCTAGGTCATCAGATTCCTGAAAACGGTCAATTGCTTCTTCTAAGTTATTATCAAGTGGTGCATCCTCACTCTCATTTAAGATCTCTACGAGTCTATCTTCTTCGTTTGAGACTATTGTTCCTGAATCGTTGGACTCTAAAACATTAGTCTCGTAATAAACTCGTTCCTCTAAACCATCACCGTCTTCATAATAACAAGGAAATATTTCACCGTCTATAATAACGGTATCTCTAGTTAAATCCTTTTCCTCCTGAATTGGAAAATAATCATCAACATTATTGGGATTGAAACTAGAAACATCGTTATTATCGTGAAGCTCAATTGTTGTAAAAATTTCTTCGTCATTATGACTACGAATTTCAAATTCTTCGTCAATACTTTCCTCATCCTTATAATGACATGAAGATGATTGAACCTTATCTAAATAAGTAGTGTCTTCTATTCTAACCTCGTCCTCTAAATTAGGTAAATATTCATCATTATTATCAAGGTAAAATTGGAAACACAATTTATAATCCAACCTTCCCAACTCTTCATTTACCACCCAAATCTCGTCACAGATCTTGGTTTTAAAGAAGAAAAATATTCTCGAGAGAATATTTTCTTCGATAGCTATCTCGTGAACTCATTCTTGATTTTGTTTTCTTTTAAATCTCAACAACCTTTGATATTTTGTTCCCATTTAGCTATGGTGTTTCCTATCTCACTGATATCTCTTTATCTCAGAAAAATCCGAGATTATTTCTTTCCATGTGAGAGAAAATTTCACGAGATTGTTTGGTTAATTTGATGTATTTAACCCATGTACGACCCTTCTTCTATTGGTAAGAGTATATTTTTTCTTAAAAGCTAAAAAATCTCCTTCGAATCTTCGATTAAAGTCTCACAGTACGAACCTAAAGCTTCCCCGCCAATTTTGTGTCTTGAATACGAAAAGAAGGTAGGCGCCCCTATCCAAAGTGAGGGTACCTTTATAACTAGGGTGCCCTTATCCAATCCCTGGGTGCCTTTAACACTTTTTTGAGCTATTTTTTTCAGCAATGTTTATTTCCCAAAAATACCTTCAAACACATAAAATAACACAATTAGTACACAATCAGCTACTAACAATATATAATTTCGGGACTAAAACAAACACAAATACGTGCCTATCAAATATGAGTCTTAATATTGATATGTATATATGGAACGTGTTTAAGGGATTCAGTTGCGGAATTAATGCACCTGGAACAAGTTTGAGCTGCTTTCTACTAGTGGACAATCCATCTAGGAGCTAGGGACGAGTCTTGTAGCCAAGACTAGGACGGATGAGTCATGTATCCAGGACTAAGACAGGCGAGTCTTGTAGCTAAGACTAAGATGGATGAGCCTTGTGCTCATGACTAAGACAGATGAGCCTTGTGCTCAAGCTAAGATAGACGAGTCTCGTAGCCGATGCTAAGACGGACAATATTTGTATTTATGGCTAAGACGGACAAGGTCTGTGTAACTTGGTACATACTTCTATATAAAAGCTATATAGGTATTTTAGTGAGTCAATATTGTTCAGTTGAGCATGAATATTGACATAAGGTAATTTTGGGCCTTCAGTT
Organism: Papaver californicum; assembly: GCA_023531435.1. Classification (NCBI taxonomy): domain Eukaryota; kingdom Viridiplantae; phylum Streptophyta; class Magnoliopsida; order Ranunculales; family Papaveraceae; genus Papaver; species Papaver californicum. The sequence continues at coordinate 1,014,132 of JAJJMC010012129.1, forward strand.
GCAGAATATAGCACCAAATGATACTCAAATTGCTCTATACTAGTAGGCAATCCATCTAGGAGCTTGAGATTTTATGTAAAAATCATAGAACATCTGGAAATATCGCAGTAAGCACCAGTGTTATTCTGATGATTTTGTACAGTAATGAAAGTTGGTCAATTCATTAAGTAATTTGATCGTATATATAGTTTCTCTGATGAGTTCAGCCATACATATAGAGGACTGGGATGAGCACCTGAGAGTACTCAAAATTGCTCTGTACTAGTGGGAAATCTATATAGGAGCTAGAGATTTTTCATGTAAGAATCATAAAACACTTGAGAATGCCGTAGTAAGCACCAGTGTTGTTCTGATGATTTTGTACAGTAATGAATGTTGGTCAATTCATTAAATTTGATTGTATATGTAGCTGGCCATATATATATAGAGAGGATAGGGATGAGCGCCTGAGAGAGGACAAGGATGAGCACTTGCCTGAGGTTTAATATTGACGAAAATAAAATAACAAGGCTTGGTTGTTAGATATTACCAGAGATATTACAGTAGGCTATAACTCTGAATATCGTCACGTTGATGGATCTGCAATTCAGGGATGATTGACAGAGATTTTATAGAGGCACAACATCATAATCAAGAATGCAGCATCAGTAGTTCAGGCTTGTAAGTACGACTACACAAGATTACATGGTCGGTCAAGCAAGAGAGGAGGCCACAGCTGGATGGTCAAGCAAGAGAGAAGGACACAGCTGGACGAATAATGCATATGGGGCAACTTGGACGGACAAGCAGATGAGGGTATGCTTGGACGGACAAGTGAGAGGTTGCGTTTGGACGTAAAAGTGAGAGACCATCTTCTTCTCGGACTTGGTAATTCCATTTGATATAAAAAAATAAAAAAATGCTTCTCTTGTTCATCACTGAGTAACATCTTTATTTTATTTTATTATTACGTGAGTAGTATTCACGTGAAAATGTGGGAGCAGCACCTCAAGTTCTTTTCTTTGCTAGCATCGTCTGCTCTTGGGAGGACGACCTTGACTCCTTTTTTTGTATCTAATTGGAAGTCTAGTGTTGTTAAAGCAGGTAGAAGCAGTGGTGTATCCCCACTCTATATGTGATCATCAGAAGGAGCAAGTTCCCTAGTTATATGACGGCCTTGGTATGAAAAGCTTCTGTCGATGATGCCTTGTTATTCTCAAAAATTTTAAATTTTTCTCCCTTACTCCCAAACTTAAACTGAACATAGTCCTCGATGTTCTAAAGATAAATGAATAAAAACATGAACAAAGAGAAAAAATCAAAGTAACAGGGATATGGAAAGATCTTACCAGCACCGTGTACCAAAATATGGGTTGCTTCCCATAGAGCTTTAAGTTTAAAGTCTTCAGCCAGACCAAGAAATGATTAGTCACAATTTACGAATCGTACAATAATAATCTGAATAATTGCGGATCCTTGAAGTCAATCGAATTTGCCTCACTCAGTTGACCATAATGGAAGATAAGAAATTGGTGGTCATTCTTAGAAACATGTGTCGATTCTAATTTCTTAAAATATTCGGGTTTAGTTCAAAAATTTATGAATTGACACATTTGACATTCATACTACCCACATTTGAAAGAAAAGTATTTGGTGGGAAAACAAAATCAATTACGGTATTATCGCCCGGGTAAACCACATCAACCAGAGATGGGTTTCTAACGACTAAATTCTTTTTGGACAATATTAGGTTCGGGAAAGAGTTCTTGAAGATAATCTCTTAAAATGGTAGAGGCACAAATGTCAAGTCCCAAGTGAGGGACCTGTATAAGAGTCAAAGGTAAACTACGGGGAGAATGATAATCACCCCCAAACTTTGAATTTTGGGTGTCTCTAGATAGACTAGTCACAATTTTAATATTCCAATATCTTTTTGTCATTTCTCCCCACGCTTCCCCTTTTTTCCCCTAATTTCTAGGTCATCAGATTCTTGAAAAACGGTCAATTGCTTCTTCTAAGTTATAATCAATTGGTGCATCCTCACTCACATTTAAGATCTCTACGAGTCTATCTTCTTCGTTTGAGACTATTGTTCCTGAATCGTTGGACTCTAAAACACTAGTCCTGGAATAAACTTGTTCCTCTAAACCATCATCGTCTTCATAATAACAAGGAAATATTTCACCGTCTATAATAATGGTATCTCTAGTTAAATCCTTTTCCTCTTGAATAGGAAAATAATCATCAACATTATTGAGATTAAAATAATTCTAATTAATTAATATGCATTATAGTGATGAAATCTAAATCCTAGGTTTTTCTTCTTATTTGTTTATTTATTTTATTAGTTTTAATCAATATTTCTCTCGATCGATTCTTACTTATTTTAGTATAATAATTTAATTATAAATAATAGATAATAATTATTTAGTCTCTGTGGAACGACTCGTGCTTGCATACTGTCTCATCGACAGCCATGCTCTTTCGGTATAATTTAAAATCTCATCAAGTTTTTAGCGCCGCTGCCGGGGATTGAGAAGTTGTAATTTTTAATTTTTCTTTAAATTTGTGCTTATTAGTTTAGGATTTTTAATTTTATTTTTATTTTCTCTTTTGAGTTTTACTTGGGTATTTTTCCTAGGTTTGATGTGCAGGTGATCTTTTACAATAGTTGTGGAAATTGCCTACCAAAAAAAGTAAGTAATAATTCCCAATCTTTTTATTTCACTAATTTTTAGACTTTTCATTAAAAAAAAATTCATTTCTTTTAGAAACAATTTTTATATATTTCTTTTAGATTTTATTTTATTTTGTATATATATATATTTAAAAAAACGTGCACACACCAATTGCATCGTCAGACTACCGAATTTAGGAAAATCCGTGGAAAAGTACGCTGAACCATGTCGTTGGCCTTATGGGAGTTATCAGCCAAAATTCCTCAAGCCTTAGTGTCGTACCTTTGACCAGTCTTTGAATATACGTATATTTTTCTAAGGTAACCTGAGCTTACCTATTTTAGTCAAACCTGCATTTGCACATGCACAATACAAAAAAAACGTCGAACTGGTATTATGAGGACCAATTTAATGAATATCGACCTGAATTTCAAAATGGACATTGCCCGTACTATGACCATAGTGTAGATAGTACTTGGGACCACTACCAACCTTTTGAAGGTTATGGTTCATATTATAGTGATCCCAATTACTATTTGCACGCTCACCAGTCGTACGAATGGGTAAACGAGCAATATCATGAGTAAAATGTTTATTCTCCATCTTTGGAGGATTTAATGAAGCAATTGTAACAAAATACTTTTTAAGATCAAAGTCTTTCTTTAGAAGATTCACTCAAGAAATTAACTGAAAGTTCACGTAGGAGTGACATTTCAATAGAGAAAATTTTATAAAAAAGTCACATAGGAATGACTTATTCAAACAGATACCACATAATTCTTCTTATGAAAGTCCATCCTTAGAAAATTCCCTCCAGCGCTTTATGGAAACCTCATAAATTCTTGATTTTTCGTCTGATTCTTGGAATGATGAACTCAATCAGTTAGATGAAAATGGATGGAAGATTATAAAAAGACTTGAAGCTTTAAGTACTACTCTCAGTAAACTTAATGCACGTTTAGATGAGGAGAAAATTAAAGATGAACTGTTAGCTGCTAATATTTCTCTAAATGAACTTAATTGCCAAAATAGTATTTCCAATTTTAGACTTGATAATAATGATGAATATTTACCTAATTTAGAGGACGAGGTTAGAATTGAAAACACTACTTGCTTAGATAAGGTCCAACCATCTTCATATTATTATGATGATGACGCTAGTAGTGATAAAGAATTTGAAATTCGTAATCATAATGATCAGGAAATTTTTACACCAATTGAGCCTCATGATAATAATGATGTTTCTAGTTCAAATCCTAATAATGTTAATGATTATTTACCTATTCAAGAGGAAAATGATTTAACTAGAGATACCATTGTTATAGACGGTGAGATATTTCCCTGTTATTATGAAGACGATGATGGTTTGGAGGAGCGAGTTTATCCTGAGACTTCTATTTTAGAGTTCAACGATTCAGAAACAATAGTCTCTGATGAGAATTTGAATGTGAGTAAAGGTACCCCACCTGACTACAACCTAGAAGAATCAATTGACCATTCTCATAAATCTGATAATTTAGAAATTAAGGAAATTGTGGTTAGTTCATCTAAGGACACAGACTATCCTAGGTTTGGGGGTGAATATCATTCTCCTCATGGTAATCCTTTGACTTTTATAAAGGTCCCTCACTTGGGACTTGATATATGTGCATCTACCATATTAAGAAATTATCTTCAAGAACTATTTCCAGAGCTGGATGATTTTGTCTAGAAAGAAATTCGGTTGTTAGAAACCCATCATACTTTTGATGTAGTTTACCCGGTCCATGATACCATGATTGATATTTTGTCCCGCCAATATTTTATTTACCAAATGTGGGAATGTTTCAACTTCAAATGTGTCAGTTCTTATATTTTGGAACTAAACCTGAATATTTTAGGAAATTAGAATCGACACATTTTTCTAAGAATGACCACCAATTTTGTATACTCCATTGTGGTCAACTTTTTGAGTCAAATAGGATTGACTTTAAAGATCCATAATTATTTCAAATTATTGTTATATGATTCGTAAGTTGTGACTAATCCTTTTCTGGTCTGGCTGAAGACTTTAAACTTAGCGTTCTATGGGAGGAAACCCATATGCTTTTGGTGCACGGTGTTGGTAATATCTTTCCACATCTCTTATACTTTGTTCATTTCTCTTTGTTCATGATTTCATTCATTTATCTTTAGAACATCGAGGACTATGTTCAGTTTAAGTTTGAGGGTAAGGGAAAAAAATTAGTTGTACCAAAAACACTCCAAAATTTAGAAACTTGTGAACAATTCAGGATGACACTAACTAATCTAGGTATATGGAAACAAAATTCTTGTCTATAGGAATTGGCGTGCCCATAAAAATGGTCTATTCATATTCGAATGCGTAACTCAGGTGTTAGAAATAACATGATAATCATTGAACAAGCATATCTCGGAATCATTATAACCATATCACTTTCTGTTTTTATTTTTACAATTTTGTGTTTCTCTAAGTGATTTGGTGGGGCACTAGTACCGCCTTGTTGTCGTCGTTGGGATGAAGTAGAATGATTGAGATCAAGCTCCATTATTGTATTTTATTTAGACCAAAAAAAATAACAAAAATAAATAAATAAATAAATAAATAAATAAAATAAATAAATAATTTTTATGTTTAATAATAATTAAAATTGATGAATGCATTGAGCCTTCATATAGTGAATGAACTTTATTCGACCTTTCCATCAACGATCTATTAATTTGGATAATCAGTCTTTCAGAGATAGTGGATCTTCTAATATGTTGGGGAAGAAGAATCCTCATGCCAATGACCAGTCCCCAAACGTAGCTCACTTGGAATCCATCACTAGAATAAACATAATATTATTTGATGGAGTTATCATGTTTATAAAAATTAATCCTATATTTTTGGTTGTTGATAATGATTTGTATTTGGAGCAAGAACTTGGATGGAAATTGGATTCGAAGTTGGCGCCGGCGTCGAGGCTATCAAGCAGTGTGAGATGGAGTGTACATGGCTGGTGATATGTGCATAATCTACATGGTTTTAGTGCCAATTCCATACTTGTTTTAGTTATATTTCTTTCATTTTACCTTGTATTACTCTTGTTTTTTTCTTTTTTTCTCATGTTAGGACGATTCAACCAAAAGAAGTGGAATTGACTTTAAAAGTGCTAAGGAAGTGAAGTGCTACAAGTGAAAAAAATTAAAGAAAAATTGAAACTCATTCAAATAAAGGAATTATTCTCACTATCTTATATATAATTGAAATATGAAGCCAACACAAAAAGAATGAGGTCATTCCAATTTCGTATGAAGAAGTTATGAGCAAAACCGTGAAACCAACTTGGATTTGGTACCTTTTGGGCCCTGATAGGCATGTACGGGAAGAGAAAGAAAGGAAGCGTTTTGGGATCGCCTTTGACGTGAAAATTATGGTTTTTGTTGGGTTTTGAGGAGGTTAAGTCTCCTAGTTAGTTAAGGATCAAAAGGAGGTGAAAGAGTTTAATGAGATTAGTTTCCTAGTTGGATAAACATCAAGAGGACGTAACCTAAGCCTATATAAAGGGGAGCATAGATATAATTTTCCACAAAACTTCTCCACAAAAAAAGAGAGAAAATTTTGGTATACCCCTTTAAAAGGGGGAACTAGGATACTTTCTCTTCTTCTTCTCATTTATTCTTTTCTTCTATATTTTTCATGGGTTTTAGTAAACCTATGAGCAACTAATTCTTCCATTGGTTGGAGATGTAATGGGAAGTTCTAAGCATGGAAATCAATCTGGATGGTTAGTTTTAATTTTCATTATCTCTTTTTTATCGCTTATGTTCTACTTTTAATATCGCCATGTATGATTTGATGTGTGTTTGTTGAGGATGCATACTAAATAAACACATATTCATATCAAAAGCTAAACTATGGTTTGGAGATACGGAATAATCGATAGACCCATTTGCAAGTAGCATAGTGTGATTAATGATTGTACTCAAAACCTTCATGTGATTGCATATAGAAGCTTGACCTATGTTAAATAGATTACTCGTAGTATTTCTATTGCATTGATTATCCTAATTCAAAAAAACTAACGCTCTTGGAGGATTAAACTTAATAGCACGTTGCGTTAGTGTAGATGGTGAGTTTTTGACAAAGGCTAGAATAGTAAAATTGCCCTCTGCTAAGCAACAAGAATATATATATATGTGCACATTTATGAGCATATGCTTAATATAGAATATTGTGCCTCTACTTATATTCCGCAAGCGAATTAAGAACAGAAATTAAGAACACAAATTCTCTCTAAATATTTTAAAATGGCCTTGAAGCCTCCTCAACACTCATAATATACATGCCATGTCGAACTAGTCTCAAGTCGTATGAATTCCACAGAGGATTTCCTTGAACTTATCTCGAATGCGCATTAATATACTAGCAACATCCATTAAACTCGGGAATAGCTAATGCTTAAACCCTGAAATACATTATAACTTAATGCTTCATTCGCAATGAATGCTCCTCAAATTGCTCTTTTGAGCTTAAATATGCTACTTTAACACTTTGCTTAAATATAAGCCACAAATAATGGGCCACTCCTCTCGGATGCGCTGCAATTAAGAAGCAATGCCATAAAAGATGCATTGAACCTTCCAGCTAGGCTAACCCTAGCCTTTTCTCCTATCAGCGCCAAGTTAGCACTAGCTATTTGACTTAGCACCGTATTGGCACCAGTTAGCCATATTAGCAATAAAAGCTAACTTTCCTGGCGCTAAACCCTAGCACCTGAGAAGCGTTAACTAACCTAGCATAATCTTAGCTAGCACATTTTAGCCTAATAAGGCCTTAGCTAGTGCATCACCACCTAAGCACCTCAACCCAAGTACTAAAAGTGCTAACCCTAACTCTAGCGCCAAAGGCGCTAACTCTCTTGGTTAGCTCTAACCTAACGCGTCCTCAAGTACTGGCCTTACTTGGCTAGGCGTCCCTGAGCAACGACCCCATCAATGTTGACACGTCCCTAGTGCTGATGCGCCCCAAAGCCTAGTGCCCCCCCCCTAAAGCCCAATGCGCCACAAGCATGCTCAAGAGCGTCCCTTGGCTCTGATTCGTCCTAGCTTCTCTAGCACGTCCAAGGCTTATGCGTCTTCCAGGCCTATGTGTCCTAGATCCTATGTGTCCTAGCTCATATGCGGCCCATCTCCTCAGCGCCCTAGATCCTATGCGTCACCAACCAAGCCTGGCGCGTCCAAGGCCTATGCGTCTCTATCCAAAGTCTAACGCGCTCCATAGTGGCCGGTGCATCCCTAGTATTTTCTATGACTTAGCCAATGAGTCTCAAGATCTAGCACGCCTCTTGGCCTAACACACTCATACTTAACGACTTAGCCACAGGTACATTAACGTTAAAACCTTAATGCTAACTATACTATTGAAGTGCTAACTTCAAACCTCTTTGAGACTAGCTTCCTAGTACTAATGTAATTGATATTTACTAGAAGCTAGGCATATTGGTCTTTCCCCTGAGACGCTAGCATATTAGCCTTTTATAACTAAAAGAGCTAGAACATTCTTAGAAATACGCCTTTCTTATCAATATGGGTCCAACATTAAGTCTTATATGAATTCTAATAGGTCTCCTTGCTTAAGAAGTCCTCTACAACATTTGGCCTCAAATGCCTCTCATACTTATGTTAGGTCACTTCTGAGTTAATACTTAGTCATTAAATGTGCCGTGTTACTTTCAAGCAAGTACATGACCATTAAAATTTCCATTCTCGAGACTAATCAGTCTGATTATCAATCCACTGAGTGTCACAACTTGCCTCACTGACTTAGCAAGTCATTTGACTTGACTTAATCAAAACAATGGTGGTTTAAGACTCCACTATTTCCACGAGATATCAAATACAACACATGGGGGATTTTCATTGGGGTATTGGTCTGGCGGTCTACGACAATCGTGCGTTGCGGCGACACATCCACGAACAAGAAGGTAACAAGTAGTGGGACGGTTACAGAGCAGTTGAGGATGAGGAGTAGTGGTCTGTCAGGTCTTCCCTACTTTCCGGGCACAACCCCACTACAATTTCCATAATCATCACTTCTCCACCTCAACTTCCATAACGTACGAGAAATCAGTGTGTCTCTTTTGAACTATAAATAGATGATTCTCATCTATTCCAAACAAGACAGAACAGATAAGATAATGAGCCTGGAGAAACCAAAACATACAGAATTAATGATTCATCTCAGAGAATCCTTTCTTCTTCACACACACTACCTATCACACTGATATTTTTTCAACCTTCTTTGCTTCCCTCCCCTAAGACCTACCCAAATCCTTTCCATCTTTACATTCGAAGCAGGACGTGAACGGTCATTTCTTGGTTTAGGCTCGTCCTGTTCGAGCTTGATCTCTCGAACCCACCTAAAAGTACCATTTTTCAGTACATTTGTTTTCACCCTAAAACAATTAGCAATCACAGCGGAAGATCTACCTCTCAATTAAAAAAGCCAATTTTTCAGTTATTCAAGAAGGTGGATATTATTGCTGGAGCAGTTACAACTCCTATAGTCGGTTCAGGTAGTACTGGTGGTGGTGATTCTGAAAACACCCCTATTTCTATTGAGCCTCCTCGTACTAATATTATTACTTCACCTCCTCTCGGTGACAAGACCGCTGAAGATACCGAGAATACTCAAACTCCGATCAACATAGCCGATCTACTGAAGAGACAAGAAGTTCTTGCCAGAACTCAGGTGGACATGGACGTTACTCCGAAGGAAGTACTCGCTTGCCTCAAGACCCTGACGGAGCAACTCTCCCCAGAACAACGACATCGCCTAACGGAGCAGATCATGGCAAACTTTGCAGCGGCCGCTGATGCTAGGGCTGCACAGGAACCAACCCGAAAAACCGCACCCACCCGAACCCAACAAAACCACGGGTTTTTAAACCGAACCCGCCCCCCACGGGTTGGTATACGGTTTTAAAAATTCAAAACCCGGTCACCACGGGTTGGTTTACGGGTTTAGTATAGAACCCGCCCGAACCCGCCCGTATAACCCGATTAATTTGAGTCATTGATTGAGATTTGTAGTTTTAATCCTAGCCATACATCTAACATAAAACTTACCTAAAGAAAATCTAGTTCTTTTAGACAGGCGTTTTCATTCTCTTCTCCGCCTCCTTCACTCTTCAACAGGCAATCTCATTCTCTTCTCCGCCTTCACTCTTCAGTTCAGACAGACGACTCTTAAGGTTAGTTGATCTCTCTTCCTCTAACATTGGGTATGGTATTAACAACAACCACCCCCTTTACTTTCTCTTCTTTCTTTTATAAGTTCATTTTTTTTGTTGTTGTTGATGAAATGTGTTTGTTATTACATTTTAATCGCATGTTTGATTGGATCGCTTTCAATTGCATTAGTAAATTGGGTTTTCCTTTTTTTTCTTTATTAGGGGTATATTGATGTTTGTTAATTAGTGAATTAGTTAGGTACTCCATGGAACTCAAACAAACAAAAGTTAAAATAGTGGCTAGATTAAGCATTGAACTTTTTTCTATTACACCCCCATGAGAATTCCCTTAATAACATTGCTATATAATGATACTAAAAGTCTAATAAAACTATTCGATTAAACTGACCCTTTGACGAAGGCAGTAGTAGTGCATCACTACATTCCAGAGAGTGAGGTTACATTAATGTTGAGGACAGAAAGTAACCAATTAATTTCCACCTTTGCAAGTAGCAATACTAGTAGGATCATCATAATCATAAGAATAAGCTATAGGATAAGCATTTTTAAATATCTTTGAATAAGCTGTTGGTTTGCAGGTGCTAGGATTCCCAAACTGTCCAGTGCAGCAATATCTGGGTGAGTTGAAAGCAGAACAAGCACTTGCCTCTTGAGTTAATTCTTCAAGTGATTATCAAAAAAATTTGTGATTAAGCAAAAAGAATGTTGTGTTTCAACTTTCAAGCTTGTTCTAAAGGATGTTATGCATAGAATTGAATCTCTAGAAACTTTGCATTACAGTTTTAATTGGAGTCTGTACATTTATGGGGGCATAGTATTTTTTTTTTGCTGCTAAATATTGTGGTGTGTTTTGTAAGTTTTTTTTTTTGGTTTGTTTTAGCCGTAGAGATGGTTTTTGTAGAATTCTATAAGTTCTAATAAAATAGTTTTGATTGATCGAGCAAAGAAAATAGATGTATATTGTAGGATGTAGCTTTTTAAAAGTCTTGTACTTAATGTTCTTTGACTAATTTTTCAAACTCCCCATATAAATTTAAATCCCTGAATTGATTATCACTATCAGTAATGCTGCTGCGAACATGAGCAGTAATATAATCTTTCATAAGCATAAGAATGCAAATCATACTGCTGTTTTGAGACTGGAATAACTATTCCTAAAGCTTTGGGTTGCTAGTTATCAGGAGTGTCTAGACTGGAATAACTGGAATAACTATTCCATTCCCATGTCAAAGAAGAAGATATCAGGAACCTGGTTGGGTTGCTAAAGCTTTGTTTAAGTCTAGATGCTAACTTTAGTTTAAACTTGAGATTCTCTGTTTCATTCTTCTCCACATTCATTTTTTTTTTCTTTTTTTTTTACAAATTTTCTTGTATAGTACTAATCTCTCTAACCAACTGCCAAGTTTGTGTTCTAGACTCTAGTCTTTCAAGATACTGTAACTATGAACCAACATTTACCTTCTTTTTCTTTTTTTCTTATTTTAGTGTCTGTTTTTTCTGTTTTGTGCTGCTAGTTTTTTTATGTCTGTCTATGCGGGTTAACCCGCAAAATAACCCGAACCCGCCCGCCCGCCCGTTGTGAAGATCTAGATGATTCTAAAACACCTGGGCTCGAAAAGACAAAGGAGTCCATATCATTCCTGATCGACTACCATAGAAGTACCAGAAATCCAATTTTGTCACTCGTAAAGATCTGGAGAGGCTCCTACGAAACCATGGAAAGGAGGACTCATCCTCAGCTCATCAATACCAACCTCCCTACCCGCCTGAAATTCAGAGGATCCCTTTGCCAGGAGGTTACTCTTCTCCAACTTTCTCACTGTATGACTGTCACAGACCGGAAAATTCCGCCTCCGGCGCGTTGTGCTTGACAGGCCAGAACTCCCCAATGCGTTCCCTAAGAGATAGTAACCCGACCTTGTAACTTAATTTCTCGCTAACAAATGCAGTTATCTTTGCCTTTCCAAGTATGCTTTGCAAGCATAATACTCAATACGTAGTTTCCATACCCCATAATCCAACACACACTTATTTTTCAAAGGGTAAAGGGACATTAAAGCCAATGGTGAATTCCTTTGGAAAGCATCACATACTCATTAGCATGGTCCAGGCCTAACTCATGCCTTGGACTAGAACCTAGGCCATTTCAAGTCTAATTTCCAATTTCTTAACTCTGTTTCGACCATGCGCTGGAGCCTGCACTGATCTTGTTCTTTCCAATGGTGCAACATCCAGGCATATGTCATTCCATGCCGTAACAGTTGCTAGGAAGTATGAGAAATCCATCGAATGGTGTTGCAACTACCTCATCAAGTGTGGCAACAATCATTTCTTGACTTAGCCTTGCCGAGCCAGATGATACGAGTTACCATAATGTCACAATCACCTCTAAATTAGATGATATAAGAGACAAGGTGCTGCACTTCAATGCATTGCATTGCGGCTGCCTACGTACCCAACCCGTATCTTGAGGGGATCAAGCATGCCCGTAGTTCAACAAAGTGTCAATTCTAAAGGAACAAGCAACTTAAGCCTTTTAAGGCAAAGCCAACATCAAGTACCACTTCATCGCAAGGCTGATGTGTTTTAGAATAGTGGTAAAAAGTGTTCGATTCTCGAACTTGTGAAGGTAATGATTTTAGAAAATAATAAACTTAATATAATTAAATAAAACAAAGCAAAATAAACTAGAGATGTTTTTAGAAAATATGGAGAAAACCAGGAATCAGGATTTAGTTATTTCCCACAACTATGTGATTAATCATGTAATTCTTTTTAAATAAATTAAGCTCAGATATTGCCAAAATAGGTTTTTATGCAAACTAGCAGAGGTAAATCATAAGCATGGAACATCAATGGTCGTCAACCCAGCATGATCCATCAAACAAAAACACCACTACTGAATGAAAACCTTTTTTTTCTATTTCGAAACTATGCAATTTAATAGATAAAGAATTATAAATAAATCAAATAAAATAGACTTACCACATAAAATTGAGAGAAAAACCTCCTCCATCATCCCAGTAAAGAAACTTAGCTCATGGTGGAGAAAACTTGCTCAAAAGATCTTTTCATTGCTCAAAATATTGATTACAAGGTTGAATAATGGTGTAACAGCTGAACAGAAACGTTTATAAGTGTAACAAGAGATGGTTCAGCTGTCACAGAAAGGTAATAAGCAACAAAGTGGTTCAAAAGCTAAGGAAACAGGAGCTTGAATCAGCAACACTTGTGAACGTTGCTGTGTTGTCTTCTCAGGCGATGGTAGATGAAGAACATGGTGACCGGAGCAGCAACAGGTGGTCGGCGGTGACGGGAGTTGGCCGGAATTTGAGTGAATCACTTCTTTGCTTCGATTCAAACTTCCTCAATCCTCTCTCCCTCAACCCAATTGATCATAACCTCTATTTATACTATCCCAATCCTCAAATCACTTTAAAAACTTCCTCAAATTCTTCTTTGATCACCGATTAGAATTTTCCAAAAAAACTTGATTTTCTTTCCTGATTTTGATTCTTGATTGTTAAATGGGGGAATCACTTTGATCTCTTTCTCTTTATAATTCTTTATCAACAATTCTAACTTCTTAGTTTAGGAAATTTCCAAAGAAGATGCAAGTTTCCAAATTTCAACCCAATTTCCTATTTCACGCTGCATGAAGAATAGAAATTCTTCTTCCCGCCCAAATTTTCAATTTGAATTTTGGGTGCATTAATCCTTGGGTGCCTTTATAAATCAATTGGGGTGCCTTAATCCAATGTGAAGGTGCCTTTAACAATTCTCCAAAAATACCTAAAAAGCAATAAAAACCATAATAAGTACAAAAATAAAATACCAACAATATATAAAATTGAGATTAAATCGGACACAAAAATGTGTCTATCAAAGGCCAAAGGCCAAGCAAAGCGTAGTCCGTATAGTCCAAGGGACTTTCGCAATGTGTGCACCAGCTTGTGCATACCTATCGTTATTTACTATACAAATATGCGTTCTCAAGTACGCAACACGATTGAAAGATGCTTTCGTATAATTCAAGCTTTATGGGCTAAGCTACAAGCATATTGATGCTTAAACAATATATGTGCATTACCGCTCATGCACGTTCAACCAACACTTCCTCCCTTTATATGTTTTATTTGTATTTTTATAAATAAATAAAAGAAAGGAAAAGTTGACATCCATCGACTGCACTTAGGCAAAAACGCCAACTGATTAGCCAGCTTCTAGGCTAATCCGCCATCGAGTTAGCATGAAGGCCAATTGTGTCAGGGCTAATGCATCCACACCCTAATGCATATTTGAGTAAGCTTTATAAGCTTAGGATGAATCTTCATCCCATACCATGACGCGTCCCAGAGTAAGCGTCATGCGAAAATTGCGCGTGTTACATTCTTGCCACCTTCAAAGAATTTCTTCCCCGAAATTCAACTCAAAAACTATTGTGGACAAGCTTCATCGATTAAGGTTTCCTATGCATATGTCCCATTCCATGATGCATAGAAATCATGCAAGGATCCAATGTTTGTTAACGAACACAAATTAGAACCTTCTGAACATGCGTCCCATACCGCATATTCCGGAATCCTAATAGGGTCCGCAATTGCCATAAACACTGATTGAGACCTTCCGAACATACGTCCCATACCGTATGCTCGAGGATCGGCAAAGGTTTATAAATCTACCGAGAAAAATCAATTTGGATCCCTAAACATGTGTCCCATACCACATGCTCAAGAATGCAGAAGGATTTACTCAACACGAGATCTCAAGTGGACGTCCTATTCCATACACTTAAGAATCCCAAAGTTCACGAGAGTTGAAAAGAGTCATCGAAAGTTGATAAGCAAGATCTAGCATAGTACTGTGAGGACCAAATTCTAATGCCAGTGCAGTCGGATGCAAGCCATCGTCCCTGACGATCTTCCACTCGTAAGTGGGAGCTAGCCAACCTGACAACGCACACCGTTCCAGCGACGGTAGTGGGGTGATCATTCCCAGTGCCAAGGGTAGTCAGATACCAGCCACCGTTCCAAACAGGTTTTCTGGAAAACTCATATAACTAGGTCAAACTTATCCAAATTTTAGCGGAGTAACTAGCAAGTTACAATTTCTTTTGTATAGGAACTTGGCCTTATTTATCCACTATATTTTGTAGTCATAATACAAAATACTCACTGACGAGTCCAAAACTCATAGTCCCTAGTGTTTTCTCAGAACTTGCTCTGATACCATTTGTCATACACCGGAAAATTCCGCCTCCGGCGCGTTGCGCTGGACAGGCCAGAACTCCCCGATGCGTGCCCTAAGAGATAGTAACCCGACCTTGTAGCTTAATTTCTCGCTAACAAATGCAGTTAGCTTTGCCTTTCCAAGTATGTTTTGCAAGCATAATACTCGAAAGGTAGTTTCTATACCCCATAATCCGACACACATTTATTCTTCAAAGGGTAAAGGGACATTAAAACCAATGTTGAATGCCTTTGGAAAGCATCACATACTCATTAGCATGGTCCAGGCCTAACTCATGCCTTGGACTAGAACCTAGGCCATTTCAAGTCTAATTTCCAATTTCTTAACTCTGTTTCGACCATGCGCTGGAGCCTGCACTGATCTTGTTCTTGCAAAGGGTGCAACATCCAGGCATATGCCATTCCATGCCGTAACGGTTTCTAGGAAGTATGAAAAATCCATCGAATGGTGTTGCAACTACCTCATCAAGTGTGGCAACAATCATTTCTTGACTTAGCCTTGCCGAGCCAGATGATACGAGTTACCATAATGTCACAATCACCTCTAAATTAGATGATATAAGAGACAAGGTGCTAGACCTCAATGCATTGCATTGTGGCTGCCTACGTACCCAACCCGTACCTTGAAGGGATCAAGCATGCCCGTAGTTCAACAAAGTGTCAATTCTAAAGGAACAAGCAACTTAAGCCTTTTAAGGCAAAAACCAACATCAAGTCCCACTTCATAGCAAGGCCAAAGGCCAAGCAAAGCCTAGTTCGTATAGGCCAAGGGACTTTCACAATGTATGCACCATCTTGTGCATAACTATCGCTATTTACTATACAAATATGCGTTCTCAAGTACGCAACACGATTGAATGATACTTTCGCATAATTCAAGCTTTATGGGCTAAGATACAAGCATATTGATGCTTAAACATCAAGTATGCTCCAACGTATAGGCCACATCGCATATATATGTGCATTACTGCTCATGCACGTTCAACCAACACCTCCTCCCTATATATGTTTTATTTGCATTTTACAAATAAATAAAAGAAAGGAAAGTGACATCCATCGACTGCACTTAGGCAAAAACGCAAACTGATTAGCCAGCTGCTAGGCTAATCCTTCGTCGACTTAGCATGAAGGCCAATTGTGCCAGGGCTAATGCATCCACACCCTAATGCATATCTGAGTAAGCTTTATAAGCTTAGGATGAAGCTTCATCCCATGCCATGACGCGTCTCGGAGTAAGCGTCATGCGAAAATTACGGGTGTTACAATGACAGAACTGGAAATGCTCGTGAGCACGTCTCTCGATTTCTCGAATCCCTCGGGGGACATGGATACAATCATGTACTACATATCAAAGAATTTTCAAAGTCCCTCACTGGAAGAGCCTACACGTGGTATAACAACATTCCTCCCAACAATATCTCTGATTGGGAAGACATGGTTAACGCTTTCTACAAGAAGTACTTCTTCGTCTCCGAGCAGATCACCCTATCAGACCTGGTGGAAGAATTTTCCAGAGGAATAATAAGCACCCCAATAAATATGTAAAAAGATTCAGAATTCAAGAACTGGATTGCCACGATCCAATTATGAAAGAACATTAACTAGTGGAGCTCTGCATTAATGGTATGATCCCTGTTTATCGTGCTCTTCTAGAAAATTTACGTTTTTATAATTTCTATGAGTTACACGAAGCCGCGAAAAGGTCCGCCACAACTGTTCTCGCCCTCATGGAGATAATTAGAGTAGCAAGGTAAGAAAGTCGTGGAGATACCCGTGGGAATCGACGGCTAGTCAACAAATAGTACAACAGTCAACCATCAATTGGTGTTGTTAGTAACGAGGGGCCCAAGAGGAAAGCTTTATCTCAACCAGAGTCACAGACAAACCACTTTTCCTCTCATCCAACCTCAACACCAGTACCAACTTGAAGATCAACTCCATCTTAGAACACATCCAAAGCTTCGCAACAACAGTTACAGCCGCAACAGGGACAAAATGTTAAACCAAACATAATGTTCTCGGACTTCCCAATCCCAATGGAAGAGGTACTTGAATTAATCGAAGCATGGATATAATACGGTACTCTCTAGTTACCTCCTGTGTGACGAATTCCCAAATCTCAGCAGATAACGGACCCTAAATACATTGTTATTATCACCAATACGTTAATCACCCAACAAGTGAGTGTAATAATCTAAAGCGTATTTTCAAAGAAAATGTGGAATCAGAAAAGTTACAATTAGAAGATGAAGGAGTCCATAAAAATCTCCTTCCTGTTAGAAACTTCACTCACTCCGAGGAGTCAACCAATCAGACAGTTCAAAAAATGATGGAACGCATGTGCGAGCTTCTCTATCTATCGAAAGGACAACGTTAAGACCTCTTTGCTGCCCTAAACCATGTAGTAGGTGGCAAGTGCTTATTCTTTGTGGAAGGGATTCGTTCCCAAGTCAAGTCTCCCTTGTAGGTCGACACGAATGATAAGAAATATGGCTGGGGACTCAGCACGAAGCTT
Source organism: Papaver californicum (assembly GCA_023531435.1). Classification (NCBI taxonomy): domain Eukaryota; kingdom Viridiplantae; phylum Streptophyta; class Magnoliopsida; order Ranunculales; family Papaveraceae; genus Papaver; species Papaver californicum. The sequence continues at coordinate 1,031,791 of JAJJMC010012129.1, forward strand.
GATGATCCGACTCGGACTCTGAAAGTCGACCAAGTAAGTCCTACTTCTCAATCCCTTTGCAATCAATGATCATATGTCCTGTCATAACCCGGGGGTTCTGCTTAAAGGACAATTATGTCACGGCTAGAAGATGTGAATGGGAAGCCGATTCATTTCAATATTTTATCAAATGGTTAAGAATTGCTTTTGTTAAGAACGGGAAAATTCATGACTCACTTGCGAGTCAAGTTGCTTATGACGATGAGAAGAAATGCTAGCGACAATCCTTAGCTTCCCAAGGATAAGACCTCTCAGACGAGATAACAAAGTCTGGGCCTTTTCGAATTGGACTCACGATTCTGAAAATCACTAAGAAGGCACAGCTTCTCGCACCAGTTCCTCTAACTATCGAGGAAGAACCTTACATAATTACTGAGACTCTACTAGGTGGTCACTACAAGCTTACAAACCGTGACAAGCCGGAAGGAGTAGTGATTCATGGAAAGTGGCTCAAAGCTTGCAAAGCCTGAGTGCTTCACTAGTTTACTTCAAATATTTCCCTATTTTAATGCAATATTTATATTTCCTCTAAAATGGGTGCAATATTTCGGCACTCATAGTTAGGTTTTCAAGTTTATCAATCAATTCAAATATCTTTATTTATTTTGAAAATAATAAAGGAGTTTATTTCCCTCCACAAATAACTTGTCAAAACCTACCTACTCAAAATCCCAAAATAAAACTATAAATGTGCTTTATAAAATCATAGAACTAGAAAAAATCCTTGAAAGTTGGCTTAGTCCCTACAGAATACTCCTTCTCCATCCTTCCAAGAGTCTCCATTGCAAAATCCAATTCCTGGGAAAGCCTTTCAACTTATTTTCTAGAATTGGTCACCGCCTCCAGATTAGCAAGTTCTCCTACTCCAGCAAAGTGTTCTTGCATGGCTTCCAGACGATGACGAACCCACACGACATTCAGACCAGAGTTCTTGGTATTACTTACAACCTCCTCTCACTCCTCGAAGACCGCATCAGAACTTCATGCCAAGGAAGTGAGAACATCTCATGTATGATGGGCAACAGACTGGACACGTCTTGTTTTAAAGTTTTGTAGTTTGTGGAAGTATCAACATAGAAGTGACCAAGATTCTTCCGTATCCTTGTATACAACTCGGAATAAGTGGATAGAACATCAAAACCCCCAACAAGCAAGTACCCGGGAAGAATCCTGCTCGAGCCAAAGTCAACATCAATACCTGCGCCATGATGCTTAATGGAAGCACTACCCTCAACAAGCATGCAAGAAGAATTCTTCTCATGATTTTCAGTATTGGATAGGGCATTATATACTTTGGTATCAACGTTAATTCTTGTTCCTTCACTAGCAAGCTCGACTCTCTGATTTTGATCATTCCCCCCTAAAAGTAGAAAGGATAAGAGAAAATTGAGTCAGAACGTCCCAAACACAAAATTCTTGAGCATGAACCATAAAACTTGTCATACATACTCATAAACATTATTTACAATCATTACTAAGTTTTATTCAATGTATTATATGAGTTGCAACAATAACAAGACGTTTTACAAAAAAGCGCATCGGAAGCAATTTTCACTACCTCTCGGAAACTCTGAATCTGACAACAATTAGTGACGAATCTGGGCATGGTTCTTATATCAAAAGTTTCATATTGAAATCTACTACAACATGTCAAAAAGATGCATTAATCAGACAAGTGAGCTAAGAGTTATGGAAAAAATGGCTAGCGGAGTCGAGTCTGAAAACTGTCAGGATTTTCCTGAATACTTCCTGAATTCTATTGTTCGGTCGTTTTGACCCCCCAAAATAGATCAAAACCTTTATTTATTCCTGGAAGGTTGTAGGAAATTGTTTCTAATAAGGATAGAGGGGTCAATTATCCAAAATGGAGGTTTTATGATGATTCTATGGCGTTTTTCCCAGGCAGTATACTTCTGAAATTTCCTGACGATGAAAATTTGCGAATACTCCTGTAAATTTCAAGCATAGTTATACTTATACGAGAAATTCAATAGGTCTACATGGCTTATTACTATTAAAAGGAGGGTACAACTTACTTGAGGATGATCCAAGTTGGCGGAAGAGTCCAGCACCATTTCACTTTCAGTCTTACTTCATCATCATCAATAGTATCGGATTCAAGTTCTTCATGGATTTCTTCTGTACGAGATGTTTCTTCAAGCTCCTCCTTCCAAGACTCATATCCTCATTCCATGCTTATGGTGTCTCCCGAATCCTCGGTAGCATCACTAGAGTCGATGCAAACACTCGTGATCACATGCTACATCAAGACAAGAATATATATATTATCAAAAGTATATACATAAGAATTAAGATTGACAAGTGAAACACTTACGTTCTTGCAAGGGCCGGTCTTACTTCCAGGAAGAACCAACCTTGGTCCTTGCCTTACTGGGGACTATTGGCAGCAACAGGAGTAACATCCATCCAAGGACGAACAACACGAGTCTAGAGAAAAGAATGAAAGATAAGAATCATAATAATCACGTTTCCAGAATTAAGAAGTCAACGAAGATACCATTACCTCCTGAGACGCATCAATAATTAGATTTCGTATGGCCTTAGACGAGCCCTGCAAATTCATACTTCGAGCCTTGTCTTCCCTAGAGGGGGCGTCGGTCATCACTGGAGACCCCGAGAGAAATTCTTTGAAGCGTCTCCTCTCATTATTCTAGAAGCGTGCATACATGGATGATATCCGAGGATTCCTACCCCGAATGAAGAAAGGAATGCTTATTCCCTCAGTAAGACAAACATCCAAATTCTTCTTCAACTCTACAATAGACAGAGCTATATTGTGACTACGAGGTACGTCTTAATCAAAACTCATCTGACGAGCCGCACGATCAATGTTGTACGCTTGCACCGAATAACCTTCTGAACGAAGAGCAAGGACACAACCTGGAGTGGAACTATTCATGAATGCACTCTGTCCAGGAGAAAAAGCATTATCTTGCCTCTTTGGACCTGACCAGAGAACCCCCTTGACCTCTCCAGCAAAAGTAGTTGATGAAAGTATATGTCCATGCTCAGAATCCCAAGGCCTGAAGTTCACTTCACTCTGGACATCTATCAAATCAGTCAAATCCACAGAGGTAATATTTCTTCTATACCAATGGAGGATCCTTGCATATTCAACAGATCCCTACAAGTTCAGAGGCTTCGACAAAGGCGCATATTTTGGAAAGTGTTCCCATAACCATGGTTGGAGAAACATGATATGAATGCAAGAATCAATCTTCATGAACCCGTTAGAATTTTTCATATCACGAGCTAATGAATCTAAGTGAGAATACGAAGAACCGAGGAACAATTTACAAAGAGGAAGCATTCACCACCAGCAAGTGCTACTGCCAGAGAAAAAACTGGAGCTTCAAATTGCCAACGGGAAAGTCTTCAAATACATCTCTAGACAACCACAATGTCAGAAACGCCGCAATGGTCAAAGAGTCGCTAAGAGTGGGATCATCCGCATCGCCCTTACCATTCCACCAATGATCGATCCACTTAACATGATATGCACCATTCCGCCCCCTATCTTGTTGGATTTCTTTTATCCTCCTCTCCAGAGACGTGATCATTTGCTTCTCTTTAGCAGAATTTTTGATAGGAAGTGTCCCAGAAACCAGAAGCTGTAACAAACTAAGTACATCCTTCAGGGTAATTGTTAGTTCGCCCCAGGCGCATATAACAATATGATTTGGTTCATACCAACGTGAAGCAAAGGTTAAAATACCTTCAACATCCTTGAAGATCTGCAGATGATTGGACATTCTTACAAAAAGAAATATCCCAGCCTCTTTCAAAACCTTGACCACTGAAGGGGCACTCAACATCGCTTTGCACCATCTCACCCACTTTTTCATGGGGACTTGGTGTGTCTTGAACTCGACAGAAGAAAATACATAATTTCCTCTCTACAAACAAAGTCTTGGGACAGTCTCAGGAATGACACTCTGAGGGACAACATACTTCTCAGATTTGGGGATAAAGTTACCAATAAAACCAGAAGGTACAACAAGCTCTTCAAAAATATACTCCTGAAACCTATCACGAATATGAGGTACGCTCAAGAAATATAGCATCAGAAATCTCTTCTTTCTGACCAGAAGATGTGCCAACATCATTATTACGTTCATTAGTCATTTGCAATACATTCAAGTTCCCCCTATGTCAAAAGAAGATTGAAAACCATAGTTTGCTAAAAGTTCATGGCTTCAAAAAAAATAAAAAACAAGGGTTTCCAAAGAGAAAACCATAATGGCGTTAAAAAAATAGGTAAAGGAGAGAACATTCACCTTCTTGGTTTGGTCGTCCATGGCACTTGCTCAAAATCAAGTTCTCACACTTGCTAGTGCCGCAACCTTGAAGAACAAGATCAATTCTTGTCAAGTCACCAGCAAAAAAAAAAACAGAGAAGAAAAGAAAAAAAAGGGGGAGAGGCATATATATAGACTCCAACTTGAAGAGTCATTGTCCAACTGGGAAACCTAAAATTCATATTTCTAGTAGGGACAAGGGCAGCTACTATACCCAAAAAAGTTTTGCGCTAAGGGGTGCATATCTCAATATCTCAGAAAGCTAAATATATCTTTCTCTACTCTTAAAATTTAAATTATGCATATATAATTATTGAAAGCATATTGTCACCATCTAGTGCTTACTGAGCAACATCACTGTTCCTCACTAAGCAGGGGACTTAATGTAGATGGTGAGTTTTTGGCAAGGGCTGGAATAGTAAAATTGGCCTCTGCTAAGCAACAAGAATATATATATATATATATATATATATATGTGTGCATATTTATGCGCATATGCTTAATATAGAATATTGTGCCTCTACTTATATTCCGCAAGCGAATTAAAAACATAAATTCTCTCTAAATATTTTAAAATAGCCTTGCATCCTCCTCAACACTCATAATATACATGCCATGTCGAACTAGTATGAAGTCGCATGAATTCCACGGAGGAATTCCTTGAACTTGTCTCGAATACGCATTAATGTTCTAGCAACATCCATTAAACACGGGAATAGCTAATGCTTAAACCCTGAAATACATTATAGCTTAACGCTTCATTCGCAATGAATGCTCCTCAAATTGCTCTTATGAGCTTAAATATGCTACTTTAACACTTTGCTTAAGTATAAGCCACAAATAATAGGCCACTCCTCTCGGATACGCTGCAATCAAGAAGCAATGCCATAAAACACGCATTGAACCTCCTAGCTAGGCTAACCCTAGCCTTTTTTCTTATCAGCGCCAAGTTAGGACTAGCTATTTGGATTAGCACCGTATTGGCACCAGTTAGCCACATCAGCGCTAAAATCGCTAACTTTCCTGGCGCTAAACCATAGCACCTGAGAAACGCTAACTAACCTAGCATAGTCTTAGCTAACATATTTTATCTTAATAAGGCCTTACCAGCGCATCACCACCTTGGAACCTCAACCCAAGCAGTAAAAGTGCTAACCCTAACTTTAGCGCCATAGGTGCTAACTCTCTTGGTTAGCTCTAACCTAACGCGTCCTCGAGTATTGGCCTTACTTGGATAGGCGTCCATGAGTAACGGCCCCTTCAATGTTGACGTGTCCTTAGTGCTGATGCGCCCCAAAGATTGGTCCCCCCCCCCCCAAAAGCCCAATGTGTCACCAGCATCTCAAGCGCGTCCCTTGACTCTGATGCGTCCTAGCTTCTCTAACGCGTCTAAGGCTTATGCGTCTTCAAGGCTTATGTGTCCTAGAACCTATGCGTCCTAGCTCATATGCGTCCCATCTCCTCAGCGCCCTAGCTCCTACGCGTCACCAACCAAGTCTGGCGCGTCCAAGACCTATGCGTCTCTAGCCAAAGGCTAACGCGCTCCATAGTGTCCGGTGCATCCCTAGCTTCTCTAGCGCGCCTCTACTGGCCAATACATCCCTAGTATCCTCTATGACTTAGCCAATGAGTCTCAAGATATAGCACGCCTCTTGGCCTATCACACTCATACTTAGTGACTTAGCCACAAGTACATTAACGCTAAAACCTTAATGCTAATTATACTATTGGAGTGCTAACTTAAAACCTCTTTGAGACTAGCTTCCTATTACTAATGTAATTGATATTTACTAGAATCTAGGCATATTGGTCTTTCTCCTGAGACGCTAGCATATTAGCCTTTTATAACTAAAAGAGCTAGAACATTCTTATTTGCACTAAATAGCTAGTACTATCTTTGCTAGCTCCTCCTCTCAGAAATACGCCTTTCTTATCAATATGGGTTCAACATTAAGTCTTATATGAATTCTAGTAGGTCTCCTTGCTTAAGAAGTCCTCTATAACATTTGGCCTCAAATGCCTCTCAGACTTATGTTAGGTCACTTCTGAGTTAATACTTAGTCATTAAATGTGCCATCTTAATTTCAAGCAAGTACATGACCACTAAAATTTCCTGACTCGACACTAATCAGTCTGATTATCAATCCAGTGAGTCACACAACTTGCCTCAATGACTTAGCAAGTCATTTGACTTCACTTGACTTAATCAAAACAATGGTGGTTTATGACTCCACTATTTCCACGAGATATCAAATACAACACATGGGATATTTTCATTGGGGTATTGGTCTAGCGGTCTACGGCAATCGTGTGTTATGGCAACACATCCACGAACAAGAAGGTAACAAGTAATGGGATGGTTACAGAGCAGTTGAGAGGATGAAGAGTAGTGGTCTGACAGGTCTTCCCTATTTTCCGGGCACCACCCCACTATAATTTCCATAATCATCACTTTTCCACCTCTACTTCCATAACGTACGAGAAATCAGTATGTCTCTTTTGAACTATAAATAGATGATTCTCATCTATTCCAAACAAGACAGAACATACAAGATAATGAGTTTGGAGAAACCAAAACATACAGAATTAATGATTCATCTCAGAGAATCCTTTCTTCTTCACACACACTACCTATCACACTGATATTTTCTCAACCTTCTGTGCTTCCCTCCCCAAAGACCTACCCAAATCCTTTCCATCTTTGCAATCGAAGCAGAACGTGAACGACCATTTCTTGGTTTATGCTCGTCCTTTTCGAGCTTGATCTCTCGAACCCACCTGAAATTACCATTTTGCAGTATATTTTTTTTCACCCTAAAACAGTTAGGTTGTCCACTTAGTAGTATTCACATATTCATCATTATGGTATGTGATGATATAAGGAATTTAACAGAGTATGCTCTCGATGGGTTGCTCTAGAGCTATTGGTATGAAGAGAGAGTGGATGTTGATTCTAATCGATTGCGTAGCATGTTTGGTGATGGAAGATGAAACCTCTAACCAGTTTGTTTTTTTTTTTATTTTGGTTCTCAACCTTTACTAACTTTGTTTTAATTAATATAATTTTACTTAGTTTAATTCATTATAATCCCCCTCTTGGTTACATAAGAAGTCAAAGACAAATAACAATTCGCAGCTCCTCGTGGGAACGATCTTTACTATCGTTATATTACTTGTTAGTATTATTGGGAAATATCTTAATTAATTTGTTGCACATACGACAAGCATCAAACTTTAGCATCGCTTCCGGGGAGCAGTAGCAATTGTTTTTGTTAGAGATATCTTTTTAGTTTTATTGTACGTTTTTCTTTTAACGTTTTTCAGGTTTTAGGTTTTCGTGGTGGAAACCACTCGTTGGTGGAATTCGTCATCCGTTAAAAGCGGAACGTAGATTCTGAAAATAGGTTGTATACATCGATTTTATTTTTAGATTTAGATTTTTAGTTTGATTTTTTTCCCTACACTTTGTGCGTCATCATGTTTCCTTATGGTAATAACATGTATGATGTACAAGATCAAGCATATTATGATAGTAATCAGTTTAATTATAATTATCAATCTTTCAATAACTTCCAACCGACCATGGGATACAATCAGAATCAACATTTTGGTTTTATTCAATACCCTACAAGAATCTTTTAGTTATTCTCATACATACCAACAACCTTCTGGTGGGTATGTAGGTCAACAACCATAAAGACGGTGGGACAGTTATACTTCTAATTGGCTCCACTCGAGTTGTATGCAGATTTTAGATCAATTAAAGGACATGCAACATAGACTAGACCGGCTTGATCCAACACTTAATAGAGAGAACGTTGCACCAACTGAATTTTACAATAGTATACCTTACCCGACTCATGACCGTATTTATGATTATTCATCCATTCAACGGGAAGAGTCGTGGTTGAGTGATCTCATTATAAGTAATTGTGGAAAACATGTAATAAGACAACCTTCGAAAAAATTATATCAACTGGAAGATAACGGAGCACCGGAACAAATTCTCCAAGAAATTAGTAGTACCATACCTATGGAATTTAAACGACGTTTTGCTAATGGAGAATATGAGGTCGATGAAGATTCTGATGAAGAGTCTGATATCGAAGATGATGAAATATTTGAGAATGAGGCTAGATTGTATAATATTGTGGAAGACCCAATTGAGCTTTCCAAGGAATATAATGATAACGTTGATGCCGAGATTTTGGTTGAGGTAGAAACTGATGAAGATTGGTTAAAAAGTTTGATAAAGGACCATAATACACAAGAGGTAAATAATTCATTGGAGTTCTTTAAGAACAATGAGGATCCCGTAATACAAGAGACAGTGGAAGGTTTGTCTAATCCTTTGTATAATTCATTTTCTAATTATCCTTTTCCTCTAATCGAAGTAGTTTCTCAAAAATTTGTTAACCCGACTTTTAGGAAAATACCTGACTTAGGATTGGAATTGTGTGCTTCCAAAGTTTTTTCGAATTATTTTGCTTATAAGTATCCACTGTTAGAGATGCTTGATTATGACAATGTGCAGGTTCACCAAGAGGAACCCAATTAAGTTCCCAAACCATATGTTCTTTATACACTTCCAAGTATAGAAGGGACTAAGTGTTGGGGTAACTTCTTATGATAATGGTTTCCAAGTACTATCATATGCTAACATTTGTGTGAAGCTTTTATTAGAATTGCAGATTGTTATTTAGGCAGATCCCCCTATTTTCAGATTGTTGGTGTACGGACAATAACCAGAAGGTCAGTATGACGACATCAAACCAAGCGTTAAATATGAGGCAACCCATTGGTTTTGTATTTCTATCTTTGTTATTTTTTTAGCTTTATTTTTCTTATCTTTTCATATCACTGTTAGGAATTTTCCACCTTGATTTTACATTGGAGGAATTAATTATACATTGAGGACAATGTAAAGTTAAGTGTGTGTGTGTGTGGGGG
>JAJJMC010012129.1:1041198-1237525 GCA_023531435.1 Papaver californicum
ATAGATTCTTAATATTCGCTTTTATAGGTAGAACTTTTAAACTTTTTATACATATTTGCATGAAAACCTCCAACTTCTAGAGATTTTAGAGTCACTTAGTATACTTATAGCTAAGTCTACATACGGAGTTTTCATCGAAATAATTGAACTTATAAGTAATAAAGAAAGACATTCGAGTTTCTTAGTTGTTGAGAGGGAACAACTGACAAAAAGGGACTTAAACCACCGGTAGAGAATACAGTATTAGGGAGATGATCAATCATTAGTGGAGACTACCCATTTTTACGTCAAGCGAGGCACCAGACCTTTAACTCTTTGTAGCTGTCTAAAAAATTATTCTTTAGAGTGTGTGTCATATGCGCAAATTTCGGGTAGAACGATAAGCTAGCTGCTACCCAACCTCGCACCCCTTCAGCACTTTTCTAATCTCTTGAGTGCTAATTCCATCAATCATGAGGGTGTCATCATAATTGTTAACTCTATCTTGTAGTCTTGTTTGCAGTTGGCACCATTCTCTCGACAAAGCAACAATAAAAACACATCATCATCAACAAGCGGAACAACATCAAAATCACGAAGAAAGTTGAATACACTCAAGGTTTCCATGCAACAAAAAGAGAAGCGAAATTCTTTATCAAAAGTGAAGACAAGACAAAGTGAAAAAGAAAGAAAAGAAAAAGATGTAAGTTTTTGAAGTCTATACGATACCAAGGTGTTTTTGGGGAAAAACGAGTTGAAGGTTAATTTAAGAAAAAGTGGGGTGAGAAGGTGATAATTCGTCAATCCTTAAACATTTGTAATGTTGAATTACTTTATTTAGATTCGAGAGATCAATTTGTACAATCCTGGCCTAAACCAAGCAATGACCGTTCCAGTCTTGCTTCAGTCAAAAAATAAGAAGGAGAAGGGTTGGTCTTAGGTAGGGAAGCAAGAGAAGAATGAGGTCAGAGTATCATACTCTGTTGGATGTAGTTGGTGTGAATAGTTATGAACAAGTCTTCTATATGAGAAGGTTGAATGATCAAGGTTGATCGACTTGAACTGTTTTGTGCTAGATTGTTATAAGTTTGTTGTCGTGTTTCAGACTTAGTCACTTATGTCCCTTGTTCAATAAATTGAACATATATTTATATCATAGCTATTGTAACCACTCGACCTATTTTCTGGAAGAAACTGTCGGTGGTTGAGTAATGGTGAACTGGTGAAGGTGGAGAAGGTGTTGACAATTTCTCTCCACTTTAATTCTTGTAGAATAATTGGTTACTCAACTCACAACTCCTATACTCAACTATTATCGATTTTTCCAGAGTTTCTCTTTTAGTGGGTACACTGATGCACTACGTGCCGTATACCGCCAAACCAAAACCCTAATTAGTATCCCCCCATTTGTGACATTTGATGTCTCGTGTAATATTGTAGTATTAAGCACTACTAATGTTAAATCAAATTGAGACCTGCTTAATGGGCCTCTTGATTAAAGACTTGTCTTGCTTGAGTAGCTTATGAGTCTAGCAGACTAAAACATGTCTTGCTTGACTAGATGATGAGTCTGGCAGATTAAAACAAAATATGTCCTGCTTGACTAGTTGATGAGGTATAGATGTACTACGAAGAAGAAAAAGAGGTAGAGACGTCTTGCTAAGAAGCAAGAGAGGTAGAGACGTCTTGCTAGAGAGGTAGAGACGTCTTGCTAAGAAGAAAGAGAGGTAGAGACGTCTTGATAAGAAGCAAGAGAGGTAGAGGCTTCTTGTTAGAGAGGTAGAGACATCTTTCTAAGTAGCAAGAGAGGTCTTGCTAAGAAGCAAGAGAAGTAGAGATGTCTTGCTAATTTTTGACGCAAGAGAGGTAGCAACGTCTCCCTCTTCAAAAATTAGGGTTTGAGAAAAGCTTTGTATCATAAGCAGGATAATATTTGTCTCACCTAAGATAGACAAAGTAAGGGGGCATCCGTCCCTTGGATTATGATGGACAAGAGATTTCTTGTGAAATTTCGTCATCAAAAATCCAGATTTAGGGTTTTCACTGAAAACACTCTAAAATCTTCATACGAAGTCCGTTTGCGATGATCTACACCAAATTTTCATGCTCGGAACACCAGCTATCTCCTATTGAGGAAGGATTTGAGTTTTGAGTTTGTTCAGGGCCTCAAAAAGACGAAACAGACAAAAATCGGGGAAAAATCAGGAGTTTTTCAGCTGGGACTTAGTTGAATGTTTTGATCATACCTCTTAGCATTGCCCGATTGATGTGATTTTTTAGTATGTTGTGAAGGACATACATAAGAAGAGTTTGGAATAAAACTTATCACTTGATTCATTACCAATTGCTCCCAAATCACGACTTTATACAGGGCAATGCAGGATTGCGCCTGACGAGCTTGGTGTAAAAACGCCCTTTTTAGGCTTGTGGGCTATTTGCTTGCGTCTTGGATGTTAGATGAAGCGATGTTTATTCCATCGGTTGCTTCCTTAAGCAAGGATTGACGTGGACAAGGATAAATTTATCTAGTATAAGCTATATTTTGTGCTTAGCATACCTGTGACACTTTTAGCTAAGTAGCTTGAGATTTTATGTAAAAATCATAGAATATCTGGGAACGTTGTAGTGAGCACCAGTGTTATTCTAATGATTTTGTAAAGTAATGAATGTTGATTCATTCAACTATTTTTCATATGTAGTTGGTCGTATATATAGAGAGAGGACATGTATATGCACCTGGGAGAGGAAAGGGATAAGCACCTACCTAAAAATTCTTTGAAGAATTTTAAAGTATCATATTCTCAGACTCGAGTCTTGAAAGATAATTTTACTATTTATATTTATCAAAAACCCACCATCTACACAAGGGAATACAAGTTGTTATGAATCAGGTGCTTAAGTCTTATCCCCAAGGCCATGTTAATTTCAGTTTCATTATTTTTATAGTTGTTATCTTAATCGAAAAAAATAAAAATAAAAAGAGAAAAAAATGCATTTTAATTTCGTAGTTAGTGAGTTATTTCATTAGTTAAGGCCATGGGAAAGAAGAAATCTATAGAAAAGTTTCAAGTAACAAGAATTTGAGAAGAAAAAGATTACAAATTTTCGAAGTTCTATGAAGTTCAAGATCTCATCATCTATAATTGAAGACGAAGACGAAGACATTTCTATTTGTTGTGAGAGTGGTGCTGATTGTGAATCAGATGAGAAGGTAAATAAGCGTTCCCATCCTCGTATAGTGGTTGATTTCCTTTTTTAGAGATTATCAGGGAAAAAATGGGTTTTTTTCATCCCGCGTTTCCATGGGGTAACAAAATATAATTCGAAAGGTTACTTTCCCTTCCCACCATTCAACGTGTACAGGAATTCTATCTTCATTCCTGCCTGAACAATGAGAACCATAAAGTGCGTTTTCTGAGTGCAATTTCATAAAACCCTATTGGTAAGGCATAAGTCGAGGTGGAATGCTTATTCGATCGCTCTCGAGGCTGGATTCTTTCATATAATGGTTTTCTCCTAACTCAAGATTTAAGCATGAGAATAACGTTCTTTGATACTTCGAACTTTTTATTGTTAGTGTGCAAAAACTTTATGTCTTCATAGCTCTTTGGATGCATGTGCTCTGGCATTTTTGAAAGTGGGAACTTAGGTTTTGTGGGTTTACCTCTTGTAAACCCTCACGAGACTATAACTCGTCCACTAGGGCCACTTAGGGGTTTAAAGTCTTGTTACACATGATAAGTGTAACTGTATCATCAACGAAAGGGAGTTGTTGTATTTTAGGTTAGTTTAGATTTGTAGTTTGTTTGAGGACTAGCAAAAGGCAAGTGTGGGGTAATTTGATATGAGCATAATATACATGGTTTTACTGCCAATTCCATACTTGTTTTAGTTATATTTCTTGCATTTTACCTTGTATTACTCTTGTTTTCTATTTTGTTTCTCATGCTAGGACGATTCAACCAAAAGAAGTGGAAACGACTTTAAAAGTGATAAGGAAGTGAAGTGCTACAAGTGAATAAAATTAATGAAAATTGGAACTCATTCAAAGACGAAGCCAACGCAAAGGAAATGAGGTCATTCCGAGTTTGTATGAAGAAGTTATGAGCAAAACCGTGAAACCAACTTGGATTTGGTATTTGTTAGGCCTTATTGGGCTTGCGCGGGAAGAGAAAGAAAGGAAGCGTTTTGGGATCACCTTTGACGTGAAAATTAGGGTTTTTGTTGGTGTTTGAGGAGGTTAAGTCTCCAAGTTGGATAAGGATCAAAAGAAGGTGAAAGAGTTTAATGAGATTAGGTTTCCTAATTGGATAGACATCAAGAGGAGGTTACCAAAGCCTATATAAAGGGGAGCCTAAATACAATTTTCGACAAAACTTCTCCATAAAAAAGAGAGCAAATTTTGGTTTACCCCTAAGGGGGAACTAGGATATTTTCTCTTCTTCTTCTCATTTATTATTTTCTTTTTTTTTTTTCATGGGCTTTAGTAAACCTATGAGTAACTAATTTTTCTATTGGTTTGAGATGTAATCGGAAGTTCTAAACATGGGAATCAATCTGGCTGGTTAGTTTTAATTTTCATTATCCTTTTTTTTATCGTTTATGTTTTACTTTTAATATCGTCATGTATGACTTGATGTGTGTTTGTTGAGGATGCATACTAAATAAACACATATTCATATCTAAAGCTAAACTAGGGTTTGGAGATACGTAATAGTCGATATACCCAATTGCAAGTAGCATAGTGTGATTAATGATTGTACTCAAAACCTTCATGTAATTGCATGTAGAAGCTTGACCTATGTTAAATAGGTTACTTGTAGTATTTCTATTGCATTGATTAGCCTAATTGAAAGAACCTAACGCTCTTGGAGGATTAAACTTAATAGGACGTTGCGTTAGGTTGTTCGCTGAGTAATATTCACATGTTCAGTGTTATGGTATGTGATGACATAAGGAATTTACCGGAGTATGCTCTCAATGGGTTTCTCTAGGGCTATTGGTATGAAGAGAGAGTGGATGTTGATTCTAATCGATTGCGTAGCATGTTTGGTGATGGAAGATGAAACCTCTAACCAGTTTTTTTGTTTATTTTGGTTCTCAACCTTTATTTACTTTGTTTTAATTAATCTAATTTTACTTAGTTTAATTCATTACAATACCCCCCTTGGTTATATAAAAAGTCAAAGACAAATAACAATTCACAGCTGGCTCTGCACCTCATAGGTAGTCGGTCTTAGAAGAAGACCCAAGGATTCACAGATGGATGTAGGTTATGGTTGTGCAATACAAGGATCTATCTACTTTGTATGGTACGAAGGGTGGTGCATCAATCCTCTGATAGGAGAGCAGGAAAACACAGCTTGACGTAGTCGTCTGCTAGTGGGGCGAAAATTTGAAGTAGGTGCGCAACTTCTCCCTGTTGAATCGTTGGCGCCTCATTGAACTGGGAATTTTATAGATTGTGGTCTCATCTCGTTCAAATATTAGATAAGTATAAACTTCTTCCATTTGATCGGTTTCTCACGACGTGTAGGTTAATAATGTCTCTATTGCCGACAAGGGTAGTACTTTGGAAGCGCTACGTCTTCTTGGACAGTATTAATGTAATATCATACTGGTGTGCAGATGTTGATAAAAGGGGAAAGGATTAAAAGAACGTTCAACCCTTTGAATAGGAGTAGGACATGGATATGAGCTTGTGAACTCTTCGACCAGGAAGTATGGTATGCAAGTTGATGCTTCAGTAGATGGTAATGCCTTGTTGTTCATCGTGCTGTAAATACAATGCTCATCTTCAACCTTGTGTCCTCTGTAGATGCAGAAAAAACAAATGAATCTTCTCCAAAATATGAAACAGGGGATCCAATGAATGAAGATGGTAATGACACATCTTTTCCGATTCAAATTATTGAATATGATGTCAAATACTGAGTCCGCAAGTATGTGAGGAATGAGGCTTGTTCGGAGGCAGAGAGATGTGTCAGGTAAAACCAACTTGAGTACGGTATCTCTGGACATGTGAGACAACATCCTATTCAGGTTCCCGCTTCATAGATATCAAAGTATGACATTCTTCTAGGTATAACGGAAGTTCATCTAGTCTACCTGGTTACTTAATATCTCTTTATGGATGTGGAGATGTCACTGTAAGTATCGTGAGAATTGTAACCTGGTTAGTGTGGAGCCATGAGCGTCCCAACACCATGTCATAGCCCAGATTTTCTTTGGTGATACAGAACTTGTCTTATGTCTGATATTTCCATATTGTTATCCCAAGGATGATATAGCCTTTTGCTTCTATTGATTTCCCTCTAGGGTCTTTGATCATCATTGGAGAGTAGATGGCTTCCTTTCGAGTGACTCTTGCAGCTTTCAGTGTCTTGATAGAGATGATGGTTGTTCCTTCGAGAAGTACAGAAGTTCACACATGCGCTCCATGAGAGTTTGAACCGTTTGGTTGACAGGTTCATTAGAGGTAGTGAAGCTTCTGACGGGGAGAGGGTTTTTGTGTACTCCTTCAGTTACAATACCCAATGTTGTATCACTTACTTGTGAGTCGTTTAGCACAAGTTTCACAGGCTTCTGCATTGGTAGCAAGTCTGGCTCTCTCCATCAAAGCAGGTGTAGATGTAGCCGATTGCCTGAGTCTAGGCAAAATTCTCTTGCATCAGGAGCACCAGCATTGTAGTAGCAGACTTGGTGTTGAGAGTTAGTTATTGAACCTGACCCAAAATCAACCGCTTCTGAAACTGGGGAAAATTGAGAAATTAGATTTGCAACTAAGAGATTGATCTCCCACTGTGGTCGCCAAAATGTTTTTGGGATTTTTGTTTGAAGGGTACAGGTGATAATTCATCAATCCTTGAACATTTGTGTTGTTGAAGTACTTCGTTTAGATTAAAGTTGAAGTACTTTGTCACTAAAAACGCTGTAAAATCTTCATACAAAGTCCGTTTTTGATTATCTACCCTAACTTTTTGATGCCCAAAACACCAAATATCTTGTAACGAGGAAGGATTTGAGTTTTTAGTTCGTTCAGGGCCTCAAAAAGACGAAACAGACAAAAGTCGGGAAATATTAAGGAATTTTTCAGCTGGAACTTAGTTGAATGTTTTTATCATATCTCTTAGAACGTTTGTCCGACTGATGTGATTTTTTAGTATGTTGTATAGGATATCCATACGAAGAGTTTGGTATATGAATCGTCCCTTGATTCATTACCAATTGCTCTCAGTTCACGACTTTGTACATGGAAATGTAGAATTGCACCTGATTAACTTAATATAAAAAAATCTTTTTATGTCTTTGGACCATTTGCTTGCGTCTTGGATGTTAGATAATGAATATTTATTTCATTGATTTCTTCCTTAAGCAAGGATTGACGTGGACAAAGTTAAATTTTTCTAGTATAAGTTATATTTTGTACTTTAGCACAATTTTGGCTTGATATCTTAGCACAATTGTGGTGCTTTAGTCAAGCAAATTCGTGTGTGACTTGCTACATACTTCTATACTAAGTTGTATAGGCATTTTTGTAAGTCAATATTATTCAGATGAGCATGAATGTTGACATAAGGTAATTTTCAGGAATTCAGTTGTGGAATATTTGTACATGGATGAATGTTGATTCATTCAGTAACTTTAACCGTATATTTAGTTGGTCATATATATATATAGAGAGGACAGGGATTAACACCTGAGAGGGGACATGGAAAGGCACCTGAGAGAGGACATGGATAAGCACCTGCCTAAAAATTCTTTGCATAATTTTAAAGTATAATATTTCTCAGAGTCGAGTCTTGAGATATAATTTTACTATTTTATCCTTGAAAGAAACCCACCATCTACATGGTGAAACCAATGCTGAAGTTGCATTGCTTGCTCGAGAGGAATGACGGAGATGTAAAGGATCAATTTTTTCTTACGAAGCATCTTCAAGAAGTTTTTCATAACTCGTATAGAAAGTTAAAAAGTACAGATACTACTCGAGCAAGACGTTGATGAAGTTGTAATAAATTGTAATTAAATGTAATTTAAATTTAATATTACTTTGTTTTCTAAATAGATTAGTTTTAATTAAATGTAACAGTTTACATAAATAGACTTAATTTCAATTTCAATTATAATATTAAATTAAATTCATTCGTTTACATAATAAGCATGATTATAACTACACAACCTACTCTGGTTCCTGTTATACGTGCCCTGCATCATATTCCCAAACCCTTGATACGATCCTCCATCTTGAGATCCTTCATCTTCATTTCCAAATCATTGATGTAGTCCTCCAGCTTGAGATTCTTTAGAAATCAAATGATCTTCTGTAATCTTACTAACCTTGAGGATTTTGTTGAATGGTTTGATGATTTATTTATTTTTTAAAATTCTTCCACTGGATGATAGGGTTCTCTTTGCGTAATGTTGGATAGTGAGTTATGCACTATACCCTGGAATAGTAGAGTTCTAGTAAGGATTGAAAATTAGGATTGAATCTCATGTTGTCTTTCATTTGATTTTGGAATGCGTATCTTCTCTTGGTACAGATGGCTAGGTTCTAAATCTCTAAATTCCATTTGATTCAATTGTCCTACCAATTGTTCATAACTAGCCGATGTTCCTGAATAAGAATTAGGGCGGTAGAGACCTTGTGAGACAATTGGAATGATCTGAGGTCGCCTAGTAAGTAAAATAGTTTACCTCCCACCTCAATTATAGCAAATCAAACCCAGTCGATGAAGAATAAGGTTCTCTTGAAGTCGTCGATGAAGAAAAGCTCTTATTAAAGGATAAGTGGTAAACGATGAAATCACCGGTGGTGGATGTGTTGGAAAAGGCCTTTTTTTGTAATGCACTACCCATTGTGTCAAAATCCAACCCATAAATGTGTAAAATATCTCGACCAATTATCGGCTCTATAACCGATTTGAATCATTTGTCGTATTCGTCTTCGTCACAAGGGGTACATAATGTCTCATACCTTTTCCAGCCTTTTCTCTTCAGTCTTGTGTATTCTGATCCAAGGACGGTGGCTAAAGATCAAGGCTTTGTTGGCTCTCCAACTGCACCAACTTACTGTCCAGCACATCATTCCGTAAAGTAATAAACACCGAGGTTCATGACATGACTGTATAACACAAGTGGAGTGAAAAGTATTTGACCCTTTGGGCATCCTCAAGGCTCATCTCCTCAAACTTCTCATACGACATCCAAATAACAGTATATTTGTTTCTGATAATGTGTTGGTATCTCCACACACATACACTATTCACCCCGCAGTGTTTTGCCCTTTTGATCTAGTTACTAACATCATACCTTACTATAATTAGAAAATATTATCAGTTGTAATTTATAAAAGCTGGTAGACCGACAGTAAAATTTGTATACCACCAAAGTGATGTGTTTAAATATAGTGGTAAAAAGAGTTCGTTACTAGACTTGTGAAGATAATGATTTTAGAAAATAATAGACTTAATCTAATTAAATAAAACAAAGCAAAATAAACTAGAGATGATTTTATCAAAGATGGAGAAAACCGGGAATCAGGACTCAGTTATTTCCAACAAATTATGTGATTAATCATGTAATTCTTTTTAAATAAGTTAAGCTCAAATATTGCTAAAATATGATTTTATGTAAACAAGCAAAGGTAAATCACAAGCACGGGACATTAGAGGTTGTCAACCCAGCATGACCCATCAAACAAAAACACCACTACTGAATGAAAACCGTTTTTCTATTTCAAATCTATGCAATTTAATAAGTAAAGAATTATAAAGAAATTAAATTAAATTAGACTTACCACATAATATTGAAGGAAAAACCTCCTCCATCATCCCAGTAAATGTACTTAGCTCATGGTGAAGAAAACTTGCTCAAAAGATCTTTTCACTGCTCCAAAAGTTGATTACAAGGTGAAATAATGGTGCAACAGCTGAACAGATACGTGAATAAGTGTCAGAGAACAGGGTTCAGCTGTTATAAAAAGATATAAGCAACAAAGAAGGAGAGTTCCATTCCTATTCTCAACCCATGACCAATATGAGCCCGAAGCTTCCTTCGTAACTCCCGGAACTTCTTCGTAGTGGCTCCGTTCCATGCCTCATTTCATAGGGAACCTCAAAGTGTCTCTATTTCATTATATTCCATCCATATCTCAATTCCATTCATTTAATATCCCTTTGGTGTCATTGACATAAGAGATGTCGTTTCTAGTCTATCTGTTTCTATTTCTATATATGGAAAGTTAAGAAATCATCATATAATAATCGAGAAATTGCAATAGAAAAGAAAAAAGGGGGGTTTGTGATGATTTTGAAATCTTTTCTACTGGGTAATCTATTATCCTTATGCATGAAGATAATCAATTTGGGAGGGAAAGGAAATAGCAACAGGAGTGGGAGAGAATTGCAACACTTGTAACTGTTGCCATGTCTTCTTCTCAGGCGGAACAGCACTTGAAGAACAGCTGCCCAGTTTCCGGCGACCTTGTTTTTGATTCTCTAGGCTTGTGTGTTTGATTTCTTCGGCTTCTCTTCATATATATAGGGTCTACAAACCGTAGGGGGAGTTCTAAACCTAATAGAACTCTCTCAAACAACTCCCAAATTCGATTCCAAATCAAAACAGGAATCAAGTCCATTTTCCGGCCAAATTCGGATTTCGGAGCAAATTTCACGGCTTAAATCATGTAGTTCGATGTTTGTGGAGTGTTTGCACAATCCTTGTAGTCTTTCGGTGATTTAGAATCACTCAAAAATCCCAAAATTCACGTAACAGAGTTCACAGCAGTTTCCCGATGAGTCGAGCCGATTCGACTCGCTGAGTTGGCCGATCCGACTCGTTCCGATCCTGGGGTGCCCCTTATCCAAAGTTGGGGTGCCAATAACACTTTTTGAGCCAATTTTTCCACAAATCTTTATTCTTCTAATGTACCTACAAAAGCATAAAAACACGTAATAAGTGCAAAAACAAATACTAACGCAATAGAAATTAAGGTGCAAATTAGACACTAAAATGTGTCTATCAAATACCCCCAAACTTACTATTTTGCTAGTCTTCGAGCAAACTACTCTAAAAATAAAGTAAAAATCCTAACTCACTTTCGCAGGAATTGCGACTACATTTAGCATATGCAGTAAGCCGTTAAACCCCTAGGTGTCCCTAGTGGACGAGTTTTGTCTCGTGAGGGTTTACAAGAGGTATACCCACAAAACCTTTACTCCAGATTTTAGCAACTCGTGAACGATTAAGGATAGACACTAAACAAGCTATTTAGTTGGCTTACTCAATTCTTCGGCTACAGGAATCATTACCCTATATGAGTCCAATTGCTGTACACGAGTGTTTACTCAAGCATACTAAAATTCACATATAAGACAACAGAGCTCTACTCAGATAATCGTTCAACCACAAGACTCAGAATATATCACAGTTCAATCACATGAAAAGATTTAGAAGATGGACATAGAAAATATGAAGGTTACATATGTTGACTAAGATGAACGGTGTTTCCCATATCTGTCTAAAGGTCAGCGCCAGGATGAATCCTAATAGATTGAGATACATGGTCTTAAACCTAATATTAATATCGAATCAACTGGTATATACAAGGGTCCCAGCGATCGATTTATTAAAAATAAAATGATAAATATATTGACAACATGATTGGATCAAATTGTATCCAAGCGCATGGTTCTTATCATCATCTTACGTGATAGTTCCCATGGATCCTGCGTTCCACGCTTGCTTAGGCGACGGAGACAGGGAGAACACACACATATTGCTATCAAAGTGTCAACATTTTTTTATTTTTATTTTTTTGAATAAAGCAAGAATCGGGCTTGATCTCAAACACTCTATTTCATCCTAGCTGCGATAACAATTTGATATTGGGCCCCACCAAATCACTTAGAGAAACACAAAATTGTAAAAATAAAAACAGAAAGTGATATGGTCGAGATAGACTCCGAGATGTGGTGACAATTATCATGTTATTTCTAACACCTGAACTCTGTCCTTTTATGAATAGACCATTTAACTGGGCACACCAATTCCTAAAAGTGTTCTTGGGAGGTAACCCACTGCAGTTTCCATCTACCTTGAAGTGTTCACAGGTTTCTAAATTCTAGAGCTTTATTATTTTACTAAAAAGTTTCTCCCTTACCCCCAAACTTAAATTAAACAGTGTCCTCAATGTTTCTAAATATGAATGATTAAAAATACGAACCAGGAGAAACTGTTACCACTTCACGAAAAGGAGTTAAGGAAAGATATTACCGTGTTTCATGAGCATGGGTTACCTCCCAAGAAGTGCTAAGTTTAAAGTTTTCATCCAGACTAAGAAAGAATTAGTCACCTCAATAAATCATATAGCGATAGTCGGAACAACTGTGGGTCGTCTGAATCAAATAATGATATCACAAATAAGAGGAAACTGCAGCAAGTTAAGAAGATAAACGAATCGAGCACACTTTCAACCCTATCTAGTTTTCTGTTTAAGACAACTACTTCTAGCTGTGGTTCAGGTTCTATATAAGGGTCTAGATAAAATATTTTCATAGGCTTGATTTCCTCATAGATAGGATCAACAAGATCAGGTTGTAAAGTCTGGAATAACTCAACTAAGAACTTAGAAACACATAATAATAACCTGAATATTTGTGGATCCTTAAAGTCAATCAGATTTGACTCATTTGACTCACACAATTGACTACTATGAAGGTGGTCATTCTTAAACAAATGTGTCGATTCTAATTTCCTAAAGTAATTAGGCTTAGTCTCAAAACTTAATAACTGACACATTTGAAATTCTAACGTTCCCACATATGGAAGAAAATATTTTGGTGGGAAAACAAAGTCAATCTTGGTATTACTACCTAGGTAAACCACATCGACCAACGGATGGGTTTCTAACAACTGAACTTCTTTCTGGAAGTCTACAGGCTCAGGGAATCTAGTTTGAAGATGATCTTGTAAATGGTAGAGGTACATATGTCAAGTCCCAAGTTATGGACCTTTTTAAGAGTTAAAGGTAAAGCACAGGGAGAATGATAGTCACCCCCAAACTTAAAGTTTTCAGTGTCTCTAGATAGACTAATCACAATTTCCCTAATTTCTAGATTGTCAGATTCCCGAAAATGGTCAATTGCTTCTTCTAGGTTATAATCCGGTGGTGCATCCTCACTCATATTTAAAATCTCTACGAGTCTATGTTTGTTATCTAAGACTATTGTTTCTAAATCGTTGGACTCTAAAACAGTATTCTCAGGATAAACCCGTTCCTCTAAACCATTATCGGTTTCAAAACAAGAGAGTTCTACATCGTCTAAAACAGTGATATCTCTAGTCAAATCCTCTTCTTTTTGAATAGGTGAATAATCATTAAAATTATTTGAATTTGAACTAGAAATAACATTATCATCGTGAAGCACAACTGGAGTGACAATTTCTTGATCACTCTGCCTGTATATTTCAAGTTCTTCACCAATACTATCCTCATCATCATAATAATATGAAGATGTTTTAACCTCGTCTAAATAAGTAGTGTTACCAATTCTATCCTCGTCCTCTTAAGGAGGTGAATAACTATCAAGGGTAGCACTATATTGGGAATTAAGATTATATTGAGCAATATTGTTCCTTGCAGAAATTTCATTCATACTTAATACGAACCTATTTTTATCCTCAATCATCTGCTTGTTATTCTCATCTATCAGCTTGAGGGTGTCTTCTAGAGTACGAGTTGGGCTACTAATTGTCACCCCCATACTTAATTTAAGCTCATGTGTTGCCTCAGATAACTTCTTGAGTGAGTCTTCTAGAGGTGTAATGGGTTCATGATGAGTGATAGGTTGAAATTTCTCTAGGGCATCCCTCCAAGATAACGAACTCAAATCATCATGGGGATTACTAGATTGTAACTGCTCGTGTGATTCTTCTAGAGAAGGATTTGGACTACTATTTGTTCCTGTCACACTCAATCCAAACCTTTTTGTACTCTCAACCAACTCCTTGACGGATTCTTTTATAGAAACAACTAGATCATCAAGATTTCTAGGTCGTAACTGCTCGTGTTCATGTTCATATGACGGGTGTATGTATGAATAGTAATTGGGATCACCTTGGTATGAGTAATAGCCTCCAAAAGGTTGGTGGTGATCCCGATTACTATCCACACAATGTTGATAGTATGGATAATGGCTATTTTAAAATTCGGTCGGATATTCATTGTATTGGTCCTCATAATACCAGTTCGACATTTTCTAACAAAAACTTCCTAATATATACAAAAATAAACTCTAAAAATAAATCCTACCGGAAGGGGTTCTAAACATACACAAGCAAGGCCGACTCAACCAAATCAAACCTATTGAATCTAGCAAACAAAAAGCATGATGGTTCCACTTAGATTATTTCTAGACCAGCTTCTATTCTTTCAAAAGGCAACTGGTTACAATTTTAGCAAACCTCTCAGAACGATCCGAATTAGATTAAGTCGAAGAGAAACAGGATAAGCTCTACGGAGCTTTGATAACCCTGTCTCTTTGTCACTTTTCCCTGGGTTACAACGCGGCTCTAATCAACTTAAAAATAATCTTCCTGAACTTCGAGTTAGGCTAATAAAGTAACCAGTACAGTCCTTTTGAACGATTTTCCAATAAGCTCGATACCCTATAGGTCTCTTTCTAGTCAAAATTTTAAGGTTTTAGGTTCGCGTTTGGTAACGTGTTCCTAAAGCGGGCAAGAAGGAAACG
Organism: Papaver californicum; assembly: GCA_023531435.1. Lineage (NCBI taxonomy): Eukaryota > Viridiplantae > Streptophyta > Magnoliopsida > Ranunculales > Papaveraceae > Papaver > Papaver californicum. Next base: position 1,055,934 of record JAJJMC010012129.1, read on the forward strand.
GTGATGAAATCCGAGTCCTTATCTTATATGGCCAGTTCTTGCCCTTTACTAGAAAAGTAAGTCTGTATTCAATTCCTAAACATATATGCATACGAAGGAATACAGTAAACCCACTTGCAGGGGATTCGTGGGTTGATCGAGTCTTACCTCCCGTACTAGACGAGGGATGAATCAGTTGTAGTCGACTCGGGCCACCGACTCCTATGTCAGTGTGCGAACCCAAGGGGCCGAGACAATATCGTAATTGTCGTCCTTCCCTGTAGCAGTTTATATTTAATAATACCCTTCCGTAGGGTTTAAAAATAAATAAAGTGTTCAAAGTCCCAAAAATAATGTCCAAAAAATGTCCAAAATAAAAGAAAAATTACAGAAATAATACAAATTCCTAATACAATTTTCTAAAAAAAAAACAAATAAAAACTAAAATAAAATAAAATCTAATTAATAAAAATCTTCGTCTTCTTTTTCGTTCTTTAAGCTTTATCTTTTAACTCCAAGTCTTTAGCTTTAATTCCAAATCTTTGGCATACTTTCTTTTCGATCCAAAATCCAACCTGTAGCAAAAAGAGAAATACCAAAAGAAACGTAAAATAGAACAAAGTAAAATAACAGAATTAAAAATAAAAAAATAAAAATAAATCTAAAACCCTAAACCTAAAAACAAGTCCCCGGCAGCGGCGCCAAAAATTTGATGTGTTTAAATATAGTGGTAAAAAGAGTTTGTTACTAGACTTGTGAAGATAATGATTTTAGAAAATAATAGACTTAATCTAATTAAATAAAACAAAGCAAAATAAACTAGAGATGATTTTATCAAAGATGGAGAAAACCATGAATCAGGACTCAATTATTTCCAACAAATTATGTGATTAATCATGTAATTCTTTTTAAATAAGTTAAGCTCAAATAATGCCAAAATATGATTTTATGTAAACAAGCAGAGGTAAATCATAAGCATGGGACATCAGAGGTTGTCAACCCAGCATGACCCATCAAACAAAAACACCACTAATGAATGAAAACCGTTTTTCTATTTCAAATCTATGTAATTTAATAAGTAAAGAATTATAAAGAAATTAAATTAAATTAGACTTACCACATAATATTGAGGGAAAAACCTCCTCCATCATCCCAGTAAATGTACTTAGCTCATGGTGAAGAAAACTTGCTCAAAAGATCTTTTCATTGCTCCAAAAGTTGATTACAAGGTGAAATAATGGTGCAACAGCTGAACAGATACGTGTATAAGTGTCACAGAACAGGGTTCAGCTGTTACAAAAAGATATAAGCAACAAAGGAGGGAAAGGAAATAGCAACAGGAGTGGGAGAGAATTGCAACACTTGTAACTGTTGCCGTGTCTTCTTCTCAGGCGGAACATCACTTGAAGAACAGCTGCCCAGTTTCCGGCGACCTTGTTTTTGATTCTCTAGGCTTGTGTGTTTGATTTCTTCGGCTTCTCTTCATATATATAGGGTCTACAAAACCTAGGGAGAGTTCTAAACCTAATAGAACTCTCTCAAACAACTCCCAAATTCGATTCCAAATCAAAACAGGAATCAAGTCCATTTTCCGGCCAAATTCGGATTTCGGAGCAAATTTCACGGCTTAAATCATGTAGTTCGATGTTTGTGGAGTGTTTGCACAATCCTTGTAGTCTTTCGGTGATTTAGAATCACTCAAAAATCCCAAAATTCACGTAACAGAGTTCACAACAGTTTCCCGATGAGTCGAGCCGATTCGACTCGCTGAGTTGGCCGATCCAACTCGTTCCGATCCTGGGGTGCCCCTTATCCAAAGTTGGGGTGCCAATAACACTTTTTGAGCCAATTTGTCCACAAATCTTTATTCTTCTAATGTACCTACAAAAGCATAAAAACACGTAATAAGTGCAAAATCAAATATTAACTCAATAGAAATTAAGGTGTAAATTAGATACTAAAATGTGTCTATCACAAAGCTGAAAAAAACTTCATACAATTAGTTAATTGCTGAATTCCTTTTTAACTAAATATAAAGACAAAGGATATGTATTGTCATATTTACCTCAACAATACCCCATAAACCCTGGATGCTTGAGGAACCCAATGATGCGATATTGAGAAAAATGTACAAATCAGCAAAGATAACGAATCTCAATAATAAGTGGTAGCAACTAGGGCTGCACATCGGGTCGGGTGGGTCGGGTTTGGCCCCACCCACACCCGACCCGCCAGTTGGCGGGTGACTGAAGTATTCACCCGCACCCAACCCGTCGTAGGACGGGTCGGGTCGGGTCTGACCGCCATTTCGGCGGATCGGGTGCGAGTGGGTGTGGGTCACCCGCCCAGATTCAAAACTACTCCTAACCATCAAATGTGTTCTAATAGTTTCCAATGGAGAAACAGCAGTTCTAGAGACAGCAATTGCCCCACTTATCAATCTCCTCAACGAAGGATTTAACAAAACACTATAACATGATTGATCTTGCAGACTCACACTATCGAAAGCGCATTCTACGAGAAATGAAACAGAAAACCATTTTGTCATCTAACTACTCAATAAGGTACATCAAAGTTAGCAATATCAATTTGGAAACTCAATAAGGTCTTCTCATTAATCTCAGCAAGTGGATTATGAAGTTTGGTAGAAAATGGATTTATTATAATTCATATCATAGAAAATGCAGGTTTAAGAGCTTTCTCTTGCACATCACGGAAGAACTGGCAGATAAAGGGAGTAGAAAGGTTCATTGTGAAGATCTGCAGATGGATTTAAATTTGCTGCAGTTCAGTGTGAGTACTACGATATGGAAAAACATACATGCTAGATGGGAATTTAACCTATCAGTAATTACCTTGTTTTAAGCTACAACATGTTCACCTTCAAGCTGGATGGATTCCGGAGACACTGTGAGGAAGAACCCAGCAATATAGAAGTATTTGGCCTTCTCAACTGTCCAGAATAAGAATATAACTTTGGGATGGCTTTAAAGAACTTACAACAAAAGTGAAAGGAATAGTGATGAAAAGCAAGAAAGGGAAAAGTACCCAGAGCCCAGTTTTCTGGCCTCTTAAGATATTCGGATTTGTAACAATTTGCTGCTGATGAGTTGGCAATAAGAGACCTGCACATACCTTGCAATGCAGAGAACCAAACTTTGTCAACATTATATAACCAAACACCAAATTGTATCCCTATGTTACAGGCTTTCAACTACCAAACCCCAAACATCACATAAACCTTCTATATTGAGTACAGATACGTCAATGAGATCCATATCATCGCCAAGACACATTTGTGTAGAACTATGAGCACACCCGACCTTGTATCATGGTCTCCATCACAAACCCCAACAATGATTTGAATGATACTAAAAATTTTACATGGATGTTTGAGTATTTTCTCAGGGGTGATAATAGCATGGACCTAGAGAAGATTCGTAAAATAAGTAGTCAACCAGATTCATCTCTTTAATTAAACCACCTACAATTAAATCACTACTTTAAAAACTGAATTTTAAAGTTCAAACGCAACATAGGGTTCAGTTAATTGTTCTTACAATAACTCCTCGGCTACAGATTTTTCATCACCAGCATGCATGATCAGACAATAAACAACTAAAGTGAAGAGAGATTCAGAACTGACCTTTCACCACCCACAACACAAACTGCACACGTACTCGTTGGTGCAGTCTCAATCAGCTCTGCATTTTCTTCTTTTATTAACAGAATTCTGTCATCCGATACGTATAATAGAATTACTGATTCCTGGAACTGAAACGAAAAATAAGCTAATAACAAAAACCACAAATTAGTATTTCAAACTAAAGATTTAAGTTATATCAGTACCTTATTTTTCATTGACTGAAAATTTCGCTTGGATGTTGTAGCCACTACTCCCAACCATCAAATGTTTTCTAGAGACAGCAATTGCCCCACTTATCAATCTCCTCAACGAAGGATTTAACAAAACACTATAACATGATTGATCTTGCAGACTCACACTATCGAAAGCGCATTCTAAGAGAAATGAAACAGCAAACCATTTTGTTCATCTAACTACTCAATAAGGTACATCAAAGTTAGCAATATCAATTTGGAAACTCAACCCCGATAATTTTGATACATCTTTTTTTGATGACTTCAGTTACTATTAAACCAACAAAACAACATGCAGCAACAAAACCCTTACAGAAAATGAATCCACAGCAAAAGAAACGAAACTTTCAGTTATCACAAACATAAATACAGAATCAAACAACTAGAACCAGTAGAACGCAAATCAAAAAGGTACTTAGCTAAACTATTACAAGAAAATCGAAGATCGAGGAAATCCAAAGAAAACCCAAACATCAGAATTAGAAAAACAAATCAAAACGAGGAGGAGCTATTTGGTATCAAATCAACGGCCAAGATGAAACAACCTTATCTAATCCAAGGGCCAATAAATAGGGGATTTTTAAGCGGGTTGGGCGGGTGGGTCGGGTGAGAGAAGGTGTCATTCGCACCCGACCTGCTAGAAGACGGGTAAAGAAAATTATCACCCTCACCCGACTCGTTGATCGGCGGGTCGGGTCAAAACTGGTGGGTGCGGGTCGGGTATATGCAGCCGTAGTAGCAACCTCCATATTTCACAATGCCTCTAGCTATCCTTCTCGAGCACTAGTGTTTGAGTTGAGGAAAAAATAGGCACCAAGTAACCATAAAATAAAGACCTTAGCAGTTTCTGTCTCCGCTTCTCATCATTAGGGAATTGATGGTATAAAATGCCTTTAAACCGGAATTAGGAATTCCACCAATACAAACAACATATTGTTTTGATGATTCTTCGCTTCAATATGGTACAAAGTAAACCAAGGAAATTTATGGACAATAATTTTATCAACACTAGGTAGTAATTTTTATAAAAAAAATTTAACTTCGTACCAACCACCTCTTGGTTTTTGAGCACAACTATCTCGCTTACTTTTTGTAGACAGGTGACCTTGAGCTCTAGCTAATTCTGTATCAGAAAGTAGATTGAGATTATTCTCTTCATCCGAACTTGAATTTTCCATCGGTAGAATATTGGGTTTATTCCTAGGTAGTTTTTGATTTCAGTTTTCGCCTAAAATCTTGAGATTGAGAGATTTCTATTAGAAATTCAGAGAAGTAGACAAATAATAAAAAGCAATTTTAATGGAGAAAAATTGTAGAAAAAATTGATTTTGGTGGAGTTGAGTGTTTGAAGGAGGATGGTATTTATAGGATTAAAAAAAACTAGCCATTTTCTGGCTGTTGGAGATAGCCTTTGTCGTTGCAACTTGGATCGATCGTTTCCGAAAAAATCTTTTCCCTACTGCGAGAAATCGAGTTTTCCCATCCACATAGGCCATCAAATAGACAATTTTCCAGTCTCCACTGGACTTGTTCTAAGCTCGTTTATACAAGGAAAACACTAAGCAATCTATCTCAGATTAAATGTCTTGGATGATCGGTTTAACCTTCTCCGTAACTCTTCTTCCCATTGTGAGAAATCGAGTTTGCCCATCCACGTGGGCCATCAAATAGGCAATTTTTCCAGTCTCCAACTTGCTCTAAGCTCTTACTTGTACAAGGAATTCACTAACCAATCTATCTCATATTAGATGAGTTGCCCTTGTTACTTTATTAATACGTCGTATTGTAGTGATGATGAGGTACCAATACTACAAGTAGTTTTCTTGGACCATAAAATTAATTAGGTTGTATAATAATTATATGTAGCAGCACATGGAAGCGGAGGAAAGTTATGGAATGAAATAAGAAAAGAAAGGTAATATCAAAGCTGATCGAAGGAATTTGACAAATCGTAGCTCACAGTATCATGGTACTTGTATTAATCATCCACGTTCGTTCTGATCAATCAGGTTTTAGTCGTAGTACTCAATTATTTAGTTGACATCAAAAATATAAAGCACAACATAGTTATAAAGAGCGGTTGGGATTTTATCTTGGGAAAAATAAAGAGAGGCTAGGATGGTTTATTAGGGGTATAAAGAGTGATTAGGATATGTCCATGGGATATGTAATCTGACGGTCCATATATCTTCTAACCTTTGACCCCCCCCACCCCCCCTCCCACCCCACACACACACACATTGCTCCTCCCATTTGAATCTCTCTCATGAAATTACGATGTTACCTATTCATTTTAGCAAACTTCATCTCCTTAGAGCATCCACAGTCATACGACCATACCAAAAGACCAAAGACTAAATTTTTTGATCTTTACTCCGCCTGAAACGCAACGGTCAGGGAGTAAAATTTGATCGGGCAGTTGTCTAAGCTAGCGCATAACGTTGGGCGCATGGCTAGGTATACGTATGTTGAAATTTAGTTTTACGGGCGTGGGGCGGACGCTGTATTAACGCTCGGTGGGAGGCGTAACCCAAAACAACGTCTGATGATAGACGCACGCCTAGAGGCACGCCCCAGAGACAGGCGCTCTCTTAGCCGAACGCCTGATGGGACGTTATCCTAGCCACACGCCCGGTCACTTTTCTACATGTGTAGCTGGTTCGTGTTTCAAATAGGACGTGCGCACTCTTATACAACCGCTTGAATCATCAGGCGCATGTGTAGCCTAACGCCCGTCTCACTAAGCAGAGAGCTGGGTGAACGCCTGAATGGGGCGGAGCTACATATGTTCGCACAGCTCTCTTCTCCTCTCCACAATACAATTTTTCTCCTGAACACTTCCTAAAGAACAGACAGACGCAACCCACTGAAGCGCCTACCACACCATTTGCTCAACCGAATTCTCCCTCCAAATCAAGCTCAACCTCTTTTCAAATTTTCAAAAGCTTGGAAGATTTGATACCAACTAATCTAAATTACTTAGAATATTTCAAAGCTAAGTAATAAACTCAAACTTTGATATAAATTGTAATGGATTTGATAGGTTTAGATTATTATTTATTATATTGATTTTTTTAATTAAATTTGTATATATATGTTTATAGATTAAACATATGATTATGAAATAAACATATTAGGTTTTACAAATTGTAATTTTAGAATTGGGTATATTTCTAGGGTTTATGGAAGTTGTAAATTGGGTATAAAAAATTGATGAGAATTTGTTGAATTGAAGTTAGAATTGATTAAGTTGTTGGTTAATTTGAGTTGGGTTGTGGTTAATTTTATGATTAATTGACTTGATTGTCTTTGAAATTTGGGAATTACAAATATTTATGTTTTATAATGAATGTTTATGGAATTATAGAATTAGGAAATTATGATGAATTTTGGTACAATTGATGATTTGATTAGTAGTGGATTATTTTGTGAATCATGAATTTTGTAATTTGTATGATTTATGTATGTTTGTACATTTGATTATCTAATTAGAGAATTACTTTTGTAATGATGAAATTAGTATTTTTGTGGATTTATGGATTAATATAGAGTTTTATATTTGTGCATTGTGAGGATTACTCTTGATTTTGAAACTTGTATGTACCTTTTGCACAGATGTTGAGCAATGTCACGTCGAGATTCGTTGGTCGAAAAAAGAGGAACAAGAAAGCTAAAACTATTGAGGATCCAGAAGTAGACCCTACTACTGAAGAAATGGTAGATTCCCGGGTTGGCGAACTATACTGTCGTGGAAGATGCTCAGGGTCACGCTTCGACGAATATTACATATTCAACCGATTTAAAATTCAAGTATTTACATCGTGGTTCCCTCAAATCGGTCATTCAGACCTATGCAAGTATAACAAAACACATCCCTAGGGTTTAATTCATTATTGAAAGGGCAGGATGGGACCGTTTATTGACCATGGATGTAGTAGATTCGTCACATGCATTGATTGACTACATTGTTGAGCGTTTTTGGGATACCACAAACACTTTTCACTTCTCCTTTGGTGAGATTAGGTTCACACCGCTTGATTGGGTCATGTTGACAGGATTAAGTATTGGTATTGGTAGTGTTATTCCGTATGACTCGGCGAAGTACCAATTTCAATATGTCCGGGCGCATATTTTTCTAGAAATTAAAGATAGTGAAGTTTGTAAAAGAGAACATATTCCCGCCCAGTGGGTTTCAGATGCAATTAGGTTGCATTTTTAAGCACATATTTTGAGCCAGGAACGTTAGTTGCGGCTGACGATGATAACATACTTGCCGAGAGAGTGGCGAGAGCCTTTTGTATGTATGTTTTGGGACAATTTTTATTTTCCAATGCAAAAAACTATATTGATGTTGGGTGGTTAGCTGCTTTTGAGGATCTAAATGCAGTTGGCAATTATGACTGGGGTAGTGGTGTTTTTGTGAAATTGTATTCCGGACTCGCCGCTTCTGGGAGGGGACAAAAGTCACTAGCCGGACCCTTCCAAATATTGGAGGTAAATTTCTTAGTCTTATTTATATTTCCTTTAAATGTTTATTTGTTGGTAATTTATTTATTTCGTTGGTTGTCTTCACATTCTAGTTTTGGGGGTACGAATATTTGGGATATGTCGACCAAAGAACCCAATGAGTGAAAGTGAAGCAGTTTGGCCTAGAAGTTCTCGGTGGAAGGGTACAAGACGGAAGAGTATTGATATTGTTCGGTCTAGGAATTTTCTTAATCAGTTGAATGTAGACGATGTGATCTGGCAACCGTGGGATTCCGCCATCTTAGTCCTTGAAACTGATATTAGAGGAAAGCAACGGAGCTCTCAGAGAAAAGGGTTATATTCTCTTGGCTAGGCACCGTGAGTTGATAATTTATTTAGATAGGACTGTTTTTTATTTTCTTGGAATTTTGGTTAGTTGATTGGCTTATTTGTTGATAGTTATTTTATTTTTACAGTATAACGTTTACCTCGAATAACGGTGTTGGAGGCAAAACCATTACACTTTTGGTGTTCCCAGCAACCCGCCTACTCGTATTAGCAACCTGAACAATGACGAAGCTAACGAGCTGAGGGAAAACGATATGGTCCCTGCAAATCAATTAGCGCATGTTGTTACATATGATTTGTATATGGAATATTTGAGACATGTAACTAACTTGCAGAAATATGCCACCAAAGTCGAGTGGGAAGTTGAAACATACGGGTATGCTGGTGACCGTATTAAACACAACATCCAAGAACCTGATGAGTATGTACCCATTCCGCCTCAACAACAATTGTCATACGTAAGTATACAACAAACTTTTTTTTTTGTGAGTATATAAAAATGGGTGAGAATGTGATTTAATTTTTTCTATAACAGGTCGAAGCTTATGAAATGGTTCAACAATATGATGATTTTACGTAGGAGTTTCGTAAGTTTACGTTAAATGAAACGAAGGAGAGGATGGAGTTTATTATGGAAAAAGATAAAGAAATACGGGGAAAACAAACTCACATCAACAATTTGGAGTTACAGCTTGCCCATTTTCGTCAACAACAACCACCCATTGGGTTTGACATTTTTTCTCAAACTTTGCCATCACAAATGTGGAATACCATGGGTCAGGGATCATCATCAACAATGTAGTCAGTTAACTATACATCCAGATCATCTTTGCCTCCTTTTATGCCCCCGCGCTCGGCGTCCGGGAATCAAGATACGGATGGGTAGTCTTTCATTTGCATTGTATTGTCATTCGAACATACATTTGTTTTCTTTGATATATCTTTTATCTGATTTGAATTGTCATTTCAAAAGAATTTTCTTATCTTTGCGTTGTCTTTTACCTGCTTTGTGTTGTCATCTCCAGAGATATTTTTAATCTTTGCTTTGTCCTTTATATCTGCTTTGTATTGTCATTTAAAAAAGATATTTACTTTTTCCTTTGTCATTTTTTCTGCTTGGTCTTGTCTTCTCAACCCACACTTCTTATGTTTGATGCGTCTATTCACCCCACTTGCCTCAACTCAGTTAATTTTTAAAATACCAAGAGTGTGTAGTCATATCAACACTCAAGGACTTATCTTAATATGCATATAAATTGAACACTAGATTCTCCAATTATACAAACCAAAACTGCAAACATCACTAACCAATGGCATACTATGAGAATAACAATCCCTATTATGCTTCTTCTTCTTCTAATCCTCCTTCTCCTTCTTCTTCTTCTTCTTCTTCTTCTTCTTCTTCTTCTTCTTCTTCTGGTGATGATGATAATAATAGTTTGTACTCATCAAACGAAGATTTAGTTGCACTGAGCCAAAATAACCAAGCAGTCACTTTGGGATTGATCGTTTCAAGTATGAACTGGCCACATACTCGTATCCAAATACCAAGATAACGTGAGGTCGGTGCAATACTTCTCTGGAAAGATTACTTTTGCAGAAACCCTACGTTTCTACCTAATGTATTTCGTAGAAGATTTAGAATGCGGCGAAAATTGTTCAACACTATTTTGGGAGATGTCGTAGCTATAAATAATTATTTTGTTAAAAAAAAAAATGCTTGTGGCGTTCCTGGATTAACCCCTCATCAAAAATTTACTGCAGCAATACGAATGTTAGCTTATGGATATGCGGTTGATGCAATAGATGAGTACTTACGCATTGGAGAAACCACTGTTTTGGAAGCAACTCGTAGGTTTTGTAAGACAATTGTGCATTTGTACGAGAAAGAATATTTGCGCACACCAACTGAGCGTGATGTTGAACTGCTTCTTAATGAGAACAAGGATAGGGTATTTCCAGGGATACTGGGTAGTGTTGATTGCATGCATTGGAAATGAGATAAATGCCCATCGGCGGAATCAGGTGCTTACACTGCGTACAAAGGGAGTGAAAGTATTATGCTGGAGGCAATGGTGTCATATGATCTCTAGTTTTGACATGCATTTTTTGGTATGCCTGGATCTAACAATGATATTAATGTGATGAACCGTTCTTATATTTTTGAAAATCTTATCAACGGGAAAGCACCCCCAGTGAACTTTGTTGTAAATGGACATCAATATGATATGGGATATTATCTTGGTGATGGAATATACCCAGAGATTTCTACTATTGTGATGTCTATTAAACATCCAGATTCCCAGAAAAATCAAAAAAATTCAGTAATGCAAGAGGGTTGCCGAAAAGATGTAGAGCGAGGGTTTGGTGTACTGCAAAATCAATTTGCCATCGTCAAGCAACCTGCAAGAATGTGGAATCCAGACGTACTTGTATATATCATGAAAACTGTTATCATTTTACATAATATGATAGTGGAGGATGAGCGTTTACCCGGTGATTGGCCACATGAATATGATCAACGCAACAACCATGCACCAGTAAATATTTTGAGACAACATACTGCTGAACTTTCGAGAATGAGAATTGAGCAACGGCGACATGCATTATACAACAAAGATATGCATATTCGTTTGCGAAATGACTTGATCGAACACTTATGGTCAGATTTTGGTGAGGAATAACAATTTCTAAATCCTACGGATAGATTTTGTGGGTATATCTCTTGTAAACCCGCCCGAGACACCACTCGGACGCTAGGGGCACCTAGGGGTTTAAAGGCTTGCTGCACATGCTAAGTGCAGCCGCGATGCCTGCGAAAGTGAGTTTAGACATACTTTTTAGCTCTTTTATTATCAATATGCTTACTAAGGTGTAATTAATAAATTAACGGAAATATCATAAATAACTAATATCACTTAGTCAGAACAACAATACATCAGTAGATGTTAAGATATCTCATTTTTCGCAGGAGTTATGTCTCGTGAGAGTTTACAAAGAGATATACCCACAAAACCTATAATCAAACCTTCAACGAGTGGTATGACGCCCTGGATGACGATCTAAACATCTTCGAAGAACAATCAACACAAAAGGGTTGTATTTTTTCATCACCCTTAGGATCTCGAAATGAGGTTGGTACCTGAAATCTGAACCTTTCCATCTTCTCCATTCCTTCAGAGATCTTCCAACAACTTCGTCATCAGTTTCATTCCTAATTCTTCTTTCATTCACCTTGGCGGTTAAAGTTGAAAATTGTAGTACTTCCCTAGCTATTTCCTGAAATCGACAAAAAAGACCTGCTCTGTTTCGGTTATTGGGGTTACCGGTTTCATTACAGAAGTTAGCATGGATATGTTCTAACCATTCTATGCTCATTGAACCATTCATCCGACGTTCATGACCCCTTGCTGGATAATATAATACTATGTTTCGACAAATAGATAAATCTTCCTCCATGGTAAAATTCTCTGCATCAATACTAAAATTTTCGTGAGCCATAATTAAGAAAATGAGAGATAAAAATAATCTTTGTATTAGGTTATTTGAAATGTGGAAGGTGTGGTTTCCAAATGAGAACGAAAGATATTCATTTATAGGTATATCAAAATATAGCCAAAATATAGTCGTTACAACGGTAACAAATCTCAACGGCTATCTCAACGGTTAGAATAGTAGGCGTTAGATTGGAACAACGCCCCACACACAGGCGCTCGAAATAGCCGAACGCCCCACACACAGGCGCTCGAAATAGGTGCACGCCCAGAATAGGCGTTGTCTTAGCCAGACGCCCAACACAGGCGTTGATCTAGGAGAATGCCTGATTACCAGGCGTGCTTCTGGCGTTACGCTTGGTTGGACGTTCCCTTGGGTGAATGCCTGATAGGGTGGAGTTCTGGTTCACGCCCGTCTGATAAAACACACGTCTAGTTAAACGCCTGTTACCAGACGGAGAGACATCGTTACGCCTATAACGAGACACACGACTAGGATAACGCTCCACTATAATTGAGTTTGGACGGACCAAAGACCAAACAGTAAAAAATTCGGATCAAATACCATATTTACTCATCCCACTATAATTTCATTTGGAAGGACCAAAGACCAAAATTTGGGTTTGGTCCGTCATTTGCTCGCACCACTTTGGGTGCTCTCAGTCCTCACTCTTCCGTTTCACGCACAGACACCACCCCCAAACTTCATCTCCTCCCTCTTCCAAACCCCAGAATTGTTTTCCACTGCGAAAGAAAAAAAATTACCCTTTTCTGTTTCGATGTTCAACTGTGAAACCTAGGCCTCCCAAAACCGAATCTCTGTTGATGCTGGTTAATCACGGAGATAATCAAGCTTCATTTGATCCTTATGAGCGTCTAGATTTGACGAAAGCTTATTTGTTCCCCAAGGATAAAAAGCCAGCTTGATTACCTGTAAGAATCAAGTGTTTTGCGTTGCTCTTACTTATTTTTAACTATTTGAATTTTATTAGTCACTGAAGCTATATTGTGAAACTTATAATTGATCTGGATTTTTAACTATAATAGGGTTTCCATACTTGTGTTGAATTAGGGCTTTTAGTTAATTTACCCTAATCCCCCTAATTTAGTTAATTAGAGTTTTGGATTGCTAATGCTGTTGAAGTTTAGAATTCTTATCTGTGGGTTTTCGTCAATTTGCTCCAATTGTTGGTCAATGATGAGAGGAGTTAGGTTTTGTCATCTGTCTCGTTTAGTTTAGTTTCCCCAAATTGTGTGTTAGGGTTGTATTATAGATACATATGTCTAGGTCTATATTAGGTTCAAGATTATGGGAAACGAATAATTCTTATAGTACTGAGAAAAATTGGGTTGTTTTAAATGAACAGTGTTAATATTTGGTTTGTCCTGCTTCAAATTGATTTAGGGTTCCGGTCGATCCACTTGAATGGCATATTTCTCAGGACATAGAGGCTGTGGGATTTGTTTTTGTTACACCATTATTGACTGCATACTTTTACCACTCAATTTTTAGTTTACTTATTCAGAATCAAGTGAAGTGACTAAACTATGTAATGTGGATTGTTTTCAGGTGGCAAAAGTTCAATGTCCGCGTGATACACATTTCTGGGTGTACGACGATGGTCGATATGAAGAGGAAGTTCAGAATAATATTAGAGGAAACATCTTGGAAAAGGTACACGGGAGAGGACTTCTGTAGGTTCTACTTTATTAGTAAAGGTAATTCTCAGTGGATGTTTCTTAATGTTCTGTTTGTTCAACAGGCGTCAACAAGGTTAATGTGTTCTTTGTTCTTGCTGCCAGTCCCCCATGGGCAATCTCATGGCTCAAGAGATGAGATTAGCACTTACTCTAGCAGAAATGATCCAGTTTATCTAGATCGCAAAAGAGTTCAGAAGCTTCTTCTACTGGGACTTCAAGGCTCTGGAACCAGTACTATTTTCAAGCAGGTGACTATTTCCTATCTGGCATATACGGAGTCTTCAGGTAGTCAATGACTCCTGTGAAAGATTCCAATTGAATGGGTGCGAGTTATGGTGTGTTTTAGAAGTTGAATGTGATTAGAACATTGGGTTTGTGTTGAATCTTGATTCTCTGCAGGGAAGGACATGAAATAAGGATTTTAAGAACTCACAAATACTCAGCTCTGCCTATACCAAAGAATGCTGTGAAAGTGTTTGTGAAAATATTTAAAAGAAAATTGCTGCCATTTAAATTGCCGTAGCTGAGATGTCGAGTCTGCTTCCGTGAGTAATTGGTCGAGAAACCAATTACTACAGGGGAAGTTGTTTTTTCTACTATCGGGGAAGCTGTTTTTTCTGCATATGTAAATATTATGCTGGAGGTCTGTCGAAGAGAAAAGGAGGCAGGGATTGTTCCAGATCCAGATTTAGATACTTACATGAAGGTAACGTTGACTATTTTGCTGTTCTTCTCTTCCATCTTTTCTATCTCATATATGTATGAATGAATGCAATAAAAGCTCGACTGAGTTCAAGAAGAAAATGCAGTAGTGTTTTGAATGAAGCACATGTGCGGACACACTTTTCATTTATTCCGCTGTGGAATAGCTTTTGCACTTTCTGATGTTAATGGATGTGGTCAATGAATATTAAGCAGGTGATTTCTGTTGATGGACTTCCGAGAAGTCTTCAAACTGATTACATTATCAAGGTAGTTCTTTATAACAGAACCAAAATGGAACTTCTCTTCATATATGGAGCATTAAAACGTTAATAGGTTTTTTCTAATTGCTTACCGTGTCCCCGGTTTATCAGATACTTGGACTTGATATTTGTGGTGATACATTGGTTGATGATTCGATGAGAAGAGGCCTCTCTGGTGGTCAAAAGAAAATATTGACTACAGGTGCATCAACCATGAACATGTACAACAATACCACATTCAGTTGGTTGTGATTCCATATTATTAAGAATTTTCACATTTTTTTGTAACAGGTGAGATGCTTATTGGACCAACAAAAGCTCTCTTTATGGATGAAATTTCTAATGCCTTAGAAAGTTCTACTACCTTTCAAGTTGTTGCATATCTTCAGCAATTGGTGCATGTAACAGATGCTACAGCATGGATCTCACTTCCATAAAGACATCAGACAATCTGCTTTGTTACGATAATGATTTAAGATCAAATGAGGTACAATCTGCTATGTTTTCTCATAACATTTCCATTGTGCAATTGTCGAACATTACCCGGTAGATTTTACATCCATGTTGACCTTCCTTTGCTAAGTATTACATTCGGGATTTAGAACTCTATAACATTGCGGCGATTCCATTTTCCATTAGTTCAAATTTAACATTTGAGATGCTTTAGACTAGAGTAGATTAAACAGAATCCATAAAAATTTAATATAACTAGTGTGAATGTGCATGCTATATTGAACTCCTTAGAAATTGCATCTTCTATCAACCATGTCATAAATCTCATTGTATAGAAAATTTTGCAAACTTAGCACGGAATCCAGCTCTAGGTTTTTGGTATGCAAGTACACAGCCAAGAAAACAAACTTCACAGCCGTAATCCCTGGAGCTCTTCTTCTTCATCTAGAAACTCAATGATTAATCTTTCTTCCTAACTTAATCTAATGTTGTTTTTGATTTGTTTTAAGGAATTCAAGACTGATTTTTGTTGTTTTGATTGTTACAGATGCTCATTTGCTCCAGACTCTAAAGATCCCTTTGCTATTTTATCCTAATGATGTGAGCGGCTACTGTAACTCCAACCAGGATTCCGAATTGCAGAAAATATTCAATCTATCAACCAGGATTCGTTTGCGCTCGACTTCAGGTGATTGCTACTATCTCATAGAAAGTGAATGTATTGCGTTTGATTGGACTATATTTTGTTGTTGTAGTTTGGGTACCTAATACCCAGCCCAGCTATTCATAAACCTAGGGGCCTGAACTTCTACGAAGTTGAATGACATGAAGTTAATAGCACTTTGGAACCGAAACTTGAACCAGTTTAAGGTTGTTTCATTTTCCTGTATTATTACGCTTTTCACAGAAATATTGAGTTGAAACTGATTATGTGCGTTCTAAATCACATTCTATTTGGGAACATGAACTGAAACTGGTAAGAATCAAAACAACTTCTTTTTAGCAGTTTCTTCCCCAGGTAGTAGTTAACTTATTCGTAACCCAAACCTATTCTTGAGACTGTATCAGTAAGGAAACTCGATAGAGAGGGATAGTTAGGCTCCTTGGAGCCGTTATGGGCTAGAATTATGCTGCTACTGCCTTCATCCTTTGGCTTAACCGATTGTTTACTTACCTTATGAAGTACACCTAATTTCTTATTGCATAGAAGAATTGTCTGTCGCTCATTATGGAGCCCTGGGTTTTACTAAAAGGAATCTACTGGTCTTTTTTAGAACTTGGTAATGGATGTTCTTAAGCATGATTTAGCTGAAGTGCGAACTGCAACATGCATCTGCATACGAAGTGCTACTTGGTCAGATAAGGTTCGGATAAGTATTCTTTCGTGCTGTTTTTAATAGGTTATTATTCAGAATCTGAGTGCAGGTCATTATTTCAATGAAATGACTGATTCCCTTGGTTCAGCTTTTACATGATCCATGCCGTAGTATTCTTTGCAAGGCAGCTACAACCTAATTCTTTTACGAGAGAGAATGGTGTCATTATAGCTTGCCAGGTCTGCCATACGGCAGTAGTTGGTGAGGAATGTGACTTTTGGTGCAAGAGTTGTAAAGATCATTCTCCCGAAAAGCAATTTAGGGATCATGTCTATATGGGAAGCTTATCAATATATGGGATCCTCTTTAGAATTGTTATTTTACCTCTGACATCAGGACCATGTCTATTGCTGGGTGGCGAAAAATATGTGAAGCTTAGAGTCAAAGGCGTGCAAAATAGCTTTTCTGGTAGGGTCTTGCACCAAAAGTCACAGTGTAGTTATCAGTTCCCGTATGGAGATGGTAGTGGGACAGCAGGGTTTTATGTGTCAGATATGCTGGATTTTGATACAGTTACTGGCAGTTCTATAATGTCTAACTCTTTAGGTATTCACACTATAACATACCTCATCCATAATTCAGGTTGACGAAGGTGTATCATGTTCTTTTTATGACTTTTTACTTGCGCAGGTTGGAGCACAAACTGAAATTGAGCTGAAGGAAAAGAAACTGAGAGTAGAAGATGCTCTTAATGCAACAAAGGTAATTCTTAATAAAGACATGTAGTATAGCAGACATCATAAATTCCTTTCGGATCTTGACTGCTATATTATTACTTAATTGCTGTGGGCATTTTGATAATGTGGCAAATGAAATGTTTGTAGGCTGATGTGGAGGAAGGAATTGTAGTAGGTGGTGGTTGTACTCTATTGAAACTGGCTTCAAAGGTTGACGCCATAAAGTTAACTCTTGATAACGACGAGCACAAGGTAGTCTACTTACAACACTGTGTTAGCAGTAACGTCCGCTACTATGTTTCTGTGGTGTCTATGTTATGTTGTATCATTTGCCTTGACCTGTGTGTTTCCTGATTGATTGCAGGTTGGGGATGAAATAGTTAGAAGGGCTTTGTGTTATCCACTTAAGCTAATTTTCAAAAATGCTGGTGACAACGGAAGTGTGATGATGAAAAAGTAATCAGTCTTCAAAAAATTATGTACGAGGGAAGTTTATCTTGTGTTAAAAAAATCTATTCAGAAACCACGCTGACTGGTTGGTATATTTCTACTTCAGGTGCTCTCCAATAAAAATTTCAAGTTTGGGTACAACGCTGCAACATACGAGGATTTGATGGCTGCTGGAATTATTGACCCTACTAAGGTAAAGATAGCGTACTGGTGTTTAGGGGGTTTTCCATATTTGCTTGAATTTTGACAAGTTGAAACCATATACCAGTTGGATTTACCCTAGAATTTTCTGATTCTCATATCTAATTCTACTATCAGGTTGTGAGATGTTGCCTGGAGCACGCAGCTTCAGTAGCAAGGACCTTCCTCACTTCAGATGTTGTGGTTGTTGACATTAAAGAGCCCGAAACAGCTATGGTTAACCCTATGGATAACTCAGGATATGGTTACTAAGGCGCAAGACAGTCTTTTTTTTCCTGCAAATTTATTATGGGGCATGGTAGGAAGATTGAATAGTATTTTGTTAGAAATTAGAGCAAGTTTTGCTAGAAGAAACCTGCATGTAACAGATAGACTTACTCAAAAGATTGTATGGTTGCTAATTTTTTGAGTTCGATTCGAATAAAATGAAATATTAAGTACTTCTCCAAAACATTCTTTTAGCTTTTAGAACAATTCCAATAATAAGATTATGTCTGATGTCTTTTTATAACCAAAAGATGCAAATGGAGTCTATTTGGCTTGCATATGCAGACAATTTTGTAATGAGATGGCTTGCACAATTTTACACTTGATTATTTTTTCTTTCTCACTTCAATTCCATGTGCATCCTGTGATTCAAGTTTATACGTTGCCCTTTCTATTTTATGTTGCTATTTTTTAATTGGTATTGAGGATAGGGTTATAATGGATTGATATGAGTTTTAATAATATACCTTCGTAAAGACAGTGATCAGGTTGGTAACAGTGATCAGGTTGGTAATAGACTGGATTGAAGTAACATGAGGGCCAGTCTGACAAAAGGGATACATATAAGAAGATATACTCATTTTACTCGATAAGTAAGGTATTATATTGACACAGTACCGGAAGTTCTTTAGAAGAAATTTGGAAAGAACATTTAGAAGAAATTTGGAAAGAACATTTGTGCAACAAACGATCAGGTTCTGGATTATCGATTATGTCTCATTGAGAATTCAAAGCATGGGTTATTAGAGGACTAGATATATCTTACTTTTGTGAGTACAATTACATGGATTGAATTGTTCTTAAAAATTAATGATGTACAAGGGTCGGGAGATATGTTTCGACAGATATTCGTTCCTATGCTGTATGTTAAGCACTAGTAAATGAATATAGGAAGAATCAAATTCCTCCCAGTGTTCGGCGTCCGATTTTGTTTTAGGCATATTTATTACCATTGCTGCACATTCATGGTTTGGTCTGAAATCCATTTGAAACCGTTTTAACATTTACAATCGAATTGCCCAACAACAAAAAAACAGCCGCAAGATTTCCACCCTGACAATTCCATAGAATGCCACAAAAGAACCAATTTGACATGGAAAGTGTGCAGTGGCCAGTATGAGGCTCCATCACTGGAAAAACCTAGAGAACTAGCTGAAAAGGGCCATATTTACAGGGCATGATCTAGTTCCAACTTGAAACGCTACACAAACTAAAAGCAAAAGGAAATTTTCAAAAGGAAGAGGGAGGCAGCACTGAGGTGCAAGCCTTTACAGCTATCTCCTGAACAAACAAAACTTTGTGGCAGCGTGAAATGCTACAGTCCAATGAGTTTTTCATCTCTTCCTCTTGGATGCAGAAGCAGAAGCAGCTGCAGCACTACCACCGCTATTTCGACTGCCTTTCTTTGCAGATGCAGAAGCAGATGCCACTCTTGATTTGCTAGCAGGATCTTTCTTTGCACTTGACTTACCAGTGTTCTTTAAATCAAGCTGTACTTGAATTCCTGATAATGTTGTCGCATTTAAAATTTAGTCATGACAAACTTCAAACAAGATGTAAAAATGCCGAGAGAAAAAATATCTCCAAGCTAACAATGTACTTTTTCCTCTGGAAATAATGAACACGGGATATTTAACTTTACCCACCTTTCTTGCTGTTACTTTGGAGATCCAGCTGCAGCTTTTTCTCACCATTATCAGGTCCATCTGAAAAAAGTACAAAACATATCAGCCTTGTTGAAAAGTTCACTTGGGACAACATGAGACAAGTCCACCCTTACTATTAATAACAGAAGGTTCATCTGAACAGTTAATCAGGAACTATTATTTATTAAGTTAGTCTACTGATCATATTCCTCTCCAATGCAGGAGGTAGTGGTCAAAGACTCAAACATAGATATTGACAGGATGTCCAGTCGACCTGATCAGGAATATAAATGTAACTATCTTTTGAGATGGGGGATTTTAGCTTTGATTTTGCCCTCATTTTATTGATAATATTTGAACTCAAATAAACAAGGGTAGTGTCAATAGTTCAATCTTATAAGAAGAGCCTACCAAGAGGCCCTTTCTTTCACAAGCTCTATAGCAACTTAGTCCAAATCTGTTCCAGTACAAATTTCCATCCTACATGGTATCCACTTTGTGGGTGCACACGACCTAGTTGTGAAATTGAAACAAAAAGACTGTTGACCTATCGAGAAATATAAACAAAGTGCGGATGTAGGATATCAAAAGTGCCCTTCCACACCATTTAAAGCCGATAAGGTCTCAGAGTTTCCAATTTCCAACCTGGTGGAAACGTCTTTCCTTGTCATTTTACTATTGCCAAAGGTCTTGGATCAACCACTAGAACGAACTACCCATTCAGAGAAAAACTTACCTGTGTCTTCAGTATCTGAAGCATTTTCTTCTTCACTTTCTCCTAGCATGTCCCCATTCTCTTCTGTCAGACCACCACTATCAACTGCCTCCAGCATTGCTGCAATACGTTTCTTTGGAACCTTCTTAAATCCTGGAAGCGCAATTAGATCAGCTGATCGTATAATGCGTGAGCTGCTTCCTTGCTTATATGCCTTTGTCAGTGCAGCTTTAACAGCTGGCTGTATTCCCCCTTGCGGATCTGGGTGCTTCTGTTACATATAACACAATCACGGAACAGTTAGGGCATTTGACATGAGAATGTATATGATATACCTATCCACACAAGGATCTGCAGAGGCACCTTGAATTGTGATAACTCCATGATTGACTGATAGTCCTCCTGACTGATTGAGTAAGCATCCATGAATTCCACAACCTTCTGAACTGCTTCATCCTGACAATAAAGTGCAAACACATAAATAAATCTGCTTGCCCCAGCTTTCAGCCATTACAATGTATGAGATAGTGCGGCATCTACCTTAGGCAGCAATCTAAGCGGATCAGTTAAGTGTTTCCGAATAAGAGGGAAGTAATCTACTCGCAAGGTTTCCCTGCAGCATTTTAAAGAGTAGAAATTAAGCAACTAACAAGGATAAGGAACACAATGAAGAATCAGCCAACTTAGTTTCAGTCCCCAGAACTGATTTCTTTTCACTGCAGTTAACTGTCTTATCTACAGAAAAATGACGTGTGTATGCAGTTGTTGGCCACCGAAGCTCACTACATACGAGCACTCAAGTTTGACCAACTCAACTAAGGGGTAACAGGAAACGATGTCAAGTTCACTGCCATGGGGATCTGTTTACAGCTTATAACAAATCTTTGGCAAACTATTATTCCAAAATATCCTGAAGAAGGCCGAATGCTAGTTAACGTCATTTATTGTTCATGAATATAATATCGATCTTGGAATTTAAGCAAATGCAAGGTTCGGCAAGTTGTTTGATAACAAACAATGATAGCCAAAATCTATGACATATTGAAAGAGTGTTTGCTGAATACTAGCAAACCTGCAGAAGATGATACCAATGACCTGGGTTTGAAAGTCGTCATCATCGGGGTGGGGGGATTTTTATTTCTTTCTTTGCCTAGCTACCTAGGCTTGTAGGTAGTAAACTTCTTCTTATAAAAGAGGCTTAAACTTTATATAACCTTTGGGCTTTAAGCCTTTAAAAAAAAAATACTGTCAAACCTGTGTGAAATGGACTCTCGAGAAGCAAGAAGATGAACATGCACATCCTCTAAAAGCCTCATATTCTTTCCCATTGTCGAGTTTTTCCCCAGCCACCCACCAAATCTATTGAAATTGCGCTCCCCCTACCAACACAAATGTTTCTAAGCATCAATGATACATATAAACCCAGATAGAGCATATAGCAACTTTTGCTTGCATATATAACATAGAAATATTTGGATTCAGACTATTTTCATCCATGAATTCAGCACCAAATCCAAGTTTCCTTGGACAAAGAAATTTTTTCCTGATCAAGCAAAGCCATTAGAAACGAAAGTGTTTGTAAGGATCAAGAGGAGTCGCTGAATCATTTATTCCTCCATATAAGGCCCTCAAGGATGTTATGAGATGTTCCAATCAGCATTTGAGTGCATTTCATAAGAATAATTACAAGATGTTATGAGATGTTCCAACCAGAACAGATTTCTTCGAGTTCTCTCTCCTAACCTGCCCATATACGCATAGGAATGCAATTTTTAGGTTCCGTATTATATGACGGGTCGACATTGGAGGGAAGCTTCGGCAGAGGTTGTAATGAACGCTCCAATAATCCATACATTTTTTTTTCTTCTTTCCCATGTATAGCTTTGGATAGTGTCTCTTCATTACACTACTATCACGACCAAATACGGATATGACTTTATCAAGTTTAAGAGCAGGCAAAATTCCACTAAGCAGTCTTCAAATTTGTAACACAGGAGAAGCAATACCTGTTCAAGGATCTCCCTATGCCCATGCAACAAAGCAGCACTGGTACACAAAAAAAAAACTAATGAGCACTTGTATAAGGCGAATAAAAATCACACTAAGTGATCACTATTCTCGGTTGCAGAATTGAGACAACTTACGGAATTATACTTGACGCAAGTGAACTAGTTTGAAAGAGCTGCCACTGTTGGTATCTCCGAATCTGTACATTTACAATGTCTCCACTTCCAATAGATTCTGCGGCACGCGCAATCATGTTCATTCTCTTGATTCCATTCTCATCCTTACCAACAGCACTTGGTCGATAATTAAGGTAGTTCTCCTGATAATAAAAAAGCACTAAGATATCCTTGCAGTAAAAAGCCAGAGATATAAATTCATCAAAATATATAAAAGCATTACTATAACTCTCGGAAATATCAGGGTGAAACAGTTTAATTAAATTAAGAATAATTCTAGTAAGATATCATCTTTTAACGCTAAGATTAAGAATATCACACTAGAGTTCAACAAGTGACGTTAAAAAACAGTAAAACTAGGCACACTTTCTAAGGTTGGAAAAGAAAAAAATTATACGCACAATTTTTAGGAAATGTAATACCCTACACTACAATTTTGAAGCCAAGTGAAGCAACTTGTACTAATCTTTATAGTCAAAACTGAATCCCACATGTAGCAGGCAAAAGGTGAAAAATAGTTGAAACTGTGCAAATAAACACAACGGAAAACCTGTATCAGAAGAGGAACAAGGTCCGCATCGCTCATGCACAAGTCAACCCTCTCATCCATTCTCAATTTTCCACCATTAAAACCAAACAGCCTGCATGCCAAACGGAAAATGTCAGCACGACCATAAAATATCAGATAGATCCACTCATCCATAAACACAGCTTCAGTATTTACACAGTTTGTCATATGCAAAAAAAAACAGCCAAACTGTAACATCAATAATCATATGGACAGTAGAAACCAAAGTGTAACATCAATTATAATATAAACAAAAGAAGCCCTAATACACACATGCTTACAGTTGACTTAATTCATAACAGATGAATGCCCTTCCTTACTGATCCTTAAAGAGAAAATTAGGAAATCAACTGAACTGGGTCTTTTATAGAAGTCTATCATGTCACAACTTCAATTATGAAACTAATCTAAAACAAACATAATATAAACATGGAGAAACCTGTAAAACTATAATGTAGAGAATTACTAGAAAGTAACATAACAAAAACAAAAACAAAAAACGAATAGTCAGACAGCGAAACACCAATGAACAGTATCCCATTACCGAATTAAGAGACAAAAAGAAGGTAGGAACTAAGACATACTTGTCAACAGCAGTAAACGGTGAAATATCCTCATCCTTCGCACTACTAAGAAGGCGATGCCTTACATCATCATACTGAATAACAGACATAGAGAGGCTCATGTACTGCAACTGATTAAGTGCCATACGCATATCTCCATTAACTCTATCTGCAAGTTCCTCAAGAGCGATCTATTTATGTAAAGAAGTGATCAGTGGAATTGATAATTGTTTTTTAGTTCGACAAAAAAAAAACAGTAAATAAAGAAATCATATTGCTGCAAGATTTGTTGATAATAATTTCAGAAAAAGCAGAGATTCCAACAAGCAAGTTTAGTTACATATGTACCTCAATAACCTTGACACCTTCTGTAGTTGCAACTTGCATTAACCTCTTTGCCATCTATCATCCATTTGAAATAATGTCACTATCAGCATATTCACATTTAAACTTTATAGAAAATTATAGGAGAAAATCATGATATCGTGGTAGATTCTATCATAATGGCAACTATCAAAAAGCTCATTCATTCATTCATCAAGGGTTGCAGAGAGATCACAGCTCGGCAACGATGTCACAATATAGGCAAATTAATGAAAAGATAATTAAGGCAAGGTTTATCCAGGGTGGTTAGACCTGTTGTTTTGTTGGTTTCCTATAGTTGAGAAGCAAACAGTAGTTGAGAAGACTTTTCAGTTTCTGACTATAACGGTCATTGCAAATACAGATGATCGGGATTTTGGAAATTTTGATGCTGGCAATAAGGTCAGCCACCCCACCCCTATCTCCGGAGGACATCCCATCAACTTCATCCATAATCAACACAGTCTTTTGATGTTTTGAACTGCTAGATCAATTTAAATGGTTAAATCTTTTTGTTTCTCCCAAGTAAGCGCACAAGGAAATTTGGTATTTACTGAAAAAGACCAACCGTTCCATCTTGACACTCAAAGATTCATTGCTGACAAGTTCTTTTATAGAGTTTGCCATGCTTCCACCAATTCCTTTAAGAATTTTCGAATCAGCTTTTCCCCGGCTGTCACTAGCATTGACCTAAAATACAGAAACAAGGTGCAGAATTGCTAAATCAAAAGTGGGAGCATCAGGAATGAATTCAACATGCAGGTGCTGGACAAGATAATATTCTTCCTCCTTAAAATGGATGAATACAGAACCTCTATGCCCTGGAAACCAAGCATCTGGCTAACCAATTTTGCTGATGTACTCTTTCCAATGCCAGGTGATCCACTTATCAATACGGCTTTTTTAGCTCCATTGTCATTCTGTTTTTTTCCCTTTCCCTGCTGCCCAGTATGTAGAAAGTGATCATTCCAATGGGACAACCACTCATGAAGCTGCTTAACCTACATATGACATAAAAGAGGGAGAACTCTCAAGGAATTATCCCTCATCCAAAAGAGGAAAATATGTGCATGCCAAACAAAAAAATGAAGAAGAAAAAAGAGAAGAAATCAATGCCCATGTACTGATAGTTAGACACATACAAGTGACTGGTTGCCTACAATATCACTGGGAGTCTTCGGTTTGTACTTTTCTGGCCATGTTAATGAGGAACCACCACCAGCTTGGGTTTTCCGCTTAGCAGGAGAAACACCTTGAGCCGGACCATTTGGGGGGGTTTTCTTTTCCAAAGACGGCGAGACTTCATTACCTAGAGCAGCCCAGTCATTAAGGACAAAAACAATCTAATGTCAAGTACCTTACAATCACCAGGTCGAAGTAGTGAAATAAACTGACAGTCTGATAATAACCAATAAGCAACCAGCACTGGTTATACCTTTTACTACTTTCAGAGGGCTTCCTTTTGGTTGCGAGGAAGCACCCTTGTCTTTAGTATTTTTTAAATCTTGTGGGGGAGTTTTCGTGGGTTCTGATTTATGAATCAAGTCGAACAATCCATCCTCAGTTAAGAATGCAGTGCTGCAAAAAAGAAAAGAATGAGAGAGAAGGTAAAGCAATTGAAACCAACATTTAAACAACAAAAGAGGAAACAACAAACCCTAGCTCTTTGGCTTTTTCTGATTTCCGTCCCCCAATATCTTCATCAGCAAGAAGATAATTCTGCAACCAGACAATGAAAATCAGAAGTGGAAAATTTGATGAAACCTAGAGTAGGAAAGACATCTATAAGACTGACCGTTTTTTTACTGACAGACCCAGTAACTCGACCTCCATGGCGCTTAATCAAGTCTTCTGCTTCTTCTCGTTCCAAACTAGAAGAAAATCCAAAGTAAATTATAATCTTCTGATATCAAATTGCTAAATGACACAGGGTTACCAAGCGATAAGGACAAATAGAAGAAAGGCTAAATTGCTAAATTTTAATCTTCCGTAACCAAAGGCTAGAACAAATAGACAACAGATAAGGACAACAAACAAGCGATATGAAGAAAAGGATTATCTGGCTTTCAAGCTGCTGTCGCAAGTACCTGTCAAGGGTTCCGCTAATAACAAAAGTTTTACCAGCTAAACAATCAGGTGCGCCCTCTGGGACTTCCTGAAACACAAGAAGAATGCTTCACTATAAGGATAAAAGAATGTAATTGTCAATCCACGCAACTACTAAAGAGGAACAGATCCAGCTGACAGCATTGAATTCAAATCAAAGAAGAGATATTTCATCAGTTCCTTTGAAGTACTAACCTTTTCTCCTTTGTGAGGAGGATCTTTTCTTTCACCAAAATTCATGAATCCACCTCTTCCACCACCACCTCTCCCTCTCCCTCTTCCACCAGCAGGGGCCGCAGCAGAACTTCTTCCACCACTACCTCTTCCTGCTGGTTTACGAGGAGTACCACCCACTTCATCATCGTCCTCATCGTTCTCATCTATTTCAACAGATTTCTTAACTCCTTTACGAGGGACACTCTTCAATTTTTTGGCAGGACTAGGCTCAAAGACTTCATCATCATCATCATCATCATCATCTTCTTCTTCTTCTTTTTTAGCCTTGAGAAGCTTCTTCATGGGTGGAGGTTTAGAGACATCATTTTTTTCTTCTTTAGCTTTGTGAAACTTCTTCACAGGTGGAGGCTTAACATCATCATCTAATGCCTTAGAACTTTCTTGGGGTTTTCTTTTAGCTATTATTTTCTCAACCTCCTGTTCATCTTTAGACTTATCTGCCTTGGTAGCAAAGTATCTACTAGTTTTCCTCCTCCCTGAGCTTTCCTGCCCACACGAAACCAATTCAAAAAATGAAATATATCAATCTTATTCACCAGAAAAATATACAAACACATGAAGCATTGTATCTATTCCTCATGAAAATCACGAAACCAAATTCTGGTATCACACTTCCTTTCTTCACTGGTAGAGACAATAAAAAGGAAACAAAAACTAACTATATATTAATAACTAGTGACTTACAGGTTTTTCTGTTTGTGGAATAGTTGCAGCCGGTTTAACAGGAAGCAAAACTACTGCAGAGGGTTTCACAGCAGGCTTTGTAGCATCATTCTTGTCATGTGATTTCATGAACCATTTCCTAATATCCCCCTACAACGCAATATAAAATTTAAACCGTAAGTTATAAGTAACAAACTGTAATGTCATGAAAAATATTTATTTATTCACAAGAAATAGCCCAGAAACCCTAACTCACCATTTCAAATATTCAGCCACTATTTCTCAATTTTTCAACTTCTCTGAAAACCCTAACTCAGAAATTCCATCAAGAACCAAATTTCACTTTCGTATAGGCCCAAAACAGAAAGCCCCTGTTGTGAGACAATGAGAGTAAGCTTCAATCATGCACAATCAAACAGCAGACACAAGAATTGGGACAGAAAGTTAAATGATGCAAAGCTAAATGCAAGTGAAGATTACTATAAGACTTACAGAAAATGAAAAGTCACATACTAGGGAATGAAGAAAATTAACATGCAACAAATCCCTATTGTACAGCGAACACCAAACTGATATATGGGAATGTAATTTCTACAACTGGCTAAATGATAGAAGATTGAGCATAGTTGATCGGTCAAAGATGAGAAAGCATGATATTCTAAACCTAAAATTGATAGATAAAATTTGGACAGGAAGAAAGCCCCTAAAATAAACCCTAAATTTTAAAACTGAACTGAACCAAAAGAAGAATACCGTGTATGCAGCTTTTGCTCCAATAGCATGTGTATCCACAGCTCTTTCACTCATCTCAGTCACCTTCAAAAGTCATTTGATTTGGTGAAGGTCTGCCGTGTTCATTAAGGCCAAGTCTTATGCAGCCGGGCAAATTGGCTGGTTTGCCATGCCCTGATGGGAAATTTAGTAAGCGGCTAAGATTCTATGTTCTTGGTCGAATTTAGTTCTTCACCAACCTAACTTTCCTCCGCCTATAAATATGCTAATTTTTTACATTTTTTTACACGTAATTTCTCTAATTATTTAAAATGAAATTATTATTACACTTTCTTAGTTCTTAAAACCTGTAAATGTCATAATTTGTAATCCAATTTGATTTTTCCAGAATCATATTTGAAGCTGTTATTAATATGATATGTGATGGTTATAAAAAAAAATAATAAAAAACAAAGTGGTCTTCAAGTTTTGGATATTAACCAAGTCAAATTTACACCTAAAAGACAAAGAAAAATGAAGGCAATGAAAATTTGAAAGTTGCATCGATCGGAAATTACGTCAAATGAAGATAAACAGGATGCCAAAGATTGTCCGAATTTTTTATTGAAGTGTTTATTTAAGTTTTTACTGCCCAAATTTATATCTTGTAAAAGAACGTAATATAGTAAATTAATTGAATGTAATATAACAGAGATTAGTGTTTTAATATAGTTACAGTTAATTTAATCAAATTATTCAGCTTGCTTATCCGTTTTGAAATCAAATTACATATAATTAAAATTAAGAATTACATTAGAAGTGATTAGTGTTAAATTACACAAAATCAAAAACAATCGTTGGATTTACAATAATGATATGTCATGATTGAAATAATTATATAGGGACCCTTTGATGGATAATTAATAAACGACCGAGATTAGAACTCAGCGACAGTCTACAGAGCCTTTACCGCTCGATAAAGACTCTGCCGCACTGGGCATACAGGCAAATATGCCAGTTTGCACAGCCAATTTGCAAATTTGCCCTATACATGGTGGCTCGAAATGGGCAAACTAGCTTATTTGCAATGTTCATAGGACTTGGCCTAATAAGAGTACCCTTTATCCTACGGTTGGTGATGAATAATTCTAACGAGAGGTAAACGAGTATACTAAGTAAGTTAATGTTTGGTATGGCGAAAAATTCCTTAATCATCCTTTCGGTCTTATTATCTTTTATTGTTATATATAGTTAATTAATCCACGAACCCCCATTTTATTATTTATTATTATTTGCTGATCTGAATAACATATCAATTACACAACTCTGTATAGGAACGATCCTTATTACCGCTAGATTGTTTGTTAAAACTAGTGGGAAATACCTTAAGTAATTTATTGCACTTACGACATGCATCAAATTTTTGGCGCGTTGCCGGAGAGTAATTGCTAATTAGTTTGTTATTTGTTTTAGTAGTTCAGGATATTGTCACGTTTTTCTTTAGTGTTTTTCAGATTATTAGGTTTTCGTAGTGTTAACAACTCGTTGAAGGTGTTTAACTTTCGTCAAAAGCGGGAGGTAAATTATGAAAACATGTTGTAAATATCACTTTTCTTTTTCTTTTTAGGTTTTAGTTTGATTTTTCTTATTCTTGTATGTCATCAAGTTTCCTTTTAGGGAAAACATGTATATTCCACAAGTTCAACATATTATGGTGATCAATTTATTTTTGAGTCCCAACCTTATTATAACTACCAATCATACGGGGAATATTATCAAATCCAATCTTTTATTATGATCAATGGCACTGATCACCCCTCACCGTTTGAAATAGTGTGTGTTGTCAGGACGGCTAGCTCCCACTACATCAGTGGCAACCCGGAAGACTGTTTAGAATGGTGGTTTGCATCCGACTGCTCTAGCATTAAAGTTTGGTCCTCACAGTATTGCGCTAAGAATTGCTTGGTATATTCGATGACCCTTGCCAAACTGTGAACTTTGGGGATTCCTGAGTGTTATGGTATGGGACGTGCACTTAGGATCCTGTGTTGAGATATCCTTTTGGAAATCCGGAGTATATGGTATGAGACATATGCTTAGGGTTCCAAATCGATATTCTTGGTAGCGTTGTGAACTCTTTTGGGATTCTTGGGTATGCGGTATGGGACGTAGCTTAGAAGGTCCTAATCAATGTTCGTGACAAAACTTGTGAAGTATTGTGGGATTTCAGAGCATCATGGTATGGGACATTTTCTCATGAAATCCAAATCGATGAAGCTTGTCCACAATAGTTTTTATTTTGAACTTTGGGACGAAGTTCTTTGAAGGGTGTAATAATGTAACACTGATAAGTGCATAATTTATTATACTTTTATTACAATTCTATGCTAGTATTTCTATATTTCTTGCATATTACCTTGTATTACTCTTGTTTTCTTTTACTTGTCTCAGTTAGGTTGAATCATTCAAAAAGAGCTAAAAAGGTGTTGAAATGGACATAAAAGTGAACGTAAACCAAAGACTAGATGGAATCAAGAAACTTCATAAGTATTTAGATTTGTATTGTAGAGAATGAATAAATGAAGCCAACGTAAAAAAAAAAAGAAAAATAGATCACTCCGAGTTTGTGTGAGGAAGTTATGAGCAAAATTGTTTTCAAAGGATTCAGGAATCCATTCTAGGATCGGACCGAATTCAGGACCGATCCCACGTGAAAATACTTGTGAAATAGTTTTTAAAGGGAGAAAACTTGGTTTTGAAGTGGACCCAAGCTCTAGGATTGTTATGGGTATTTAAGCTGGCATCTAACACTTCTTAAGACAGATTTTATCAAGCTCATGGAAAGGAGAAAATAGGACAAGGAGCGATACTAGGGTTTTGGAGTTCTTCCATCATCGTATCTGCTTCTCTTTGATTATATCATATGTATATCATGGATTTTACTAGATCCATGAATAGCTAAACTCGTATTTGATTGAGAATGATTCTAAGTTCTAAACATGATTTAATTTAATATATGAATCTATTTTGATTTCTTCACATGATTATCGTTTGTTTCTACTATGATGAATGTTTATGATTGATTGATTGATTGTTTTAGGTGGCCAACTAAATCGGTTAATTGATGATCTATTGCTAGTAATGAGTTAGGATATCCTTGATTGTTGAATAACTCATTACACAAGTTTAAAACTTGAGACCTTGCAGAGGGATTATGTGGAACAATCGTGTGTACAAACAACACTAGTAAATGAATCAAGCACATTGAGTTTAACTTCTAAGATCAAACCTAGATTCACAAACCCTAAAGCATCTGACTAAGTTATACCTTGAGAGCGTACTTCTTGGTGGCTCAGACAGATATAATCTGATATCAAAGCTTACATGTTATTCGGTGATATAAAGAGTCTTGGGGGTAGCTAAGCGTACCTGTTACCCTACGGTTGGTGATAGTATGTGATTAATGACGAATAAATAAATATATTATTTTGATGATTGTTTAGTATTGAAAAAGGATTCCCCGTATCTTTACTTCTTGTTTTATTTGTTATTTTGCTTTATAACCTATACACAACCCCCCACCCCCCGGTGACATTTTATGGGAACGATCCTTACTACTACTGTATTACTTGTTAGTGGAGTAAATTAAGTGATTTAATTTGTTGTGTCTATGACAACCCATCAAATTTTGGTGCCGTTTTCAGGGAGTAGTCGGTATCTTTTAGTTGTTATTTCTTTTTGTTTTGTTTTTAGGTTTTATTATTAGTTTTTTTATACTGATTTCTAGATTTTTTATTTCAGGTGTTTAGTCTCTAGCTCCTAGTTATCGCGATGGTTATCAACAATGTGGTATTATTACTCGGAGCGGAAGAATTGTACAAGATCTGCCATTGGAAGAGATGGTTGACACAACAGGAAATCAGGAGAATGATCATCAACCTCCACATCCTCATAAAAGGAAGACACTCAAGGACTTGACATTTCCATCGTTTGATCAACAACATCTTTGCATCAAATTAGATAACTTAGTTGAACTCAAATCTCAGTTGATACACTGGTTACCTAAGTTTAGAGGTATTGCAGGAGATGATCCCTATCGTCACCTGCAACTATTTAATCATAGGTTGACAAGTTTGATGCCGACTGGAACTGATCAAGAAAAAGATTTACCGGCAGATTTTCCATTCTCTTTGACAGATTCTGCAGAAGAATGGTTTTATTATCTTCACCTGGAAGTTTTACAACATGGAAGGAGATGCAGACAATGTTTTTTAAAAGATACTTCCTCGCCCATAAAGCAGCAACTATTCATAAAACAATTAGTGGAATAATACAAATTACAGGTGAAACTCTAAAAGAATACTGAGAGAAATACATGAAGTTATTTACAAGTTGTCCACATCATCAGATTACCGAGAAACTCATATTACAATACTTTTACGATAGTTTGTTTCGGTCAGAGAGAAAATGTATTGACGCAGCAAGTGATGGTGTATTAACCAAGAAAACTGTCGCAAAAGCTACGATATGATTGAGAATATGGCTGCAAATACGCAGAAATTCAACACAAGGGGTGAGCCGGTGGGTAGGAAACTTTAATAAAGTTAGTTATACTCCACATACAAAGCAATGATTGAGTAATATGGAGAAGATGATGCAACGAATGGCTGCAGTGATCATTCCTACATATAAGGAAGATCCCGAGAAGGTGAATGCTATGTTCCCTAATCAAAAACCAAGATATGGTAATACATGTACAACTTCTGGAGTATTTTGCTCGTGTTATTCAAATGTAACTTTTTATGGTGACTACTGCTTGAAAGGCCTCCACTGATGACATATTTGGTATGACACTATTCTCATCTGGTTCAGGATTTTTATCTTCATTTATTGCGGACTCAATAATTCTTCGTCTATATGCGAGATTCCATAACTGCATCATTTTTTTTTCTTTTGGATTGTTCAAAAGATGTTCAAAATCCAACATATATTTTTATAGTGTAAATTTAAAATGACATAAGTTAATAATTTTTTTAAAAAAAATATATGAAAATATCTTTTAAATAAATGAATATTCATTGGTAAATAAATACCCTCGTTAAACGAATATTTTTTTTGTGATCCCAAAAGCATATATTTATCGAGGTTTCACTGTACATGGGTTTCTAACAATGTGTTCTCAAAATAATTTGACTGAAATATAAGAATGCCATATTCTCAAGGTTAAAATGTTGATATCTTTAGTTGGTCGTATGTAAATTGTACAGTCCTTATAAATTCCATGATTTTTCTTTGGATAAGATGAATATTAGATAAAATTATGCAAAGAATAACCGGTTTTTTTCATGCTCAAAAAGAAGAATCTTTATGTACAACCAAAAGTCTGAGTATCATCTTCATTTTTTATAAAGTATGACATTTACTCATAGGTTGATAACATTATGCATATGACTAATCCACAAATAAGGATGGTCAATGTATCTTTGAAGGTACAATCTTCAAAATTGTTCTTAGATTTAGCACCCTAATATGTATTTCTAATTATCAACTGATCGTACATTTGGGATACTACATCAACTGCATATTCTTTGTAGAGTGGTAAAATTTTTATTCATAGTTGGAGCCTACACCAGATGATAAAAATAGAGGTATGGAAGTTCGCATACCAGCAACACCTAATAGAAACCTATCTTAAAGGTTCCTCGAGCAGGGCTGACCTTGAGGTTGATGATGCCCAAAGCAAATTTCTAAAATGTTGCCCAAAACTCTATTTCTAATTATCGAACCAAGTCAACATATATTGACCAGCAACAAGTTGTTCATTTAAGAAAATATGTTTAGGAAAGTCCCTACTCTAAAGATCAGTTTTGATGCCCCTTTATAGTTGATGCCCAAAGTTGACCTTTCTAGGACCGACCCTGGTGGAAGGGTAACATGGTAATATAGTTGATTTTAGGGTAGTTTAGTCATTTACTATATACTAGGACACCCCATATTCCTACCTATATATATTAATCCTAGAGGAGCTTCTCTAGAATTTCAGCAGCCCTTAAAATAGATTTTCCTCTATCAGAACCTCTATTAGGGCTTTGTACATGTACTAAAAACTTTAAGCCCAGTTCCAGGGTCCAATTGTTCACATATTTTTCACTTTTGGGGAAATTAGGCTAAGGCCCCATCCATGGGTTACCCATAATATCAAACCTTTAATTAAAAGAAATTTTAATCTAGGCCTCAAATTATTAAAAGACATTTATACCCTTATGCATATTGTCAAGCCCCTAATAAAAAATATTTAAATACCAACCCAAATTATTAAAATATACTAAAATAATGTCCCCACCACCACCACCAACCAGCGCCTCCCACAACCACCACCAACCACCACCCACCACCACCTCCGACCACCACCACCACCAACTGTCACTATCTCCGCCCAACATCACCGACCACCACCTTCCACCACCACCAGCGCCACCACCAACCACCACCATCTCCAACCACCACCGTCGACCACCACGGCCGACCACCACCGTCGACCATCGCCTCCCACCACCAACATATGGAATGTGTACTTATTATTTACACATCCATATGGCATGAAACATTTACACATGCAATACGCATGTGTACTCAGAAGTTACACATGCATATGCATGGTATGTGTATGCAAAAGTTACACATCCATATGGCATGTGTAATAAGAAGATACACATCCATATGGCATGTGTATCCAGAAGTTACACATCTATATGGCATGCTTTAGAAGTTACACATCCATATGGTATGTGTATCCAGAAGTTACACATCCATATGGCATGTACAATGAGAAGTTACACATGCATATGGATGTGTACTCAGTAATTACACATCAAAAAGAAACATACGAAAAATTCATGTATTGCTCTAATATTCATTTACAATAATTTCTCCGTTTATCAATTATAGTAATCGGTTGTTATTGAACACAATAAACGAGTCAAAACACTAGATATGTAAATCAAAATTCTAGAAATAAGCCACGACATCTTATAATAGAAATGTTCCCTTCCTTTCTTATCTTCCTCGATTCCAAAATATTTGCATATTTGCAACAAAATAAACATCCATGGGATTAGGTTGGATGAACAAAAACAAAAAAAACAACAAAATTTTGGAACAATTGCAAGGCGAACAACAAAGATCACGGAAAGGCACTTGGTAATCTATCTTAGAATGTGTAATTAGGAATTACACATGCATCTGTCTAGTGTAACTGGGAGTTACACATGCATATGACTTGTGTACCTGGCATGTACACTATGTTAACTATATAATATTTCAATCACTAACCAAAAGAGTTAACCACCTACTCCAACAACACCGCCACTACCAAAATCTGCCGATACACCTACAAAATGCATATGTAATCTATTGGTACACATACAAAAATGCAAATGTGAGTACTACCTTCTTAACATACTTATTGGTTTAAAAAAATTACCCCAACTAGCATATATATACAAAGTCTACTGATAGACACATTTATGCGTCTTATTTGATCTCATTTCTATATTGCTCTTTCTCAATTGTTGTACTAATACTATCATTTTATGTGTTTGTAGGTACTTTTTGGAAATAAACATTTGTGAAAAAATCGGCTCGAAAAGTGATAAAGGCACCCCCAGATAAAAATGATAAATGCACCCACCTTAATTGATAAAGGCACCCAAGCGCAAATTCAAATTCAAAGCTTTGGCGGGAATTTTCTTTCTCAACAGCGTGAATTAATGGTTTTGGAAAGATTTGTAAGAGTTTATTAACAAGGATTTTGGTGCCTTATTGAGAGAAGGTCGCAATCAAAACAAGATCTCGGCAAAGATATCATATTCTCGGCAAATCAGGGAGGAAAATTAAACTCGTGTAATTGTGGATAATTTCCTTCCTATTTCAATTCAGTACGTTTCTCTGCATAGCTAATCTTGTTAGGACAAAAAGGAAAGCAAAAGATCACCGAGTCTTTTGTTCGAGAAAGAAAATCAGGGTCACGAAGGAAGAAAAATCCGAGAATGTATTTTCATAAAACAAAATATTCAAAGGAATTAAATCGAGATTTAGGGTGGATTAATGTTCTATTATAAATAGAAGAGTTGCAGAAGAGATTGGGAGTTTTTTTGGGCTTGGCCTGAACACAACTCAGAAAAATCTTCCGCCATTGCTGCACTTTCAGTTCATCACCGAGGAAGAGAAGAAGAAGAAGAAAAAGACTGATAGATACAGTCGCTAATACTGTTATCTATTCTTTTAATTTTAATACTTTTCGTAACAGTTCCATAGTGCATGCAACAGTTCCTGAGTTTAAAACAAAAAGAGCGTCATTTTCCAGCTGCACCAGAGAACAGTCTTATTCATCACTGCCCGTAGTCAGTTGTTTATTCATTAATTTATTTAATCTTTTTGCGACTCAGTTGGTCAGTTCTTTCTTGTATTTTTCTTCTTCTCAGATACTTTTCAGCTATGTACCCATCTTTTGAGAGTGTTTTGAGTGTGATGAGCTAAACCCCATCGCTGGGATAACGGAGGAAGCCGGATTTCCATGATAAAGTAATATAATTTCATTTAATATTTGTGTTAATTTTTCATATGATTATTGCATTGAATTAAAAATTGTTTAAATGATTTCGATTAAATAAATGTGTTCTCTCTGATGGTGCATGCTTAGTCTAGGGATTTTGATGTTCCATGCTTGCGATTTACATCTATTGTTTTTTAGAAATCTACTACAGGCAATATTTTAGAATCACATTAAGCGTAAGAATTGTATAAATATTATTATTAACTGAATCACTTAATATTGGTTTCTAGTGGAATCTTTAGTCCTAGTTTTCCCTACAATCTTGAAATCAACTTTTATTTGAATTTGCTATTTTTAGTTTTAGAAATCAAGTCTAAAATCAATCTCAACAAGTCCGAGTGAACGATACTTTATTTACCATTGTCTATAATCCACATCATCTACTACATGAAAAAGAATAAAATCATTAACCTACTAGTAAATTGAACTAAGCATCATTTCAGGTTCACTAAAAATTTACACATCCAAATAACATGTGTAACTAACAGTTACACATCCAAATAGCATGTGTAACTAGCAGTTACACATCTAATTATCCAGCAATTCATATCTAAAAAGTAAAAACTAATAAACATGTAGAATCATTAATCGTGTGATGAAAAGTTACTACTATTGGACGGGATCCGAGCCTATTTTTCCAAAACGCTGCCAAGATTTTCTGTTTTTTTTTTTATCAAGGTGATGAGAAATGACTGACAGTCACAATATATTATCTAATCAGCAATATACCTCATCTTCACCAGGGAACTCACTGTTCAAAAGCACCTTACTACTTTAAAAGTTGGACGATTTATCAGTAATCTACAAATATCACTAGTTCACTTCTTAAGATCCTATATCAACTCCATTACCTAATAAATGTGTTTCAGGTCAGCGGTCTCAAATCCCTAATCCATACGCAGCTAATTAAAGTTATGTACAAAAACCTCATAAAACACAACTAACTAATGGAAGAAATAAGATTAAGAGAGATCATATCATATTCCACAAGATTCTTCAATTATCGATACAAAACGGATACAACTAAAAATAAGGTAAATATAAGAATGTTTATATACTTGGGATCGGTACAGCCATGGTTGTCCCAACCCTCCATTGAGCTTCAACACAACAAGCTTGTCCAAAAAGGCTCTTAGTTTCCTCAGCACCTGAAAGTAAATGATCCAAATAATCATCACAAATGCTACACTGAGACATACAACACATATTTCTTACTTTGAGAAATACAACACATATTTCTTCTTTTAATTTGCGACATACACCACATATTTCTTACTTCTGAAGCTTTATATAAACATTCACAATAACACGATATAGATCGAAGGCCATTTGCTCCTTTTCATCTTCTTCAAGGATGGAACAAGCATCACCACACATACAAACATCTTTATCAGGGGAGGCTTCTTCAGAGCACTATAACATAAAACTAACATATGTTAGTTCTTTAAGCTACATTAACCAAATTTAGTATCTCATCTGTAAGCAATACATATCACTTATTATCTATTCATTGCAAACAAGCTTGACAGTTGCAACTAGTATTGCATCCCCATGGAATGTGAAAAACATAGTTGAAGAACATCAAATCTAAATAAACCGATTAAAAAAAAAGTTAAAATGATTGGTTTACTTTAATCTTACCTGACATAACGAGCTACGAGATTAACTAATCCAAATTTCTCATTGTCACTGCAAAACAAATCAAATGTTACCAAAAAATAACTCAGATCTATAAAATCTTTAATGCAGAACAATTGATGGAGAACATTTACGAGTTCAAACTAGATCGAATTTGAAAGTATAAGAAACTCAAATCTCATTTAATGGGTAACAAAGATTAAGATGCTCTGAGTTCATAAATACACTTAGATTTTCGATCAGAAATATGATTGAAAGTTAGATTGAATTTCAGTTCGAACCCTAGAAAATTTGTTGACTAAATTTTTCAATAATTTTCATCTCAAAAGAGATATCAAGATGAAATAGTTATTAATCTATGTTCTTATCATGTTTTGAATAAGAATTTATAAATACACAAAAAAAAATTCTTCTGAAATCAATTTGGAAATCAACAAATCAATAGTTTTAATCGAATGAAACAATTAGGAATATCAAACTTATCTTTCTCATCATGATTTGATGATTAAATACTCATTTCCAGTTGTTGTTGACGACTTTCATCAAGTTCTCTTCATCGATTCTGCAGTGAATCTCAAGGACAAGTGTTGATGGAGCCGAGAGCGAGAGAAAGAGAAAAAGAATGGATAAAAGTACCGATCATTGATACTGTCAAAAAGTCTCCTTTCTTTTGTTCCAGTTCATGATCACTGAAAATGTATTGTTATTTTACTCTTGTATGATAACAATGGAGAATGAGAATGAGAGAGAACCTCTCTTGAATCTCAAACAGAAAAATCAAGTTTTCTCATTAGCTCAATGAATGAGTTAAGCTCAGTTTATATAGAGAGAGTTTTAAAAGAAACAGAAACACACGTACAAGATATTCCTGTGGTGATTACAAGACTCAGACTTGCACATGTGCTCAGCCCATGTGTGGCTATAACAGAATGAAATAGAAACACATGCAATGCACATGAAAGACTTAAGGTAGTTAAGTCTGTTTCTGGTTAGCCTGAGATGCTGATTCAATACCCCCCTTCAAGCTCAAGGGTGTAGGAACAACATTGAGCTTGGATCGTAGCATCTGAAACCTTGGACCATGCAAGCCTTTTGTGAATATATCCGCCAATTGGTCCAAGGTATGAACATAGTGAACACCCAGGCTTTTAGACTGAACAAGTTCCCTAATGAAGTGGTAATCCAGATGAACGTGCTTCATCCTGGAATGAAGCACTTTATTAGATGCTAGGTTGATGGAACTGATATTATCACAACCAAGTCTAGGAATACCAGTAAGAGAGAAGTATAGATCCTTTAGGAGGTAGCAAATCTAGACTACCTCAGCTGCACTATGAGCTAGTGGCCTGTACTCAGCCTCAATGCTTGACCTAGCAACTGTTGTTTGCTTCTTAGAAGACCATGAGATAAGATTAGAGCCCAAAAATAGACAATGTCCACCAGTTGACCTCCTGTCATCTATATTAACAGCCCAATCTGCATCTGCAAATCCTAACAAAGAAGTTGAACCCTTGGTAAAGTGAAGACCATAGTAAATTGTTCCCTTTATGTACCTTAGAATCCTCTTAGCAACTATAAGATGCTCAGTTCTTGGCATATTCATGAATTGACAGACCAGATTAACTGCAAATGAAATGTTTGTCCTTGTCCAAGTTAGATACTGCAAGGCACCCACTAGAGACCTGTACTCAGTTGGATTGTCCAGTAATGCACCAGACTCCTTACTCAGACCTTTTGAAGGTGCAATTGGTGTTTGACACCTTCCATTTGATGCTTTTGCAGTAAATCAACAACATATTTGTTCTGTCTAAGAAAAAGAGAAGTGGCATTTCTTTGGACCTCAAGACCCAGAAACTAATGCAATGGACCCATATCCTTGGTTGGAAATTCTCTCTGTAAGTTACTACTAACAGAAAGTAGAAAGGATTAAGAATTACCAGTAAGAAGGATGTCATCCACATAAACCAGGGCCACAGTAATTTGAGTTCCAGCTTTGTGTATAGAAAGAGAAGTATCAGTTGTTGAATTTACAAACTGAAGAAGCAATAAAGCTGAACTCAACTTTGCATCCCAAGCTCTAGGGGCTTGCTTTAGACCATAAATTGCTTTGTGGAGAAGACAGACATGATGAGGCCTTGTATGATCAATGAAACCAGGTGGTTGTGCCATGTAGACTTGTTCTTGCAAGTCACCATGTAAGAAGGCATTACTGACATCTAGCTGATGTACTTCTCAGCTGAACTATACAGCCAAAGACAAAATGACCCTAATTGTTGTAGGCTTAGCAACATGAATGAATGTTTCTTCAAAATAGATCCCTTGCTGCTGATGAAATCCTTTGGCAACCAATCTTGACTTATGTCTGGATATAGTGCCATCTGGATTGTGTTTGACCCTGAACACCCACTTACAGCCAACCACATTATCAATTCCTGTGGAATCAACCAAAGACCAAGTACCAGCATCTACTAAGGCCTGATATTCTTCAGCAGATGCCACCCTCCAAACTTCCTCCTTGTGAGCAGCACTTATGCAAGTTGGAAATGAGACAACCTTGTCAAGGAGAGCCACATCCAGAGGATAAACAGTAGAAAGGTAAGCTTTTGGTGTTTTATAACCATTCTTGCCTCTGGTAGTCATATTATGAGCATTCTTGGTAGAAATAACATCTAATGTGGAAGATGATGGAGGTACTACAGACAATGAATCAGTGGAATGAAGCTTAGAGTGGACATTATGGGTTGATGATGGCATAAGCACTGAAGGTTCAGACTAAAATACAAAAGAGATTAACATTTTATATGGAAAGGAGAACTCATCAAAAGAGACATGTCTGGAAATGTAAATGGTGCCAGTGGTAGGATCCAAACATCTGTAGCCTTTGTGTTGTAGACTGTAACCAAGAAAAACACACTGTTTGCTTCTTGGCTCCAGTTTGTTTGAGGTGTAAGGTTTTAGCAAGGGAAAACAAGCACAATCAAAGACTTTTAAGAATGCATAATCTGGGAATTTGTTGAAAAGTTTTTGATAAGGTGATAAGTTTGCTATGGATCTTGTTGGAAGTATTTTAACAAGAAAATTTGCAGTGTGAAGAGCTTCCACCCAAAAAATACTAGGCAAGCCAAACTGGGATAAAAGAGTTCTAGTGACCCCTAATAGATGTTTATGTTTGACCTCTGCAACACCATTTTGCTCTGGTGTATGTGGACAGGAAATCTCATGAGTAATGCCTTTAGAAGCACAAAAATCTTTAAGGAAAGAATTCAAGAATTCACCACCATTATCAGTTCTGATTCTAATGACAGAATATGACAACAAGTTCTCAATTCTGGTTACAAAAGTTACAAATGAATGTTTAAAATCAGATTTAGATGGTAAAGGAATAATCCAACAATATTTTGTGTATTCATCCACAATATTTGCATAGTACAGACTGCCAGACATAGAAGCAATGTGACAAGGACCCCATAGATCTATATGCAACAACTCCAGAGGTTGTTGAGCAAAATTACAAGACAATTAAAAGGGAAGTTTTTCTGACTCCTGCATAGCTTGCAGTCATTACAAAAGAAAGGCTTATTAGATATACCAGATAAATGTAACAAGGAACAAATCCTTTGCATAGTTTGAAAGGATGGATGACCAAATCTTCTATGTAGAAAAATAAGATCACTTATTGTGGTGGAAAAATCATGATGAGCATGGCTGAATGAGATGGGATAGAGACCATTCCTATGTGGACCTTGGAAAAGAATCTTCCCAGAGTTTTGATCCTTCACAGAAAAACCATGGGAATCAAGAGTTAATGAGCAGTTGTTGTCAGATGTGAATTTGTGGATAGATAACAATTTGTGAGATGATTGAGGCACTATAAGAATGTCATTAAGAGCAAAATAATGATCAAGAATATGTTTGTTAGAATTACCCTTGTGTGTAATATGCATACCTTCACCATTGGCAGTGTGAATGACTTCAGATCCATCATAAGGTGTTACTTCTTGAAGTACCTTTGTAGCAGGTGCAATGTGATTGGTAGCACCACTATCAGCTATCCATTCTTCATCATCAAAAATATCAGCAGCAGCTAGCATAACAGTAAGATTAGATGGAAGAGATCTCCCTTGATAGGAGAAGTTCAACCTTTGGGTACAGGTTGTTGCAATGTGATCAGCAGTATTGCATATCTGACAAACAGGTCTTTCATCTGAATAGAATCCTTTGCCAGAAGAATTTCTCTAAAAGATTATTGGATTTGGAAGCCTGTTGCCATTATAAGGTCTACCTCTAGAGAAGTTTCTTGAATTTGAGTAAGAATTTCTAGAATAACCTCTAGAAGTGTTGGCCAGAAATGTTTTGGCAGTAGTTTATTCTTTGAGTATTTTAGATCTCTCAAGAATTACTGACTCCTCACTTAATAGATTGTTATGTAGCTCAATACATGTAACTGGTGGATTCGTATGCCTCATTGAGGTAGCAAAAGGAACATATGAATCATTCAAAGATTTTAGAGTGATAACTACAAGTTTTTTATCAGAGATGATTTCTCCAGCATCTGCTAGTTGATCTGACAAGAATTTATTTCATTTATGAGAGTTGGAATAGATTTTTTACCTTGTGTAATGGAAAGAAGTTTAGTGCGTAATTGTATGGAATGAGTTGAAGATGCTCTTCCAAATTTGTCTGCAATACTCTTCCACAAATCTACAGAAGAAGTAGATCTAGAGAAGTATGCTATAACTGAATCAGAAATAGTTGAGTTAGTCCACATTGTAATTGTGGAATCCTCATCTAGCCAGTCAGTTAGAGAGGATTTTCGATTCCATTTGTTTGATTTTTTTGATTTGTAAACTGAGGAGGACATTCATGAGTACCATCCAGAAATTTCTTAAGTTTAAATTTCTGGATGACAGGATTCATTAAGTTTCTCCATGTGATGAAGTTGTCATCCTTGAGCTTTAGATAACAAAATTTGTAAGCTGATTTAGTGGAACATTTGAAAGTAGATTAGATGTAGGATTTTCCATTTTTGATGATGAAGGAAAGGTTTCAATCATATGTAGATCTGAGAATTAAAACTGAATAAACACAGAACTAATCTGAAATTGTTGGAGAAAAAAAGAAACTCAAACAAAAACTTGAATTTGATCGGAGAAGAGTTAAGCAAGAACTCTGTTGCTAGCTCTGATACCATGATAACAATGGAGAATGAGAATCTCAAACAGAAAAATCAAGTTTTCTCATTAGCTTAATGACTGAGTTAAGCTCAGTTTATATAGGGAGAGTTTTAACAGAAACAAAAACACACGTACAAGATATTCGTGTGGTGATTACAAGACTCAGACTTGCACATGTGCTCAGCCCATGTGTGGCTTATAACAGAATGAAACAGAAACATGTGCAATGCACATGAAAGACTTAAGGCAGTTAAGTCTGTTTCTGGTTAGCCTGAGATGCTGATTCAATATTGTATATATAAAAAAGGGTAAAATTATAATTACGAAGATATATAAAGTAAGTTTTGGGCGTGAAGAAAAAATAAGTTTTTGGATCTAGTAATAACATTTTCCCAAAAATATGGAGTAGATCAAATGGGATCTATTTTGTGGGGTTTCCTAATGTATAACCCATATAGTATGGAGTTGGCGGTAGTTTTCACTTTTTCAAATGTATTTGAAAATCATGTATGCTGGCTGCTGCGATCATTTTATCTGCAAACAAAAGATGGCATTTAAGTCTCCTAACTAAATTCATATAGTTATAATTGAAAAGGAGCCTCAACGGCTCTACCAAACCCACATAAGCCAGTAAATATTGGTTCCAACAGTAAATGGGAACATCCCCACATGAATGGGACCTAAAGGCAAGCGTAAACCACTGACAAGCCACTGAAGCACGCCGAACCATGTGTTCATCGTGATGAGTTTCCGTTCTAAAGCTTTTTTAAGTTTTCCTTCTGATGGATTCCCTGCGCTAGTAAATTGTGCAACAATGGAGTCTGGAGATACATTAACATTGTTTTACTCTCCGCATCTACTAAGAAATTGGTCGCTCAAACCAGAAAATAGCAAAAAACTTGGTCGATTGAGCTCATTACAGAGACAGAACTGAAGACAAGTTAACAATTTAACACAACTTGAATAATTAATTTCTATTATAATTCAAGTTTTGATCTGACTTGATCCGTCTGACGGTGCTTCAGCATCCTTT
This sequence comes from Papaver californicum, assembly GCA_023531435.1. Classification (NCBI taxonomy): domain Eukaryota; kingdom Viridiplantae; phylum Streptophyta; class Magnoliopsida; order Ranunculales; family Papaveraceae; genus Papaver; species Papaver californicum. Next base: position 1,100,405 of record JAJJMC010012129.1, read on the forward strand.
AATGGACCCCAACATTCAACCTTGTTGAATTCTTGAAGATTTGAATGAAAATACACCCAAACTAAAGCTTCTTCCAACTCTGGGTAGTTCTGAAACAAATTTCCATCTCCATGTACAAATGCTTTCAATACCTGTTTGCACAATTTGAACTACTATTTCAAAACCTTGATTCAAGTGCATCGCGAGCATGGATATAATGAAAGCCTAGTTAACCACCGGATGTGGCATCAATTGCTAGTTGCGCACACAATGTCAGAGCAGCACTATTTGCTAGATCATTTGAAGTTGGTTGCTTTGATTAAGACTATCTGCTCAAGTAATAAGAATACAGGAGAAGAGGAAGGAATTTTTTACCACAGGAAGTTCTTTGCGGAAGATGTAGAATCTAAGGCTTGCAAAGAGATCCAAAAGAAAATGATCACCACTTATATGATAATGAACATGTAGAGACATATTTCCTTTAACCTTCTTCCGCTCTGCAACTACTTCATCTCTTTGCAATTTCTTGTACCAACCTTGTAACTATTTTTTCCAAATGAAATCAAACACATAACTGGATTAGATCAAAGTAAAGTTTTCATGTGTGTTTTCAGTCAAATCAGTATAAGAAGAAGAAGAAGAAGAAGAAGAATCGTGGCCATTTCGTATCGAAAATGCGAACTAAAAACAGTGTGTTAGCATCTGTCTTAAATAACTTCTCTGTTTTGGATGATTTAATATCTCAAAATTACTGAAAATAAACAAAGAATTTCTGATCAGGCAGAAAGTAAGTAAAAAATATTACCTGTGATCCATCAATGGTTTAAGAGATGGCAAGAGTAAGCTTAGAAGTGATATCACAATGTGTTAGTGTATAAGTCCTTGGAAGATTTCCAGGATGCTTCTTTTCATCTACGCCCAAAAACAATACCTTCAATTTTGATGCTTCAAATCAGCTGGTCCAAATAATTTTGCCACCTACAAAAACATACACACACGCACATCAAATCAAAAACACATACAGAAAAAACACGTAAACCCAGAATTTATACACATAGAATGTGAAGATTACCGGAACGATTGATCGGATTTTCTTGAAAGATCGATTGTTTTGTTGATGAGATAATGGTTTGATTAGTTGCGATGCAAGGAGAAAAGTAGCAGTGGCAGCCATCCCTTACCCACAGTCGATAATGTAAAATGGTATTATATTATATTGACGGTAGCAATAGAAATGGGGTGTTGCTAATTATACCATTTCTGCTAGACAATGCTGGTACATATATATGTACAAGTCCATCAGGCCCGTGCAATTCATAGTATATAGTTGTTAGAATTAAAAATGGATTATTACTTAAAATGATTTTTGATTATTACTTAAAATGATTTTTGTTGCTAAATATATCTTAGTGGGATCAAGGGTCACTAGTCCAAACTTGGGGTGGAAAAATAGAGCCATCCATTTTCACTTCTTAGTGAATGAGAAACCTTTGGTTTGTCCCATATTGGGCAAACCAAGGAGGAAGTTTATCCTCTTTACCACAAACGTTCTATATAAGGAAAAAGAACTAGTGGATTGGATATGGACTTAGGAAATGAACTAGTGGGCAAATGCACACATGTGCGGTGCTTTGCACCGAAGCACCGCGGACCGCGGGCTTGCGGAGCTTGCGTGTGCCTTGCGTGTGCCTGCGAGTGCCCATCTGAGATCCAACGGTTTCATACTTTAATTTTGTACATTAAGTATTTTACCGTTGAATATATAAATTTAAATCAAGTTTTCTTACCGTTTGATAATCAAGAGTCTTCTTCTTCTTTAAAAGAAAAAACAAAGTCAGATTTTTTCTTACCCCAGTCGCAGCCACTGTCCTGACGACTTTTCACCATCTTCCTGCTTTGTTGTGCGCACTAGATTTATTTTTCTTTATCTTCTTCTACTGTTAAATTCACAACGGGCCAACGAGTCTTGCTAACTGGGTTGGTATCAGGTGGTTTTATCCTGGATTCAAATTTTTCATCTGTAAAGGTATAACAACATCTTTCTAAGGTGTACCTGACAAATATTGAGTTAAGGGCAGTCTGTTGAACATGCGACTCCACCTCTCTGTGCTTGTGTGTTGTCTGAACTGTGCTGATTTGTTCTAACGATTAATCTCTTTCAAGTTTCTGTTTGGTTTGCTTACTGTTACAGGAAATTTCTCCAACAATCTTAACTCAATATTTGTATTATTTCAAAAAAAAATTTCTTCTATAAGAATGGTGAAGACTGATGTTGACAGACCTCAGAAATTTTCTGGAAAGGATTTCAAAAGATGGCAGTCAAAAATGTTATTTTCCTGAGTTTCCACATGCTAGATGAGATGGTTCTGAAGCCGTTTGATGAGTCTCTAAATGAACCTGAAAAATTACAGGACTTAGAAAGTTGGAAGAGAAGTAATTATATGGCCAAAAATCATATCTTAAACTGCCTAGAAGATGCTCTATATGATTTTTACAATGCTAAGGATAATTTCAATGCTTACAATCTATGGACTGCACTACAAGATAAATATGAAGCAGAAACAGCACGAAGTAAAAAATTCCTGGTTGCACGTTTTCTGGAATATAAAATGATGAATGATAAATCAGTGGTTGATCAGTTTCTGGAGTTGCAAAAAATTATTAATGAAATAATTGCTGAAGGAATGGTTATTGATGAAACGTTTCAAGTTTCTGCTGTTATTGAAAAATTGCCAAATTCTTGGGCTGAGTACAAGAGAAGACTAAGGCATGAAACTGGTGAAATTTCCATGGTAGAATTGGGCAAGAAAATCCAAGTTGAAGAATTGCTGTGTTCAAATGACAAGAATGTTTCTTCTGCAAGAGACATGTCAAACAAAGCTCACGTCATCGAACACAAATTTGTTAATCTAAGTCTGGACCACAACAAGCGCAAGCCTGGCCCGCAAAGAAAAGCTACATTTCAAAAACCAAAATCTGCTATTGGTAAACTTAAGGGAGCATGTTATGTTTGTGGTGTGTCTGGCCATATGGCAATTCATTGTAGAAAACGCAAAGATGCAAATTTTAAGAAATCAAATGTAATCCTAGTTGAATGTAGTAAAAATGAGTTTTCTGGCACGGTGTCTGAGGTTAACTTAGTTACCAATGTGAGAGACTGGTGGGTAGACTCTGGAGCTACCAAACATGTCTGCGGAAGTAAAGACATGTTCACCTCCTATCAGACGGTAGGAGAAGGAGAAAAACTCTATATGGGTAATTCATCTGTAGCACAGGTTGCAGGAAAAGGAAAAGTTTCGCTGAAGCTCTCTTCCGGGAAAATCCTTACATTGAATGAAGTTTTACATGTACCAGGCTTCTGCAAGAATCTCGTTTCAAGTGGTGTGTTAGATGATAAGGGCTTTAAGATTGTATTTGAGTCTGGGGTAAGTGATTATCACTAAGGGAAAGGATTTTGTGGGAAAGAGATATAAGGCTGAAGGCCTATACAAATTATCTGTAACCTCTGTTGAAGTTAATAAAATTGATTCTTCTTATGTTGTTGTCTCATTGAATATCTGGCATGGTAGACTTGGTCATGTAAATTATAAATCAATGAACAAATTGGCAAACTCTGGCTGCATTCCAAAATTAATTTGGAATATGAACATAAATGTGAAGTTTGTGTAGAATCAAAATATGCAAAGAAGCCTTTTAAGAAAAATGTCCACAGAAATTCTAATCCCTTAGAGTTAATTCACTCAGATTTAGTTGATATGAAATCAATTCAAACTAGAGGTGGTAAAAAATGGTTTATCACTTTCATAGATGACTGTACTAGGTACTGTCATATTTACTTGCTTAAAGGGAAAGATGATGCTTTAGAAGCATTTAAATTATATAAATTAGAAGTAGAAAACCAATTGAACACCACTATTAAAACCATTAGGTCTGACCGTGGGGGTGAATATGTAATCCCTATAGGAGACTTTTGTGCACAACATGGCATTATTCATGAGGTAACTCCTCCTTATTCACCACAATCAAATGAAGTGGCTAAACGGAAAAACTGAACCCTTAAGGAGATGATAAATGCCATGTTAATCAGTTCAGGACTACCGGCGAACTTGTGGGGGGAGGCCGTCCTCTCAGCTTGATATATCCTGAACAGAGTGCCCCTTAAAGGATCAGTCAAATCACCGTATGAATTATGGAAAGGCAAACAACCCTCCTATGGATACCTCAAAGTGTGGGGGTGTTTAGCCAAGGTCTCTATTCCTCCACCTAAAAGGACTAAAATAGGACCTAAAACGGTTGATTGTGTCTTCATAGGATATCCCGAACACACCACTGCTTATAGGTTTATGGTTGTGAGTTCTGAAAACTCAGAAATTGGTGTGAACACCATTATGGAATATAGGGATGCTATATTTTTTGAAAATGTGTTTCCATTGAAATCTGAATCTCGCATTATATGTGATGATCCCCTAGATGTTCCTTCTTTTAGCCATATCTTACCGATAGAAGAAGATGGATCTGTTTATGAACCTAGAAAAGGCAAAAGACTTAGAATAGAAAAATCTTTTGGGCCAGACTTTATAACCTGTTTAGTTGAAACTGATCCACAAACCTATAAAGAGGCCATGACTTCTTCTGAAGCTCCATGGTGGAAAGAATCCACTATTAGTGAGATGGATTCTATTGTTCAGAATGAAACCTGGGAGATAGTAGATTTACCTCCAGGGTGCAAACCCATAGGCTGTAAATGGATCTTCAAGAGAAAACGTAAGGTAGATGGAACTGTGGAAAAGTATAAAGCTAGACTAGTAGCTAAGGGCTATAAACAAATAGAAGGTGTAGATTTCTTTGACACTTATTCAACGGTCACTAGAATTACTTCCATTAGAATGCTAATTGCAATCGCTGCAATTCATAATCTAGAAATACATCAAATGGATGTAAAAACTGCGTTCCTAAATGGTGAATTAGATGAAGAAATTTATATGGACCAACCCGAAGGCTTTGTAGTGAAGGGTTATGAAAACAAAGTGTGCAGACTTAAAAAGTCTTTATATGGCTTGAAACAAGCACCGAAACAATGGTATGAAAAATTTGATCATGTAATGTTCTCTAGTGGATATAAAATAAATGAAGCTGACAAATGTGTGTACACTAAATCTATAAATGATGCATGTGTGATTGTATGCTTGTATGTTGATGATATGCTTATACTAGGCACAACCTTAGAAATCATTAATTCCACTAAGAACATGTTGAGTGAGAACTTTGCCATGAAAGACTTAGGTCCTGCTGATGTAATCCTAGGGATGAAAATTAGAAAGGAGTCTAGTGGATTCAGTCTTAGTCAATCTCATTATGTTGAATCAGTTCTTAAGAAATTTAACCAGTTTGATAGTAAACCTGCAAGTACTCCATTTGACCCTTCTTGCAAACTCAAAAAAAGCAAAGGCAATGGAGTCTCGCAACTTGAATATTCACGAGTCATAGAAAGTCTGATGTATTTAATGAACTGCACAAGACCAGACATTGCCTATGCTGTGAGTAGACTTAGTAGGTATACATGTAATGCAGGACATGAATATTGGGATGCACTTTTCAGAGTGTTGAGGTATCTTAAATACACTTTAAACTACCGTTTAAGTTATGAAAGACACCCTGCTGTTCTTGAAGGATACTGTGATGCAAACTGGATAGCAGACTCAGAGGAGTCTAAGTTTACGAGTGGACACGTATTCACTCTAGGTTGTGGATCAGTGTCTTGGAAGAGTTCCAAACAGACCTGTATCGCTCGATCCACTACGGAATCCAAGTTTATTGCGTTAGATAAAGCAGGAGAGGAAGCTGCTTGGCTAAGATGTTTTTTAGAAGACATTCCTCTCTGGCATAGGCCTGTGCCAGCTATATCTATACATTGTGATAGTCAAGCTGCAATAGCTAATGCTAAAAACAGCAACTATAACGGAAAATCTATTCATATCAGGAGAAGACACAATTCTCTAAAACAACTAATCTCAACTGGCGTTATTTCTGTTGACTTTGTGAGGTCTAAGGAGAATATCGCGGATCCTTTGACGAAAGGCTTATCCAAGGAGATAGTTAGTAATGCATCGAGGGGGATGGGGCTTAAGCTCATAAATTAAAACTTTCCTTGAAGGATACTCAACCTTGCTGACTGGAGATCCCAAGATCAAGGTTTTGAATGAGACAGCTAATTTGTGGCGGGTAAAAATCAAACACTATCAAAGAATTATTTTCTCTGTCCTTTCCCTATTGTGTAGACGTGATAGTGTGACTGCATGTGAGGATGACTTATAATAAAGTCTTAATGAGTTTTATAGTTTCAATTTAAGATTTAAATGAGGTGTAGCAGTTAACACTCTTGATAGAACTCACCTATCTGAATGAGGAAGTGGGTCGCTTCCTATGAGAATTGAGCTGATTCTCTAGAGCATTCTGAGAAACGGGATATGTCCAGGGCCAAAACGGACACAACGGCGTGAACTTAACAACACTCTTGAGAGATATCTCGCGTAAGGAGCTATTGATGAATTACACCACACCATGGCAGTTCAAGACATCGCGTTCACTGACCATCAAGTAGTTCCGGTACTTCTCACTAAGCAAAGGTTCAATTCCTTATGGACACCTATTGCTTAAGAGGTATTTCTCGTTTTCCGGTTTTCTGATTTATCGCTTTCTTCATTCATGTGGGGGATTGTTAGAATTAAAAATGGATTATTACTTAAAATAATTTTTGATTATTACTTAAAATGATTTTTTTTACTTAATATATCTTAGTGGGATCAAGGGTCACTAGTCCAAACTTGGGGTGGAAAAATAGAGCCATCCATTTTCACTTCTTAGTAAATGAGAAACCTTTGGTTTGTCCCATATTGGGCAAACCAAGGAGGAAGTTTATCCTCTTTACCACAAACGTTCTATATAAGGAAAAAGAACTAGTGGATTGGATATGGACTTAGGAAATGGACTAGTGGGCAAATGCACACATGTGCGGTGCTTCGCACGGAAGAACCGCGGACTTGCGGAGCTTGCGTGTGCTTTTGCATGAGCCTTGGCGCGAGCCTTGGGGTGAGCCTTGGCGTGAGCCTTGGCGTGTGCCTTGCGTGTGCCTGCGAGTGCCTGCGTGTGCCCATCTGAGATCCAACGGTTTCATACTTTAATTTTGTACATTAAGTATTTTACCGTTTTGAATTTATAAATTTAAATCAAGTTTAAATAACAAAATCTTTTAATTAAATATTTCAAATTAAATTTGTTTAATTAATTAACTTTTTACCGTTTGATAATCAAGAGTCTTCTTCTTCTTTAAAAGAAAAAACAAAGTCAGATTTTTTCTTACCCCAGTCGCAGCCACTGTCCTGACGACTTTTCACCATCTTCCTGCTTTGTTGTGCGCACTAGATTTATTTTTCTTTATCTTCTTCTACTGTTAAGTTCACAACGGGCCAACGAGTCTTGCTAACTGGGTTGGTATCAGGTGGTTTTATCCTGGATTCAAATTTGTCATCTGTAAAGGTATAGCAACATCTTTTTAAGGTGTACCTGACAAATATTGAGTTAAGGGCAGTCTGTTGAACATGCGACTCCACCTCTCTGTGCTTGTGTGTTGTCTGAACTGTGCTGATTTGTTCTAACGATTAATCTCTTTCAAATTTCTGTTTGGTTTGCTTACTGTTACAGGAAATTTCTCCAACAATAGTTGCTTCCCGTTTATAGATCATAAGATGTGCAACGTATTTACTTTGTTTTTGTATCAGCGGGTACAAAGAACCAAAAAAAAATATGTTTAAGTACTTAACTGATAAGCCGGAAGTCCAAACAGTATGATGCGCTCAATTCGAGAGTAAATCCGTAAGCCGCAAACAACTCTTTTATGCATTTGCTAAAGGTACTCCATCAACAGGAAGCTACAGATAAGAACAATAATGGCACTTTCATCTAAATTATATAGTCTACCTATTGAATGAATTGAATAGTATCGGAAGAAGTAAATTACACCAAAATTATCTAGCAGATCCACATCTCAAGGAGGTATCTGTCTGTGAAGAACCTCAATTCAACCAAATGAATAAAAACTACCATCTTCTTCATTTATCTACCTACTTTACTACCTCTACTGCTGCTTAGACCACATCATGGTTAACTATTGAGTTGTGTCTGAAAGAATTGATACGAAATATTCAAACTTAGAAAACCGAGTCCTCTATGGGTCATCTCATTCTAATTTCAACGGATACCATTGAATGTGCCAATTCTCTTCAAGACATTATAACAAACACGTTGAGAAAAAACTTAACGAACACATTGGGAAAGAGCAAAATTAGAACGACGTAAAAACCATACCTTGAACAGTTTGATAAATACTCACATTTTTCTTAATCTTCTTTCTTTTCATTCGTACTCACATAATTCTAACTCTGTTATCCGTAAACCTTGTATCAAAGCATCCGATGCTATATCTTAGGTCCATAGTGTGAGAAATTTATATATGAGAAAGGTGCTAGTTCGGATACGGTGCATCACTTAAACATTAGATTCACCCGGGTAGGAGGAGTTGTAACCAATGTAGTCCATACCGGATTTCGATTCGTACCAATCGAGAGCGATACACTGATACGCCTTTGTACCGGGAAAATTTCGGTTTCAAATATAGGTAAAATATCGGTCCACATATTTTATACATATAATTATTATATCAAACGTTTTTTCCATATTGGACCTATTAAGATATAAAACTAGTACTTATTTTTCTAAAATACCATAAAAAACATGAGTAACAATTGAAAACCCTAGAACAATGATAAGGATTTATTTTTGTTTTTTTGGATTTTTTTTTTTGAATTGAAAATCGGCCGTACCGGTCCATATCGACCATTTCGATCAACTTGTCCGACCAATATCGGCCGATTTTTTCGGTCAAATACCGTACCGCCGGTATGATGTGTTTCGTTTCGGTTGATGCCCGATATCGGTATAACCGATAAAATATCCGTCGTACCAGCCGGTACGGACTACACTGCTTGTAACCCAAATAAAAAAGAGTTTTTTTTCGTTAAAAAATGTGGGTGTTGAAAGAACCAAAAACAACCCCTGGACTAGGGTGAGTAAAACAATTAAATCTGTGAATTTTATCCGGTCCAATCCGAATTTTAATAAATGGATATCCGGTCCAAGATTTGATAAATTGGACATGGATAAATTTCTAAAATCGGTTGTTTTTAGGTGTTGAACGTGGGTAGTACTCATCCAGCCGTTGGACATCCGGCGTTAGTGCAGGTACATATGTTCATACCATTATTTTCAGCCAGACTTTGACGTAAAATGCACCAAATGGCCCAGATTTCTTAGTTGACCGATCTTAACCTTTCTAAGGAGTGGCTCTTTGTACCAATCCTTACACTCATTCCACGTTTTTTTAATCAATTCCATAAGACTCACAATGACATCGTTTATGAGCACTTGTAAATTGTAACAGTTAGCTTAGGAATTTGATTTTTTTTATACCCAAGATTTACTACAGTCACCATCTTTCCTTTCTCTTTCTTTACTGCATGCAGTATTAGCTAGACTGAAAATCAAACGATCCGCAATCATCCGTATCCATCCTGCTTATCCGCGGGTATCAAATCCGTTGGGTAATTGATTGGATACTGATGTATTTCTAAAATCCGTCATTTTAATGGATTGAACGTGGGTGATACCAAATCTGTATCCACTCATCCGTTGTTCATCTCTATCCTGGATAAACTGGATCATATTATAGAGATTTTTGGTGGAACAAAGATAGGAAAAAAGACAAAGGTAGTTATTTAAAAGCTTGGACATCCTTTTGCAAACCCAAACCACAAGGGGCTTAAGAATTAAAAACCCTCACAAATTTAATATAGCCCTCTTAACAAAGCTTGCAAGCAGACTTATTCTTGAACCCAATAGTCTTTGGGTCAAAATTTTATAAGTAAAATATTTCCCCAACTCTCACCCCTTTAACTCAAGGAAAAACTCAAATCTGTCCTAGATTTGGACTAGCATTAAAAAAGGTTTAGACATGATAAAAGATAACTATATTTGGCAAATTAAAGATGGAAAATCCACAAATATCTGGAATGATCCTTGGATTCCCAATATTCCTAATCCTCATAGTAATGATGAAAATACACTTGAATTAATTAATAAACAAATGACCCAAGATGGACAATGGAATATCAAACTATTAGAAAATTTATTTCCCCGAGACTTATAAAACAAAATTCTTTTTATCTCTCCGAACTTAGAGTGTCCTGATACATTAAAATGGAAACACCATTCCTTAGAAATTTTCTCGGTCAAAAATATTTATATTTATTTAATAGACCGCTCAAATAGTAATAATAAATTTCCATGAAAGAAAATATGGAATTTAAAAGCTATCCCGAGAATTAAACTTTTCATATGAAAACTAGCAAATAATGCTCTTCCTACTAACAACCGCCTTGCTAAGTTTAATCCAGGAATAGATTCTTCATGTGCCTTCTGTTCCTCAAACATCAATGAAACTGAACAACATGTGTTTTTAGATTGCCTCTTTTCTAGATCCATTTGGATTCATTACTCTCTCCCCCCTAAGAATTAGCAATCTTTCCTCGATAAAAGAGTAAGTTTTTTCCTGGCTAAAGTCACCAATTCCTGGAAATACAGGTGTTCGTTAATCTTTGAAAAAATCACTCCTTCCCCCATAATCTAATAGATCAATTAAACAATTTCTTTCAAGAAGACAATTACAATTTTCTCGCAACCGCTTGTCAGAACTTAATTTTTACAACATCAAATGAGATTGGAAATAGACTGGATCATATTCACCGACACATCTTTTAAAGAAGAAGATCTGTCTATGAGATATGCATTCATTTTGTATTCAGTGGACATGAATCTTTCATGCATATTGAAGCGGGATCAGGTTGGGCGTCTTCAGCTCTCCGTGCAGAAGCTATAACACTCCTCAGGACATCATCTTGGGTCCAATGCAACACACTATCAAGTGTTACCATTTTCACAGATTGTAAACAACTTGCAGATAGCATCATTCATAAAAGTACAACAACACAATGGCTATCTGAAAACACTATCTACCAAGCTACTGCTATATTGAAGAAGATACCTCAAGCCCAAGTTCAATACATCAACATAAAAAACAATAAAACATCAGACAACTTGGCAAAAACAATAAAAATCAAGAAACTCCAGCAAATATCATCTCATATCCAACATGTAATTAAATAAAAGAACATTTATTTTAATCTTGATAAAAAAAAATTAAATATATAATTTACTATTTGAATTAGTTAATAAATTACAGGTTATTATATCAAAAAAACACACACACTTTTTCATATGCTTTCCGTTGGTTAACCACTTATGAACAACAAATGTTGCTTCTCGTCCATCCTTTTCTCGGCGCGACGTTTAATATGTCCACAGTTTACTTAAAGCTGCTCTTGTCACGTGGCCGCATAATTTAGGAGTAAATATGAGATTTTATTTGGTGATGATGCGTCACTGGAAAAGATTTCCCTTTATAAGTAAAGTATTGATATTGATATACCATTCCAATTTAGCAATTCATATATTCGACAGACATAGCATTAAATACGGCATGGTATTAAAATATCATAGAAACCCAAAATTTTACCAGCTGGGTTCATACATACGACATGGAGCTATCTTCAAATTTATTCGTAGAACCTTGAAAAATTACCGGCTAGACCCGGGAAGCAGACAGTAGAATTAAGAGCACCCCTGGAAGGGAATGACTGTCTTTTATGATGCAAGAGGGAAAGAGAATTTGAACGAGATTTCAATCCTTTTTTAAAAATATTTTATTCATAAAAAATATTAAAATGGGGCCATGATTTTATAAAAGTATTTTTATTAAAAAGTTTTAATAAAAAGTGAATAAGCGAGGATTCATCCTCGTTCTTGAACTTTTTATGGCGAGGATTGAATCATTTCACCTTCCACGCTTTTGGGGAGAGAGAGAAGGAGCCAAACCCACTTCTTTTCTCCATAAGAAATAACCTAATTACCCAAATATTTTCTGCATATTGAAAATCATATAATCTGCAATCATTTTTTTCTCAACATAGATGCGATCAACATGTTCAATGAGCTTATTAGAGAGCTGAAACTACAGACAAAAGATGAGAGTATTTATGTGTCTAAACTAAATTTCATATATCTGAGAAAGAACAAGAGCCTTTGCTAAACCCACCTAAGTCACTAAATATAAAAGATATTTTCTTTTGAAAGCTGCTAGCGATTACATGGGGGACTGCTGCCTGCAGTGTCATTCTCATTCAGAGTAGTGACGGTCAGTATAGTCTTACATCGTATAGATTCCCTGGATTTGTGAAGTATATGATTTGGGAAACTCTAACCTTGTAAACCGGTTTTCGATGTTAGTTAGGCTCATGAACTTTAACATGATATCAGGACAGGTGTTTGGATAGTGTGTGGACATTTTTTGGCCCGTTAAATTAAGGGATTGTTTGACCCAATAAGGGTATTTTTTATTTGTGTATGACCCAGTAAGGGTCTTATTTGACCCGGATTTATGTGAGGGAGGAGAAGTGTCTATGATTTATAAGCGGTTTTCGAGGTGAGGTAGATCCATAGATTTTAACATTGACAAGAAATTTTTATAAGCACTGAAATAATTTAGTTATGCTTTGTGTTTTAACATCATCTTCTATTCTATCCACTGTATAAACCCTTAATTTTTTTCGAAATATATTTTCATTTCTAAACATTATCGTTACCCATTTCGACTTGCCTATTATTTTTATTTATTTTTTGGAATTCTTTTGTAACGGGAAAATGGAGCGATATTCAAACCTAAATCGGCTAGATCAGTTAGGATAGAATCATGGACCTAGTCAATTGTAAATCTAGTTCTTCAAAAATACAAAACAGGTTACAATCGCCAAAGTGGGACCTAATCGGTTTTCCAATTTTTACAATTGGTTAAGTTAGACTCAGCTAGTTTACAATTTATCCAAATTTTATAATCGGTCAGGTCAAACCTAGAAGATTATGGGAGTCTAAGAGCATCCACGGTGGTGCGATCAAAACATGGACCAAACCCAAATTTGATCTTTGGTCCGTCCAAAATGAATCACAGTGGTGCGATCAAATTGGGGTTTTGGTCCAGTATTGTTACTGTTTCAGATCATTTTTGATCCCAGAACTGGACCAAACCATATTATGGTGGAGCGTGAATCTAGCCGTGCGTCTCGTGCCAGGCGTGACGCTGGCTCTCCGTCTCGTGCCAGACGTTTATCTAGACATTCGTTCATTGATCAGGCGTGAACTAGAATGACGCCTGATGAAGCGTTCACCCAAGAGCACGTCCAGCGGGGTGTAAGGCCAGAAGCACGCTTGGTATACATGCGTTCTCTTAGAGTAACGCTCGTGTTGGGCGTCTGATTAAGACAACGCTTGTTGTGGGCGTGATTGTAAGCGAGCTCCTGTGTGTTGGGCGTGATTCTAAGCGAGCGCCTCTTCTAGTAACCGTTAAGATGGTCATTGAGATTTATTACCATTGATTTCTTACCGTTGTAACGGCTATATCTTTTGTCATACCTATATAAATGAATTGGTTAATTGAATATTTCATATACTACTAACCCATTTCATTTGTATACGAGAAAAATTTCAGTATTTTCATATATTTGTTTTTCAAATCAGTTAGAATTATGGCAGCAAAACCACGAGGTCCAAATTTTTCTACATTTGAAGATGTAACGATGTGTAGAATTCATTTATCAATATCTCAATATTATAGTGTTGGTTCCGATCAATCAGAAGAAAAATTATGGTCTCACATCTTAAGTGGTATGAAAGAAGCCATACCTACAATACCGGGGCGCACTTGGACCTTCATTCAGAAAAGATTTCAGGGAATAAGTAAAGATGTGGCGCTTTACTCTGCAAAAGACGCGGAAGTGGAACGTGAACACCATACTGGATGGGGCCCCGAAACAAAGGTAAGTACCCGTTTAATTTTCATCCCGTACATTATTGTTTTGAATTGTATATCGTTCACTAAACTATTTAAAAAAATAACAGATTGAAGAAGTAAGGAAGCTTTTCAAGGAAGCTAATGGTGGAAAAATATTTAAACATGAAGAGTGATACGCAATTATGTTAGAAAATATCAAATATTCACGACGATCGACAGTTGTTTTCGATTCATCACAAGCTGGAGAAGATTCTGAAAGTGTCGAGGAAGACCGGGAAAGACAGGAAACAAGCCAAGACCATTCCAGTGGCGATGAAGAAATTGGAGATATACCTAACACATATAACCGTCATATGGGAAAAAAAAGACGCGAAACGACTGAAGAAAACAGGGAGAGCAAAATCAAGTGGCCAACAAGAAATGATGAAAATAATTATTAAAGAGCAACAAAACTTCAACACCAATTATAGATAACAAACAAAAATGAAGATGGCCTGATAAAACAAATCTGGGTTTTCGTTTCCCTTGTGACGGAACCAACTCCCTGAAGCATTTCATCGCTTGATACACCCTTCCTCGTCTCTGGGTGCCTAGGTATCTACTGTAAGCCTTTCCTCGTTTGACCTTTGATTAAGTAACATCTCGTTTTTGATTGACTTCCTCCTTTTTTAATTGAAGAAGATCAAATTAAGGTTGTTGTTTAAGTTGATGGAATTTCGCAGAGAAAATCCGAGTTTGCAGCAAAACTAGCTGAGTCTTCTACAAAGTTTGCAGCAAAACAAGCTAGGAAAGAAAAACTTGACGCAAAGAAAGAAGCAGATGACGAGTTTCGCATAATGATGATGGATATCTCCGGGTTGGATTCCGTAACAAAAGAGTACATCGAACTTAGGAAGGCAGACATTTTGCAGAGAAGGAGAAGTCAAGCTTAAAGCATTCTCGGATTAGCTGAAACCTTAATTATTTGGATTATTAATGGATTGGCAGTTTCAGTTTCTACTTTTATGATTTATATACATATTTATCAGATAAGTATCAAGATGTTAAAATTTCCAATTTAGTTTTGAATTAATAGTGTTATTTTAAATGTTAATGAACTTCCAATGTACATTTTCCTTGAATTAATGAAAACTTTAAATTTCGAGTAATTAAGTAATTCAGATGAAAAATAACTACCAACCACTCATTTTTTCACAATAACATCAACATGATAAAAGACTACACACTCAAGATATTAGCCTATCTACTTTTATCCTACATGAGTTGATAAGTGAAATTAATTAAATTTTTTAGATTGACAAAGTAAATAATTGAAACGTTGGATTCCACTGAATAAACTGTTATTATAGACCCACCAGTCTCGAAAAAAAGAGACTCGTCACTTCTTTCTATATATACCCCTTCGTTCCCATTTGGAAACCACACCTTCCACATTTCAAATAACCTAATTCAAAGATTATTTTTATCTCTCCGTTTTAGAATTATGGCTTACAAAAAATTTAGTATTAATGCTGAGAATTTTACCATAGAGGAAGATTTATCTCTTTGCCGAAACATAGTATTATATTATCCAGCAAGGGTCATGAACGTCGGATGAATGGTTCAATGAGCATAGAATGGTTAGAACATATCCATGATAACTTTTGTAATGAAACATGTAAACCCAATAACCGGAACATAGCAGGCCTTTTTTGTCGATTTCAGGAAATAGGTAGGGCAGTACTACAATTTTCAACTTTAACCGCTAAGGTGTGAAAGAAGAATTAGGAATAAAACTGATGACGAAGTTGTTGCCATATCTGTGGAGGAATGAACAAGAAGGAAAGGTTCAGATTTCAGGTACCAACCTCATTTCGAGATCCTAAAGGTGATAGAAAAATACAACCCTTATGTGTTGATTGTTTTTCGAAGATGTTTAGATCGTCATCCAGGCCGTCATACCACTCGTTGAAGGTTTGATTATAGGTTTTACAGGTATATCTCTCTGTAAACCCTCACGAGACATAACTCGTCCGTTGGGGCCACCTAATGGTTTAAAGGCTTGTTGAACGTGCTAAGTGCAACCGCGACTCCTGCGAAAATGAGAAATCTTAACATCTACTGATGTATTGTTTTTCTGAATAAGTGATATTGGTTATTTATGATACTTTCGTTAATTTATTTTTACAACGTAGTAAGCATATTGATAATACAAGAGATAAAAAGTAAACCTAAACTCACTTCGCAGGCATCGCGGCTGCACTTAGCATGTGCAACAAACCTTTAAACCCCTAGGTTCCCCTAGCGGACGAGTGATGTCTCAGGCGGGTTTACAAGAGATATACCCACAAAACCAATGCGCATGGTTTAGAAATTGTTATTCGTCACCAAAATCTGACCATAAGTGTTCGATCAAGTCATTTCGCAAACGAATATGCGTATCTTTGTTGTGTACTGCACGTCGACGTTGCTCAACACTCATTATCGATAGTTCAACAGTATGTTGTCTCGAAATATTTATCGATGCATGGTTGCAGCGTTGATCATATTCATGTGGCCAATCACCGGGTAGACGCTCATCCTCCACTATCATATTATGTAAAATGATAACAATTTTCATGATATATGCAAGTACGTCTGGATTCCACATTTGCAGGTTGTTTGACGATGGCAAATTGATTTTGCAGTATACCAAAGCCTCGCTCTACATCTTTTCGGAAACCCTCTTGCATTGCTGAATTTTTTTATTTTTTCTGGGAATCTGGATGTTTAATAGACATCACAATAGTAGCAAATCTCTGGGTTTATTCCATCACCAAGATAATATCCCATATCATATTGATGTCCGTTTACAACAAAGTTCATTGGTTGTGTTTTCCAGTTGATAAGATTTTTAAAAATATAAGAACGGTTCATCATATTAATATCATTGTTTGAACCAGGCATACTAAAAAATGCTTGCCAAAACCAGAGATCATACGACACCACTTCCTCCAACACATTACTTTCACTCCCTTTGTACGCAGTGTAAGCCCCTGATTCCGCCGATCGGCATTTATCCCATTTCCAATGCAAACAATCTACACCACCCAACATCTCTGGAAATCCCCTATCCTTGTTCTCCTTAAGCAACAATTCAACATCACGCTCAGTTGGTGTGCGTAAATATTCTTTCTCATACAAATGCACAATCGTATTACAAAACCTACGAGTTGTTTCCAAAACTGTGGTTTCTCCAATGTGTAAGTACTCATCTATTGCATCAGTCGCATATCCATAAGCTAACATTCGTATTGTTGCTGTAAATTTCTGATGAGGGGTTAATCCAGGAGCGCCAACAACATCTTTTTTTTTAACAAAATAATTATTTGATGATACGACATCTCCCAAAATAGTGTTGAACAATTCTCGCCGCATTCTAAATCTTCTACGAAATACATTAGGTGGAAACGTAAGGTTTCTGCAAAAGTAATCTTTCCAGAGAATTATTGCACCGGCTTCACGTTCTTTTGGTATTTGGATACGAGTATTGGGCAGTTCATACTTGAAATGATCACTCCCAAAGTGACTGCTTGGTTATTTTGCTCAATGCAACTAAATCTTCTTCTGATGAGTACAAACTATTATTATTATCATCACCAGATGAAGAAGAAGAAGAAGAAGGAGGAGGAGGAAGAGGAGGAGGAATAGAAGAACAAGAAACATAATAGTGATTGTTATTCTCATAGTATGCCATTGGTTGGTGATGTTTGCAGTTTTGGTTTGTTTAATTGGAGAATCGAGTGTTCAATTTATAGGCATATTAAGATAAGTATTTGAGTGTTTATATGACTACACACTCTTGGTATTTTAAAAATTAACTGAGTTGAGGCGAGTGGGGTGAATAGACGCATCAAACATAAGAAGTGTCGGTTGAGATGATAAAACCAAGCAGAAAAAAAGACAAATGAAAAATTAAATATCTTTTTGAAATGACAATACAAAGCAGATGTAAAAGATAAAGCAAAGATTAAAAATATCTTTGGAGATGACAACACAAAGCAGGTAAAAGACAAAGCAAAGATAAGAAAAGTCTTTTGAAATAACAATTTCAATCAGATAAAAGATAAACCAAAGATAATAAATGTTTGTTCGAATGACAATACAATGCAAATGAAAGACTACCCATCTGTATCTTGATTCCCAGGTGCCGAACGCGGTGGCATAAAAGGAGGCAAAGATGATCTCGATGTGCAATTAACTGATTGCATTGTTGATGATGATCCCTGACCCATGGTATTCCACATTTGTGGTGGCATAGTTTGAGAAAAAGTTCCAAACCCAAGGGGTGGTTGTTGCGTACGAAAATGGGTCAGCTGTAACTCCAAATTGTTGTTGTGATTTTGTAGACCCCGTATTTCTTCATCTTTTACCATGATAAAATGCATCCTCTCCTTCGTTTCATTTAACGTAAACTTACGAAACTCTTGCGTAAAATCAACATATTGTTGAACCAGACCATAAGCTTCGACCTGTTATGAAAAAAAATAAATCACATTTTTACACATTTTTATATACTAAAAAAAAAGGTTTGTTGTATACTTACGTATGACAATTGTTGTTGAGGCGGAATGGGTACATGTTCATCAGGTTCTTGGATGTTGTGTTTAATACGGTCACCAGCATACCTGTATGTTTCAACCTCCCAATCGACTTTGGTGGCATATTTCTGCAAGTTAGTGATGGTTTTGTAAATAGTGGTAAGAAAAGTTATCGTTCGCTCGAACTTGTGAAGACTGATTTTAGATTTTAATAAACTATTTTTTAAACTAAAAATATGCACAAAAGATAAAAATAATAAAAGAAAAATACTGAGGTTATGGATTTCATCATCAACCAATTAAAGTGATTAAATCTAATCAATATTCATGCAATTCTTACGTTTAATTTGATTCTAAAATATTGCAACAAGTAGATTTTCAAAACAACAATTGTATAACAAAAGCATGGAACATCTAAAACCAGGCCAAAGCATGTACCATCTAACAAAATCACAACTGCTTAACAAAAATCATTAAATCAAATTTCAACCAAGGCAAATAATCATAAAAGAAATTAAAAAAATTAATTAAATAGAAATATACCACCTTTATTGAAACAATGGCTTCATCCGTCACCTCCGCATATGGGGTTTAGCTCATCTTGCTCAAAACACCCTCAAAATTTTGGTACATAGCTCAAGGTGTTTAAAAATGGTGAAAAAGAGTGAAAATAACAAAACAACGAGTTTACAACGTTTATACGCGTTACAGACTCACTGTTACAGAGGGATAATTTTTTCCTGAAAATAAATGTGGCAAATGAAGATAAACGTTGCAAATTTAAAAGCTTTAGCAACGGAATCTTCAAACTTTTCTCCACGGAAACTTCAAACTTTTCGCAACAGAATCTTCATCTTCTTCATACAATCATGAGCAGAATTTTCTGGATTTTTGATTTTTCCTCTCTGGCCTCTCCAGACCCCCCTCCCCCCCCACACACAAAAAAAAAACTTTACAATCGGCTTCTTATTTATAGTACAACAACCATAATCTCCCAAATCTCTTCGAAATCAATTCTCTTTCAATCACAGGTCACAAATTATTCTCGGGATTATTTTTTCCTGATTTCTTCCCGATTTTGCTTTATGTATTCCTTTCTGAGCTTTGAGAATATCTTGTTGATGTTACTACCTCAGACAGATATCTCAAATACTATCCCTCACAGAATCAAAATCCGAGAAAATATGCTTCTCCCTTTTCACGCCAGCAAGTAATTTTTCGTGAGATTCTCTACTTGTTTTAAAGTGTTTCTATTGTGTACAACTCTTTCTTATATGGAAAGAATATATCCTCTGCCTTAACTCTTCAAATCAAAGAAAATACTCGGCCATAAATCTTCACAGGCGTAAACAAATTTCTCTCGCCAAATTTCTTTCTTTTAAATTCAAATGAGAGTGGGTGCCTTTAGTAAAAACCTGGGTGCCTTTATCAAATCCAAGGGGGGTGCCTTCAATAATTTCCTGGGTGCCTTTAACACTTTTGATGGGGGTGTTTTTAGCACTTTTTAGCCGGTTTCTCCACGATTATTTATTCTTCCGAAAATACATACAAACACAATAAAATGATAATATTACTAAATAAATTGAGAACTATAAATATAAAGAATTGAGGTAAATAGACACAAAAATGTGTCTATCAGTTAGTTACATGTCACCAATACTCCATATACAAATCATACGTAACAACATGCACTAATTCAGTTACAGGGACAAAATTGTTTTCCCTCAGCACATTAGCTTCGTCATTGTTGAGGTTGCTAATACGAGTAGGTGGGTTCCTGGGAACGCCAATAATGGTTTTGTCTCCAACACCGTTCTCCGAGGTACACGTTATGATGTGCAAAGAAAATAACTATGAAAAAAATAAACCAATTAACTATCCAAAATTCCAAGAAAGTAAAGAACAATACTATCAAAATAAATTATCAACTCACAGTGCCTAGCCAAGAAAATATAACCATTTTTTCTGAGAGCTCCGATTCTGTCCATCCAATATCAGTGTCAAGGACTAAGATGGCGGAATCCCACGTTTCCAGGTCACATCTTCTACAATCAACTGATTAAGAAAAGTCCTAGAGCGAACAATATCAATACTCTTCCTTCTTGTACCCTTCCACAAAGAACTTCTAGGCCACACTACTTCACTCTCACTCGTTGGGTTCTTTGGTCGACATATGGCCAGATATTTGTACCCCCAAAACTAGAATGTGAAGACAACCAACCAAATAAATAAATTACCAACAAATAAACATTTAAAGGAAATATAAATAAAACTAAGAAATTTACCTCCAATATTTGGAAGGGTCCGGCTAGTGACTTTTGTCTCCTGCCAGATGCAGCGAGTCCGAAATACAATTTTGCAAAAGCACCACTACCCCAGTCATAATTGCCAACTGCATTTAGATCCTCAAAAGCATCTAACCATCCAGCATCAATATAGTTTTTAGCATTGGAAAAGAAAAATTGTCCCAAAACATACATACAAAAGGCTCTGGCCACTCTCTCAGCAAGTAGGCTATCATCGTTAGCCGCAACCAATCCTGGATCAAAATGTGTACTAAAAATGCAACTGTAATTACATCTGAAACCCATTGCGAGGGAATATGTTCTCTTTTACAAACTTCACTATCTTTAATTTCTGGAAAAATATGCACCCAGACATATTCAAATTGGTACTTCGCCAGGTCATACGGAATACTACTACCAACATCAATACTTAATCCTGTCAACATGACCCAATCAAGCGGTGTGAACCCCATCTCACCAAAGGAGAAGTGAAAAGTGTTCTTAGTATCCCAAAAACAGTCAACAATGTAGTCAATCAATGGATGTGACGAATCTACTACATCCATGGTCAATAAACGGTCCCATCCTGCCTTTTCAATAATGTATTTAACCCTAGGGTCGTTTTTTGTAATATCTGCATATGTCTGAATGACCGATTTGAGGGAACCATGATGTAAATACTTGAATTTTGAATCGGTTGAATATGTAATATTTGTCGAACCGTGACTCTGAGCATCTTCCACGACACTGTAGTTCGCTAACCCGGGAACATCGACCATATCTTCAGTAGTAGGGTCTACTTCTGGATCCTCAACAGTTTTAGCTTTCTTGTTCCCCTTTTTTCGAACGGTACATACAAGTTTCAAAATATGCATAAATATGTGCAACATATGTGCAAACGGTACATACAAGTTTCAAAAATATGCATAAATATAAAACTCTACATTAATCCATAAATCCACAAAAATACAAATTTCATCATTAAAAAAGTAATTCTCTAATTAGATAATAAAATTTACAAACATTCATAAATCATCCAAAATACAAAATTCATGATTCACAAAATAGTCCACTACTAATTAAATTATCAACTCTACAAAAACTCATCATAATTCTCTAATTCTATAATTCCATAAACATTCATTAAAAAGAAACATAAACATTCATAATTCCCAAATTTCATAAAAAATCATACCAAATCAATTAATCAAGAAATTAAAATTAACCACAACCAAACTCAAATTAACCAACAACTTAATCAATTCTAAATTCAAATCAGTTAATTCTCATCAATTTTTTATACCCAATTTACAACTTCCAAAACCCTAGAATTATACTCAATTGCAAAATTACAATTTGTAAAACCTAATATATCTATTTCATAATCATATGTTCAATCTTTAAACATATATATACAAATTTAATTAACAAAATTATAATAAATCATAATATAAACCTATGAAATCTATTAAAATTCATATAAAAGTTTGAGTTTAATACCTTGCCTTGAAATAAACCTTACTTAGATTACTTTGTATCAAATCTGTCACGGTTTTGCTAGCTTTTTCAAATTTGAAAAGAGGTTAAGAAGAGGAGGGAGAATGGGGTTTAACTTGAAATGGTGTGGTAGGCGCTTGAGGGGTTTGCGTCTGTTGGAAGTGTTCAATAGAGTCTGGAAGATGTGGAGAGGAGAAGAGAGGAGAACGAACATAAAAGGCTCCGCCCCATCAGGCGTTCACCCAGACAAACGCCTGATGAGACGCGCGTCTGGCTAGAGAAGCACCTGATGAGACAAGCGTAAGCCTAGAAGAGCGCCCTCTTCTTTGAAACACGTACCAGCTGCACGAGTATAAATGTGACCGTGTGTGTTGCTAGGTTAACGCCCCATCAGGCGTTCGTCTAAACACACGCCTGTCGCTAGGGCGTACAGCTAAGCGTGCGTCTTTCATCAGACGTTCTTTTGGGTTGTGTCTTCCACCGAGCGTTCATCCAGCATCCGCCCCAACCAAGCGTTTTCACAGGCGTACGCCCGTAAAACACAATTTCAACAGACAAATACTTGTATATGCGCTCAATGCCAGATGTTAGTTTAGACTTACGCCCGATCAAATTTTACTCATTGCCCGTTGCGTTTCAGGCAGAGTAAACCCAAATTTTTTTGGTCTTTAATTTTTGGGTTTGGTCACACCACTGTGGGTGCTCTAACAATTTGATCAATTCCACATAATCGGCCAGGTTGAACAATAACTAATATTAAAAGGTGATTTTAGCCACAAGTACTTAAGGTGCATTTGATATCAACTCTATTTTGTTTATTATATTTATTATATTGCCCCCAAAGAGTACGTGCACCTGAGAACATAACCCCTTTTGTTCATAGTTTGGCGAAAGATAGGGGGATCGGTTCTTACAAAGAAGGGTTGGATCCCAAGTATCCAACTGAGATGAGATCTTGTTGTTGAAATGGCGGTTGGGTTGGTTCTCCTATTTTTTTCCCGTCGTCTCTAGGGCTGCATATCGGGCGGTTGGTTCGGTTTTGAGCCAAAACCAACTATCAAACCGTCCATAGGCGGGTCGATTTAAACCAACCCGAGTCGGGTTCGGTCGGATTAAACCGTATCAACTATGAAATGAAATGTTTTCCTGAATCCTGATTCCTGATAGATCAAGGCTGTTTTAATACAGATGAAATGAAATGTTCCTGAAATGTTCTTGATTCCAAATACAAATAGTAATTCAAAATAAACACAAAATAAACATCATGAAACAAGTGAAACAACTGTACAATCCAACTTGCTGATTTTAAAAGACCCGTTAAATACCCAGATTTTTAATCGGGTCCGTTCCGGGTCCACTAAATTAGGAACCGTACCCGATTTTTTTACTAAGGTCTGGTTTCGGATCCATTGATACCCGGGAAGAACCGGACCCATTGACACCCCTAAGTACCGACCCATGTGTTCTTCATGTATGAGTTTTCATTCTAAAGCGTTTTAAGTATTGCTACTTATGGATTCCCTGCGCAAGTAAAACATTATGCAACAATGGAGATAAATAACATTGTTTTCAGTAGATCACAACTCTCCACATCTACTAAAAAATGGACACCGAAACCAGGAAATAGCAAAAACAAACTTGGTCGATTGAGCTCATTACAGAGACAGAACTGAAGACAAGTTAACAATATAACAAAACTTAAGTAATTAACCTGTACTTATAAGAATTTGTGTAAGTTTATATATTTACATTTTCAATTTCTAATTTTCTACATTACATTTGTCAAAGAATTTGAGCATATGCAGTAGCACATACTTATAATGCTCCCACCATATCAACAATCATCCAAATACTAATATGAAGTATCACTCCCTACTACTGTTGTTGTAAATTTTGGTTGGTTCCGTTAAGACTTGGATCAGGAAACTCTTGATCACTCCATGGGATCAAACTAGCTGAAGGGAAACAACATGTACAATCTTCTTTACATGGTTGTGGTCTAACTAATGATAAATCGTCGTCATCATCTAAAGTTTTAATCTGACTTGATCCGTCATCATCTAAAGTTTTAATCTGACTTGATCCGTCTGACGGTGCTTCAGCATCCTTTAACGGACCCCAACATTCTACCTTGTTGAATTCTTGAAGATTTGAATGAAAATACACCCAAACTAAAGCTTCTTCCAACTCTGGGTAATTTTGAAACAGATTTCCATCTCCATGTACGAATGCTTTCAATACCTGTTTGCACAATTTGAAATACTATTTCAAAACCGAGAATTAGGAAATGCATCGCCTAGCATAGATATAATGAAAGCCTAGATAACCACAGGATTATAGGTATGAAATATGAAAGCACGCTTATCAGTATAGTACCCAATGCCGATTTCTACGCAATGTTAGGGCAGCATGGTTTGCAAGATCATTAGAAGCTGGTTGCTTTCACTGAGACTAATCTACTCAAGAATAAAAAGAATATGAGGAAGAAATTTTACCACAGGAAGTTCTTTGCGGAAGATGTAGAATCTAAGCCTAGCAAAGAGATCCAAAAGAAAGTGACCACCACTTATATGACAATGAACATGTAGAGACATATTTCCTTTAACTTTCTTCCACTCTGCAACTACTTCATCTCTTTGCAATTTGTTGTACCAACCTTGTAACTATTTTTTTTTCCAATCAAATCAAACACATAACTGGATTAGATTTTTTTATTTTTTTTAAATAATTTTTTTTTTTGCAACTCTAGAACTGCAACACCAACAGACCAACTCAAGCCCATTTTGCATTGCAAACTAAAAACAGTGTGGTAGCATCTGCCTGAAACAATTATAACTTTTTTCTTTCATTTGTATTATGCAATTTTAACTCTTAATACGATAATAAATTTGTATACTTCTTACTTCATTTTGGATTTTTTTGACACATGGGTATTTCTAGAATATGGTACTCTTCGAAAAAGACACTTTAATTTGAAAAAAAATAAATAAAAATTCCCCTGTTTTCCTCTGTTTTGGACGAATTAATCTCTCGAAATCACAAAAAATAAACAACGAATTTCTGAATCAGGAGGTAGAAATTAAGTAAGAAATAGTACCTGTGATCCATCAATTGTTTGAGAGATAGCAAGAGTAAGCTTAGAAGTGATATCACTATGAGTAAGAGTATAAGTCCTCGGAAGATTTCCAGGATGTTTCTTTTCATCTACACCTAAAAACAATACTTTTAATTTTGATGCTTCAAATATAGCTGGTCCAAATAATCTTGCCACCTACAAAAACACACACATAAATCAAAACTCTTTCAATTAAAATAGAATAAAACGAAAACCCAGAATTTATTTACATAAAAAGTAAAGATTACCGGAACAATTGATCGGTTTTTCTTGAAACATCGATTGTTTTGTTGATGAACATGATGAGATAATGGTTTGATCAGTTGTGATGGAAGAAGAAAAGTAGCAGTGAAAGCCATCTCTCTTAGTAATTCACTGAATTTTAGTGGAAAAAGATAGTTTTAATACTACTACTAAGTTAGTACTACTTCTCTAGTTCTTTCTCTCTTCTTTTACTCTTCGTTTTGTTGTTTCGTATACTAAGAATCTATTGATTTTCTTGCTTAACGACTTAAAAGGTTAAGATTTTTAGACTTAGAAGAAGGGATGCGTGTTGAGAAGAACTTGAAGCGACCGTGGAGAGAGTTAGCTTATAAGTTTGGCAACTGGTTATTCTCTACAAGTTTTTATGTACACGTTGTGTCTGCCTTTTTATGGCACGTGGGCTGTGTTAGTTGTCCACTAGGGAGTCTTGTAGTGGACTTTCCGCAATTTCATTTACCTAATGCGAACATCGAGGAGTCTAATCCTGTACTATGTTTCTTATTAGTAACTGTTTAACGGAAGTTCGAGGTGTGTTCGGCTAATCATTGGAAAAATTCCATGGAGTTACAGGGGTATCAGATACGAAGTTGGTGAAACACTGAAAGTCCAGTGGTGTTGTAGGTTGAAGCTATCTAAGTCTCTCAAGTCAAATGATGAAGATTCTTCGTTATTCTCCAAGTTTTGAAGTCTTGGACTCCAACCTTGGCTTCGGTCTCTAATAGCATCTCCAATCATCGATCAAATTGACGATCAAAGATTATATTTGATCGATGATCGGTGAAAAACACCCACAGTCGTACGATTATATTTGGGTTATAATCGTTCAAAATCAGTGTTCAGGATTAAAAGAAGTCGTTGATCATCGACTAAAAATTATAGTCGAGCGAAATTCTAACCTCTCGCTTGTGAACAGACGAAGGCCAAGCATCTCGCTTAAAAACACGGGCGAAGAGGTGACATTTCGCCAGCTCAAGCGCGATGCTAAACTTTCGCTCCACCAGACGAGTCACCAGAAGCTCGCCTACACATAAGCGAATAGCAGAGATTTCGCCTAAAATTTCTGAACAAGGGCGAGATGCTACGGTATCGCTTGAAGTTGGGCGGCACCCCAAGGCATCGCTTGGACCTGGGCGAGGCTCCAAGGTTTCGTTTGGAGTTGGGCGAGACTCCAACGCCTCGCTCAGGTGTGACCGTTGATATGTATGTTTCCGTTGATATGTTACCGTTGGCATTTTAACGGCTATATATTTACCCTATATATATGGGATACTAAACCAATGGCATTTTACTAAACTCATACATTGTGTAGTTGAAAATTCTAAAGTTGGTTCTTATTTCATAAGTTTCGAAATCGATTAGTAAAATGGCGCCATCAAAACCACGAGGTCCAAATTTTTCGTCTTTTGAAGATGTTACGATGTGTACGATTCATTTGTCTATTTCTCAAGATTGTAGCATTGGTACTGATCAATGCGAAGATAAATTATGGTCAAGTATACTATGTCAGATGAAAGAAGCTATACCTTCTATGCCAGAACGTAGTTGGACCTCCCTTCAGAAACGATTTCAAATTATAAGTAAGGATGTGGCGCTTATGTCTGCAAAGGAGGCTGAAGTCGAAAGGGAACATCATACTGGATGGGCCCCCGAAAATAAGGTAACAACGGATCTTTAATTATGCTTATTACATTAATCTATATGATTGTATATCCTTTAACAAATTGAATTGAAACACCAGTTCGCAGAAGTACGTAGGCTTTTCAAGGAAGCAACTGGTCGAAGTTTTAAACATGAAGATTGCTACACAGTTATGTTAGATAATATTAAATATTCCAGAAGGTCGACATCTGTTTTCGATTCATCACAAGCAGAGTCTGATTACGACAACGAATCTCAGGACGTACAGGACACACCAGACTTAAGCCTAGATGGTCCCAGCGCCTATGAAGACCTTGGAGATATCCCCAACACATTAATCCGTCCAATGGGGAAAAAAGAGGCGAAACGAAAGAAGACAAAAGGGAAAGCAAAATTTGCTGAACAACAGGAAATGATGCAAAATATTTATAGAGAGCAACAAAGCTTCAACGCCAAATGTACGGAACAAAGAGATATGAAGATGGCACAAAGAGAAGCTGAGTTTGCAGCAAAATTAGCTAATGATAAAGCAAAGTTTGAAGCTAAATTAGCTGATTCAAATGCAAAGTTTGCGGCAATACAAGCTAGGCAAGAAGCAGAAGAGGAATTCCGTATAATGACGATGGATATCTCCCAAATGATGATGTATCAAGACAGTACATCGAACTGAGGAAGGGAGAAATTTTGAGGAAAAGATTAAACCAATCATAACGTCCGGATTATTATTTACCATTGTCATATTGAGTTTTAATTTTGATCAATTTATTTAGAAATTTCAGTTTATTTTTAAACCAGTATATTTTTATGTTTTTAACGACTCCTAATTTAAATTAAAAATTTCCCCAAGAATTATTTTTTAAAATTACTTCAAATACTAGCTGGACTCGAAGAACAATTAAAATATAACGCGACTAATAAGTAAAGATAAGATAACTCTCGCTTTAACCACGGGTCCACTAACAACATATTTACCCCCAAAGCCCATATAAAAGTTCACTTTTCCCCAACAGATGACCATATATGTTCGATCAGGTCATTTCTCAAACGAACCCCAGTTTGTTTATCGAATACTGCACGTCTGCGTTGGTCCTTCACCATTCTAGAAAGTTGAGCAGTGTTGTCCCTTGAAATAACAACTGGAGCACCGTGGCTGCGTTGCTCATATATGGCGATGTTTATACTTCTTTTCATATACGAAAATATGAAATTCAGACTCATGTGACAAGTCAAGGCCCTGAAAGGATAACTAATGAAATACCACATTTAGAAGCCCACTTACTCCGGAATTTAGATAGAAACGGAATTGTAGTCATGCGGCCAATCACCGGGAATACGTTCATCCTCCACTATCATATTATGTAGAATAATGACAGTTTTCATTATATACGCTAACACGTCCGGATTCCACATTCGTGCGGGTTGTTTGATGATTGCAAATTGATTTTGTAGTACCCCGAACCCCCGTTCTACATCTTTTCGACAACCTTCCTGCATCGCTGAAAATTTCTGTTTCTTTTGGGAGTCTGGATGTTTAATGGTAGTTACAATAGTTGTTGTCTCTGGGTATATTCCATCCCCAAGATAATACCTCATATTGTATTGATTTCCATTGACTGAAAAGTTTACTGCCGATGCTTTACCGTTGATAAGCTTTTTGAAGATATACGAACGGTTCATCACATTGATATCATTGTTTGAACCCGGTATACCAAAAAATGCGTGCCAAAACCAAAGATCATACGACACAACTACCTCAAGGATAATACTTTCGCTACCCTTGTAGGCGGTATAAGCACCTGATTCCGCCGAAGGGCATTTGTCCCATTTCCAATGCATGCAATCAACACTACCAAGCATCCCTGGAAATCCCTTTTTTTGGTTTTCATCAAGAAGGAGTTCAACATCACGCTCAGTTGGTGTCCGCAAATATTCATCCTCGTACAATTGGACTATCACCCTGCAAAATCTACGAGTTGCTTCTAAAACCGTAGTTTCCCCAATACGTAAATACTCACCGATTGCATCGGCCACACATCCATAAGCTAACATACGAATAGCTGCAGTAATTTTTTGGTGCGGGGTTAATCCTAGAACACCACAAGCATCTCTTTTTTGCACAAAATAACTATTTACCGCCACAACATCACCCAAAATACGGTTGAATAATTGTCGACGCATTCTGAATCTTCTACGGAATACATTGGGCGAAAAAGTCGGGTTGCTGCAGAAATAGTCTCTCCATAGACCTTTGGCACCTACATCACGTTGTCTTGGTATTTTTGTACGTGTATGTGGAGCGTTCATATTTGAAACCATTAAACCAGCACTGACTGCTAGGTTATTACTTGACAACTAGAGTGAACTTTCATCTGATGAGTAGTAACTATTGTTATCATCATCGTCTAATGAAGCAGCAGCAGAAGAAGAAAACGTATCATAATGAGGAAAACTAGAAGAGGAACCATAGTTGTCTATATTATTTAGATAGTTTGCCATTTTTTTTTGTTGCACTACTTGGAGTAAGAGATAAGCAAAACCCTTATTTTGTTTTTCTCTATTTATTCATCTTATTTTTTTTTGTTCACTTCATAAATTTACCTCCAACCATGTCAACATTTCATTCATCTGAAGACTTGGCTATAACAAAATCCTGGTATAACGAAACCTTACGTCAAGATGTTATAGTCGGAATTGTTGAGCCCTAAACCTTATGGGGGAGGATCCACACCCATTATGCAGAGGAATATGGATCTTCAAACCAAAGATCTGTTGTAGAAATTTATGATAGATACCAAGTTATTCGAAAGGGAATAGCTGATTATGTATCTATACAACAACGGATCTTTAACCCCACCCATTTAGGATTATCGATCCACCAATTTGTAAGTATCTATACCATTAGCAAAGTTGTCTGCTCTAGCAATAACAACAATGTTTATTAATAAATTATGTAACTGTTTTGTCTGCCTGTGTAGGAGAAAATCGCTAAAATGCACTACTTTCAGGAAAAGGGAGAAGAATTCATATTTGTAGCAAGCTACGAGTTCATGAAGTCCAAAATGTAATCGGAAGTATCTCCTAAATTTATCAACTGAATTTTTAGTTTATGTTATCCTTTTTAAGAGTTTGAATTTTTAGTTTATGCGATTTTCCTAATTATAGCGCCTGTATCATAGGGTCACGGAAGCACACGTTATGCTTGTAAAATCCTTTTATTAAATCAAAAAAGACATACATTAAAGGGAATGAAATATAACTATTACTAAAGAAGGATACCACACTAGTGATATAGAATAATCATGTTATAAGTAAACCTATAAGTGAAACCTTAAGGCTTGGCTTGTCGGACGACGTGGACGACGTTCTTCACTACTGGGTATTAAAATCAACACAAAAGGATTGAATTCTTCCATTACCCTTAAGATCTCGAAATGAGGTTTGTACCGGAAATCATGTCGTTTCCATCTACTCCATTCCTCCAGTGATCTGGCTACAACTTCATCACAGTTTCATTCCTAAGACGAAATTCATTGACCCGAGCAGTTAAAGAAGAAAATTCTAATACTTCCTTAGTAATTTCCACATATCGACAAAAAAGGCCTGCTCTGTTCCGGTTGTTGGGATTACCGGTTTCATCGCAAAAGTTTGCATGTGTGTGTTCCAACCATTGCATGGTCATACAACCATTGATATCACGTTCCTGACCCCTTGCTGGATAATGTAATACTATGTTTCGACATATGGATAAATCTTCATCTAAAGTAAAATTGCTTGCATTAAGGGTAAAATTTTCATATCCAGACATTGAAAACTAAAATGTAGGAATAATGAAATGAGGATGATAGCTATACAATTTTATTTATAGTGGTCTCAAATACAAATTATAGCCGTTGATAAACGGTAACAAAAAAAGGATAATAAAACGGTCATAAAAAGGTAACAAACTTTGTTCTGTCGTACTTTAATGACAACACACGGTGACCATTTCAATGCAAAAATCAACGACGAAATTAAAGAAAAAAATGTCAGAATTTGGAAGTATGTTATGACAAAGTAATTGGTAATTTTGTCGTTCAACTAACTATTGAAATGTCATGTGACAATACCAAAAGACATAAACGACCAAGTTAAAATAAACTAGGCTTTTAACTTAACACTAAATCAACAACATAAATAAAAATTTACGTTATTTTTAAATACAATCCAAATTTTTAAAAAAAATTCTTTAATCGGAGTTGGATCTTGGTGGAATAAACCGCGGGAAAGATGGTCTGACGTTCTGCGTTGGTCGAACTGTTGATGAAGGTCCCGGAGGTGTGGTCATAGCATATGAGGCAAATCCAAGAGGTTGTTCTGCACGAAATTGGGTAAGCTGTCTGGTCAACAACGTATTTTGATCTTGTAGGAGGCTAATTTGAGCGGCTGTCTGACTCCGAAAGTTGTTGAACTCAACTTCTTTGGCAATTAAGTAGTCCATCCAATCCTTAGTTTCAGCTAAGGTAAAATCACGCAACTCTTACGTAAAATCAGCAAACTCTTGCACTAAATCATAAGCCGCCACCTGGGATGAAAATAATTTAGAATAACCACAGAAGCATAAATGTGTAATATGTATTCAATTTTTTAAAACTTTGTTAAAAACTTACATATGGTAGTTGTTGGGGGGGAGGAATGGGCACATGATCACGAGGCTGTGGGATGTTGTGTTTGATACGGTCACCTGCATAGCCATACGTTTCAACCTCCCAATCAACTTGTGCGACATATTTGTAGAGGTTGGTAACATGTCTCCAATATTCATAATAAACATCGTACTCCACGACACGTACGTATTCACTAGCATTGACGTGAGAAATTGCTGTCATGTCCTCAATCTCGTCGTCGACGAAGTTGGAAATGCAAGCAGGGGGGTTTGCAGGAATACCCCAAGTTGGGTTGTTCTGCCTCCAACAACGATCTCCGAGATACATATTGTGCTTTATCCAAGAAAATGATAATAAATAAATACCTACCCATTCACAACAGTACGAGTTGGAAAAAAAAGGAGTATGAGAAAAGGACTAGGAAACATACAGTGCCCAGCCAGGTGAATGTTATTCTTTTTCCAGAAAGTTCTATTGCTTTGCGGCCAATAGTTTCTGGTATGTAGTTAACTGCAGTAAGCCATGGTTGCCACGTCACGGCCTATACGGATAACTGGTTCAGTTTAGTCCTTGTCTTCACTATGTCAACACCCTTCTTCCGGGAGGCGACCCACCTACGACATCTAGGCCATTCATGTTCACTTTCAGCCGAAGGGTTATTTGGACGACATATATCCCCAGATATTCGTATCCCCAAAACTACAACAATTTTTTTTTCAAAATGATTTAACAACATAACAATTAAATTTTAAGAAAATGAATTTTGAATAACGAACAATAAATTACCTCCAAAATTTGGAACGGCCCGGATACTGATTTTTGTCCCCTACAAGCCGTGGCAAGACCCGAATACAATTTTGAAAATACAGGACCACCCCAGTCGTACTGATCAACTTCATTTAGATTATCAAAGGCAGCCAACCATCCTGCATCAATGTATGTTTTTGCATTTGGGAAAAAGAAATTCCCCAGAACATACATATAGAACGCCCTCGCTACTCTATCAGCAAGAACACTATCATCGTTCGCCGCGTGCAATGTATCTTTATCAAAATAGGTGGTCAAAAACTTGAGAGTGATGGCATCCGAAACCCACTGTTGGGGAACACCTTCTCTTTTGCATACCGCATTATCTTTCAGTTCAGGAAAGATATTCTCACAAACATACTCAAATTTGTACTTAGCTGGCTCATAAGGAACAGATCTCCCGACACCGATACTAAGCCCGGTCAACATAAATCAATCGAGGGGAGTGAACCCAAGCTCTCCAAAACAAAAGTGAAATGTGTTTGTAGTATCCCAAAACCGCTCGACAATATAATCAATAAGAGCGTGGGATGAATCTACTAAAGGTAGGGATAGTAATCTGCCCCAACCTCCCCTTTCTATTATATATTGGACCCTATTAGACTCCTTAGTGATTTTCTTGTACACCTGTATAACTGATTTGAGAGAGCCACGTTGGTCAAACCTGAAGTTGGCGTCGGAGGAATATGTAATATTTGTCGAAACGTGTTCCTCCGTATCTTCGACAACGTTATAGTGTTCCAACCCCGGAACATCTACGACTCGGGGACCATGGATTCAGGTTCAGAATCCTCTGCGATTTTAGCTTTTTTGCTTTTCTTCTTTCTACCAACCCATCTCGAAACAACATTGCTAAACATCTGGCCAAACAAATAATAGAACATTGTCAATATATTCAGTAAATCACCACAATGCATAAACAATTAAAATTAATTTAACACCAACTAAACTTGTATGTAATTGTCTATTTCCATACACATTTGTACCAAGACTTATACATCAAACATTCGAAAAATACATACATCATTATCAAAATACAACAATCTCACCAATTATAACCAATCTCATTCAAATTACCCAATTGCAAATACTACCATACACATTTGTTTTTAAATTAAATCAAAATTAATTTAAAAAAAAATTTCTACACAACATACTCCATTCAACCAAAAATTAAACATAACCCACTAAAATTAAACAACAAGAATTTCGTATTATATGTTCGACAAATAACAATAAATTTTGAAATCTAATTGATAACATCCACATAAACCCTAATAAATTCCCAATTTCATAAGTTTAGAACACAAAATTCACAATTCAATAATCGGTTTATAATATGGTAATTACATGATTAATTAAACAACATCTATAACCAATTTAACTAAAACTTCATCAAAAATTTCATATCAAATTAAAACAATTTAATTCAATTTTTTTTAGAAGATATACCTTGTTGATTTCGCTTGGATTATCTTTGAGCGAAGTATGATAATGGGAAACGGGGCTTTGGGTTCTCGTTGAATGATAAAACAGTTGCCTAAATTGGGTTGTTGGAGGGTTGCGGCTAGAAGAAGACGAAGGCAACAGGAGGCAGGCGAGAAGAACATGAAGAAAAAATGAAAAACTAGGGTTTAAATCGTGTGAAAATAGACAGGCGAGAACTTGGAATCTCGCTTACATCACAGCGGGACTCTAACATCTCGGCCGTCTATTTTTCCACACAAGTTCGTCGCACGATCTATAGGCGATACTCTACTCTATCGCTTATGTGCAAGCGGCACTCCAGCATCCCGCCCGGCTCTATTTTGACACAATTTTTTCGCACAAATCCTAGACGAGATTTTGGTACTTCGTTTATACAAGCGAGATACAGAGATTTCGCTAAGAACATGGGCGAAATGTTGGGATTTCGCCTGTATGTTTTTTTGTAGGCGATAGACTAGTATCTCGCTTGTACCAGGCGAATTGTTAGTCTCCCGTCCGTCTTTTTAAGCGATATCTTGATACTTCGCTTGAACGTAAGCGGTACTTTAGCCCCTCGCTTGATCATCCCCCGCTGTTTTTGAGCCGGATCAAAGATTAAATTTTTTGATCTTTGATCGATGGGTATCATCGCATGACTGTGGATGCTCTAAGGGTTTCATTTGTATTCAAGGTCAAGTTTGATATCGGAGGTTGTGTCCGGTAGTGGCTTTGGTTTTTTATTGGATACGGTCATCTGTTTTTAGTAATTTCGGTTAGCATACTAGCGTTTGTTGAATAGGCCTATCTGTTTGGTGGCCTGAAATTTGTTTGGTCCGTGAGTCCGTGACCCTCGGTCCATCTTGTTACTCAAAATTTTCTTCATGACTTACGAAATTGGTCTTTGGCCAAATAAAATTATCCCATCGTCCAAAATTTAAACAGTCAAATTTACTCTGTGACATGCAATTTGCAAAGTAACAAAAAATTTGGATTATTAATTGAATTTTGTACCTGCACTATTATCTAGAAGTTGTCATTCGATCCAAAATTTATCCTGCGAGAGTAAAATTCGCTTAGTGACCCAAATTTTGTTTTGTGATCCTAACCATTAACTCAATAAGCATCGGGATCTAAAATTCGTCTCGTGACTTAAAATAGAATTTAACTTTTTTAAGTTATAGTATTTTTGAAATAACAGAATTATTTGGTCACAATTAGATTTGCACAAACTAGATTTTTTTTTTTTTCTGATGCAAGAGGCAGTGCCTCCATATTTGATTGGTAATACATAATGTTCAATTACATCAATAAATCGAAAAATATAATCAGTATAATAATAATGATTTTTTAATAGATAAAAATCAAAAATAAAATTGTACACTAAATATATGTAAACCGACAAAGGAATTAAAATCAACTAATAGTTTTCCGCAATTTCGTTTGATACTCTCCTGAAAGACAGATGCTTCTATATAAGGGAAGTAATATGCCCAAACAACATTGAATAATGTAATATTTAATCATCACATCTGTAAATGATTGGATGAATAAGTGAGCAAAAACAAATGCCCTCCAAAAGGTATGAGAAACTATAATGACATAAACTTAAACTTGGCATATGTATAACAATTTAACATATACCAATATTAATTTTTATAATACAATTTGCTTTATTTAAATATATATTATATATATATTATATCCAGGTAAATATATAGAAGAAACTAGGATCTAGGTATAAAAAATGAAAAAATGATTAAAAAGACTCAATGAAGAAGATGAAAATAACCGCTAATTATTTCAAGTTGGAGCACCGTTGGCTTAAACACAAAATTTTTTTACAGGAAAGTGGAGATTTAGTGGAATGCAATATCTTACTCAGGCACCTAGCTTTGTTTTCTTTAAGAAGATGCAAAATTTGAATTTTTTTTTGAAACTGTGGAGCAGAGAAATGTTTGGAGATATCAAAAAAAAGAAGAGAATGAGCTAGTTGAAATCATTAAGAGATTGAATAATCTAGAGGAAGATGTTGCTCTATGTAGAGCTCAACTAATCCAGAGAACTCAAGTTGAAATATACCCCAACAATGTGAAAGTTACAAGATCTAGGATGGCGTTACAAAGAGCAAAGACTAAAGGTTTTGCGGAGGATGACAAAAACTCTCAGTATTTTCATAAAATTGCAAATGCAAAAAGAATAAGAAACTATATTACAAAGTTTGAGGTCAACGGTGTTGATATTTTTAACCAGAATGTGATCAAAAGCGGAATACTGCAGTATTATTCTCAGCTTTTTACAGCTAATAGTAATATTTGTACGAATTTTGATCAATTGAATATTAGGCAGATTGATAAATGCACATGAATCTGACTCATGGAAAGCTTACCTTCTTTTGTCAAGGAGTTCAAGCTTTTAATTATTACATACATTCCTCTAGATCATATATCATCCAAATTTCATATCAAATGTTTTAGTCTTCAATTCACTTTGACTTTTCAAGAGGTAGATGTATAGAAGAACTATAAATCCTAAACCCAGACAAAATAACTAGTTCACTTGATGAACTTTACT
This sequence comes from Papaver californicum, assembly GCA_023531435.1. NCBI lineage: Eukaryota > Viridiplantae > Streptophyta > Magnoliopsida > Ranunculales > Papaveraceae > Papaver > Papaver californicum. Next base: position 1,137,244 of record JAJJMC010012129.1, read on the forward strand.
TAATTAGTTGCTTTAGAGCTAGGACTCTAACCACAAATTTTATGAAACAGGGAAGTCACCTGCCAATCCGCACAATAGTACACCAACTCTGAATTTTGAAGAAAGTGTCGAAGGGCAGCTGGTGTAAGAATAAAAGCCAAACTCCTCATTGTATCCGCATGTAATGGTGCAAATCCCCTCCGATCACCAATAAGTGAAACAGGGGGCAGAGCCGAAGACACACTTCCTCCAAGCACGAGTCTTTTCATGTTTTTTTTTTTTTTAACAAGAAGAAATTGGTTAATTGAAAAGAGGGCTACAAAGATCCATTGTTAATTGGGCAGAGAAAGGGGAGGGGTTTCTCCATATCTTTCCCGCTCCCTCTAACCGGGCAGAATTAGCAATAGAGTATGATATCTTGTTTTCCTTTCTACTAATAAAGAATAAGTTACAGAACCGAAATAAATTTAAAAGTTTTTTACAATCAACAACTAGCGAATGGCAGGACCAGAGACTAGAAGACGTGAAGCCGTTGACGTCGTCGATGATCGTCTTGGCATCACCCCGGATCAAAATGTGTCTCCATCTTTGGTCTGTGGCCCATAGAATGGATTCTCTCAAAGCCATAACTTCTGCCTGGAGGCTGGATCCCACACTAGCCACGCCCGAGAAGCTTGCTAAAAAAGAACCCTTTGGAGTACGGGCTATGGCTCCATATCCTTCTGCATAGTCAATTGTAGAATAAGAGCCATCAAAATTAATTATCACATAATCATTATTTGTAGCTACCCAATTGGATACGGAGCCCAGTTCGGAGCAGATTGCCTTCCTAGTGTACTGGATTTGATTTCCTTGTGCTTTTAAAGATAGGTCAGTTGAGTTTGTACTTGGATTGTGGTTGGTATCGGTACCTGTGGGGGTTGGCCTGGGGTGGTGGGTTGGGGTCTGGCGATTGCCTTTACCTAACGAGAGGTGACTGAGGGTGCCTTGTGGCTGATTAACAGGTTGTGGTTGATTGTGTTGGGGATAAGTTTGATTGAGAGGGGTTGTCAGGAAATGTGAGTGTTGCCGGTGGTTATAGTGTGGGGATGGAGTAATATATTGGCTATGGTAGCAAGAACTGTGGTGGGGTTGGGTTTTACTTCATCAAAAATGATGTCACATCTGTGTCTCCAAATCCGCCACAGTATTTGGGATATATAAGAAGTCGAGATCTTATCTTTGAAAGAAATGATGATGTTATGCTTATGCCATGATTTTATCCATTCTACAATGCAGTTATTAGTTAACATGTTGGTATGCAGACTGGGCCATAAGGTTTGCCATATTTTTTTAGCTAGATCACAATGCATAAAGAGATGGGTACTAGTTTTTACATGCTTATTGCAGACGGGACAAAGTTGGTCTATGAAATCCATATGTTTGAAAATTTTACTTCTAACTTTTAGAGTTTGTTTTACCATTTTCCAGATGAAGAGGTTTATTCTGTTTAGGGTTTTGATTTGCCAAATATTTTTCCATACCCCGGGGTCCAAATGGTTGACCCTGGCGGGAGGCAAATTGGCAGTTACCAGATTTTTGTAGGTAGAAGCGACAGAGAAAGTTCCACTTGTGGTGATATTCCAACCCATTTCATCCATGCCATCTCGGAGGATAGGGATAGCCATAATTTCGTCGATTTGGGTTCTCGTGAAGAGGTTCCTGATGATAGAGGCATTCCACTTATGTTTATCTTGATCAATGATCTCGCTGACCCAAACTATACCCGAATTTCTTTGATAATCAGTGACGTCAACTATGCACATGCTTTTGAGCCAATTATGATCCCAAATCCTAACATGGGTACCATCCCCGATGGACCAAAAATGATGGTCCCGGATAACCTTTATGCCTTTCTGGATTCCTCTCTATATCCAGGTGTCCCTAGCGTTCTCTTGGACATTCAGCGGACTGGAATTGGGGAAATAACGAGCTTTGAGGACTCTATCCCAAAGGTCAGATTCGTTGTGAATTAATCTCCAGGCAAGTTTAGTGAGCATTGGTTCATTGAAAAGCCTTAGATTCTTGAACCCAAACCTCCCATATTCTTTGGCTGACAAAGGGTCTCCCATGCCTCTATGGAATGGCTCCTAACATTACTCTTTCCGGTATTCCAGAAGGTCCTTTGGATTTTGTCCATAGAATTTATAGATTTTCTTGGCAATTCTAGGCATCCCATCTGATAATTTGGAAGGGTGTTTATTACCGATCCTATCATGGTAGCTCTACCGGCTTGGGAAAGCATTTTAGATTGCCATCCATTAAGCCAATGTTCCATACTCTGCAAGATGGAGTTAAAGGTTAAGGTCCTAGCTCTTTTGCGAAAAAGAAGAAAGCCCAGATATTTTTCTTCATCCGTCATTCTAGGCATGTCCAGCCAAATCCCTAGAGTTTCCTGGAACCCTTCTTCAATATTCTTGCTGCAGAAAATGCCGGATTTGTTGAAATTGATACATTGGCCACTAGAAAGGCTGAATTCCTCGAGGATGGAGAGAAGGTTTTTCACTTCCTCCTGATTTGCCTCTATAAAGATTAGGCAGTCATCCGCAAAAAAAAGGTGGGAGATCGGGGGGCCATATTTAGAGATTTTCGTGCCGCTCAGGAAACACATATCATTTGCACTATCAATCATTTTGGATAGGGCCTCCATGCAGATTATGAAGAGATACGGGGAGAGGGGGTCTCCTTGTCTTATTCCTCTAGTGGGCTTGAAAGGCTTGCAAGGAGAGCCATTGAGAAGAATAGAATAGGTGGGAGTGGATATGCATTGGTTTATGAGGTTACACCATCTTTCCGAAAACCCCATTTTCTTCAGTATACCTAAGATAAACGACCATTCTATCCTATCGAAAGCTTTGCTCATGTCCAGTTTTAGCCCGAGTCTGCCCGAGGTACCAGTTTTCCTTTTCATAGCTTCCACCACTTCTTGGGCGATGATGATATTATCGTGAATGTTCCTGGTGGGGATGAAGGCCGACTGGGCAGGGGAGATGATTCTGTTGAGGATAGGTTTTAGTCTATTCGCTAGGATCTTGGAGATAATCTTATAGACGGTGTTGCACAGGCTGATCGGTCTGAAGTCAGCAGGGGTTTGCGGGATCTTGGTCTTGGGAATGAGGGATATGTATGTGTTATTGAACTCTTTTAGGATGAAGCCAGTAGTGAAAAAGGCTTTGGTGGCTTTAATCACATCTTCCCCTACAGTATCCGAGTTATGTTGATAAAAACCCGCTTGGAAACCATCTGAACCTGGGGCCTTCCAGGGTTTCATACTACTAACCACAGATCTAATCTCCTCTGAGGAAGGAACTTCACTGATGGAATCATTTTCAGACTGGTTGATGACAGGTTTGAAGAGATGGATGATATTTGGGTCTATCAAGCTTTGGCTGGTTGAGCAAATTTCCTCAAAATGGGTTTTTAGGAGGGTTTCCAGATCTTCCCTTTTATGAATCCATTGGCCATTCTTATATTTTAGGTTCACAATGTTATTAGTCTTTTTCCTAAAATTTGCAATGGCATGAAAAAGTTTAGTGTTTCTGTCCGCATCTTTGATGAAGTAATCCCTCGATTTTTGGATCCAAAATTTATGCTGGATATCATACCAATGTTCTAGCTCAAGCTCCAGAGTTTTTTGAATTTCTCTGTCTCTCTCTCCCGTACTATCTCTCAGATCAAGGAGATTTTTCCCTATAGATTCAATTTTCCCTTCGATAGTCCCAAAGGAGTTTTTCTTCCACCTCTGGAGGCCTATTTTGGTATTTTTTAGTTTTTGCTTAGGATATATTGCTCAGAGCCATGGGCAATAGAGCGTCAGTTTTCTGCTATATTGGCAGAGCACGAGGCTTCTTTCTGCCAACACTCATAAAACTTGAAATAAGATTTTAGCTTCTTTTGGATAACCTAAGTGTCTGAAACAATAAGGTTGTGATCCGAGCCAATACATGGCAGACTATGGATGATAGAAGTTGGGAATTGAGATTCCGATTCCTGATTGACGAGACCTCTAACAAGCCGTTTGAGAATTAAGTTTTCTTTTTCCCTTTTGTTAGACCAGGTGAATTGGGGACCAGAATGCTTCAGCTCAATTAGCCCAGCGGCTTGGATGATCTCATGAATGGGGTTATACGGGCCTTCCGTATTCTACAAACGGTTACTCGCGTCTTCAGGAGAAAGAGTGATGTTGAGGTCTCCTAAGATGATCCAGGGGTATTCTATGTCATGGCTCATTTCCAGGATATGCTCCCATTGAGCCTTTTTGGGCCCATAAATGATTTCTCCATACAGACAGGTAATATAGGTATCTTCTTCAGGGCTAGGTTTAATTTTCAGGTTTACCAGATTTCTGACATTGTATGTTATCATGATTTCAAGGTTATCCTTCCACATTAGGACCAGTCCTCCAGAAAGCCCCCTCGAGGACTTGTCCCACATGTTAGGATAATTGTAGGGCCTTAGGCGGTTTAGGGTCTTTTCTTCACTGGTTTTGGTTTCAGAAATGAAGATGTCCGGATTTACTTGTCTAATGGAATTTTTGAGATGTTCTTTAGTTTTGTTTCCTCCAAGCCCTTGACAGTTCCAAGATAAAATTTTCATGGTGGGTTTTTTTTTTTATGATGAGGGGCTTCTTTCGATTCCAACGGGTAGTCTCGGGTAATAAGATGATTATTATGATGGATTATTTTCAAGGACCAATTTTTGTTTTTTATTTTATGATTTCTATACAGATGAGAATTCCTACTTATGATATGGGGATACCAATGCACATGCGTATGAAAAATGATGAAAAGAATCTCAGAGTGCACTATTTTATCCTTCTTACTGTGCCCAAAATGGTTACGCTGGATGTGAGTGTGCTGAAGGTGATGAGTTGATGGAGGTGGGTATGGTCACTTGGATGATTTTGAATTTGAAAGTGGGCGTAATAGTTGTTGGGTAAGGCCTGTTGGTGGAATTGGGTTCGTTTGGAAGGGCTTGAAATGTTAGTCCTGGGATGGGCTTGGGTTGAAGTGCATGTGATGGGGATAAGATTTGGAGGTGGTTCGATTGAGTAGGCTTGGGTTTGGAGGAATTCTTTTTTGGATGTGAAAAGGATTTGAGAATGGGCTTGGATTAGGTGGTTTCTTATGGAAGTACCAAAGGTGGCTTGGTTGAAGTTAGCAGAATCTGTGGTGGGCTGCCGAAAATGGTTCACAGAAATTTCTGCGCCAACTTTGTGATTGGACTGATTTTTATGGTTCTGATCGGAAGTAATCACACTAGAGGAGAAAATGGTGTTTTGGAACTGATCACTCGACTGAGGCCTATTTGTGCGGTTATTAACAAAAGCCTGGAAGAGGCAATCCAGGTGGATGGGGCCTTTGTTTATGGGCTCAAATTTGTTGCATTTTCGGTTATGGGGATTACTGAAGGTTTCTTGTTTTTGATGGAGAAATTTCCGGAAATGGGGAGGAATTTTAGAAAAATGATTCTTTATGGCCTCCGTGTTCCTGCTGTAAAGTTTCTTATTTCTGATCGTGACTTGCCCAATTTTCTCCGGAAAAACGGTAATGTAGCAATACTTTCGGAAGAAATTCTAGTAAAGTTTCAAAGGATTAGTACTGATGGTTTCCAAAATTAGGGGGGAGACAGACTGTAAACAAAAGTTGCGGCTGAGATTTTTGAGGATATTCCTGTCGTGGTGGTTGAATACAATATAGTTACCCAGTTTCAGAACCAGAGTTATATTAAAAATATTGAAAGGATTGAGGGAAGTTACCTGCTTTGTCTCTATGCTTGACTGAATCATGGGGGTAGCATCTTCCTTGTTTGTCATTATGGGACTCTCTTCTTCATTTGGCTCAGGCACTTGTGCTATTTGGTTGCTGGGGCTCCCTTCTTCATTTGACACACATAACTAGTTCATCTTGGGGCTCCATATCCAGGACCTAAAAACCTAATATTGAAGATCCTGTTAACGTGATTCCTCATGTACGAGCTAAAATAAAATAAGTTGAAAAAATCACCTTGAAATAGATTATATTGATCTTGGAATTCTCAAGGGACCTTTGACTGCAAGAAGTACACATTTCCGTCTTGCAATTCAAATTTATGTTTATTCGGAAAATGTCACCTCTACCAAGATACCTATCGACTTAGAAGTAATCATATAACTCAGAATCAATCATTTTTTGACAATACTCGGTTTCAATAGAAGAAGTACCCTTTAGCGTTTCAATGGGACCATATTCCGATACTTATACGAAAGAAGCCCTCAAGTGTGAGGCATATTTTGGCAAATAAGAGCAAGGTGACAAATCTACATCTACTATTGGTGACTCACTCTTCTTTTTCTTATTTTTATCTCTCTTTTTCTCTTCAAACAAAGATATTAAAGTCGCTTGTCCTCCATGAACAATCCATTTGAAACACGATACATATGCAATTCAAAGTTAAAAGCCAAAAGTGGAGAGATATGAGTGGCTTCAACTAAGTGAAGTGAGTTACTCAAAGAGAACATATAAGTGGGAAAAACAACCATTAACTGTATGTGGTAATTCTTCCAACATGATGAGCTAATCATCATCACTGGGGCGACGGAGGAAGCTATTTTTTCCAATAATAAAATGGTAATTCTTATTTTATTTATTTTTTATAATTTTTTTATTATTATTTACTTTGAATTAAAATTGGAAAAAATGGCTTTTATCAATTAGTTGTGTTTTCTTTTGATGAGTCATGCTGAGCTTTGAGCTTTTGATGTCTCATGCTTTTGATTTACAACTATTATTTTGAAAACCTAACTTTGGTAATATTTTGGATAAACTAAATATACGAGTTGCAAGTATTTTATCACTTGAAAAATTGTATAATGGTGGAATCCTTAGTCTCAGCCCTTCCCATAATTTGAAATCAATTTTACTTTAATCTGTTTTATTTTTAGTTATGCAAAATTAGGTTTAAAAATCGAATCTTTACAAGTCTGAGTATCGAACCTTTTACCAATATATAAAAACCACATCACTTTTTGGCGCCGCCGACGCGGACTTGTCTTTAGGTTTAGAGTTTTAGATTTATCTTTAAGTCTTTATTTTTGTTTTTGTAGTATTAGTTTTACATTGTTCTATTTTACTTTTCTTTGGGTATTTTTCTTTTTGCTACAGGTTTTAGATTTTGGATTAAAAGGAAATTGAGCCAAATACTTTGGTGATTAAAGACTTGGAGTTAAAGTTAAAGCTAAAAGAATGGAAAAGAAGACAAAGAATTTTATTTTTAATTAAATTTTATTTATTTCTCTTTCTAGAGAATTGTATTAGGAAATCTTTGATTATTCCTGTAATTTTTTATTTTATTTTTGGACACTTTTGGACTTTATTTTGGGACTTTGGACATTATTATTGTTTTTAAACCCTACGGAAGGGTAATTTAAATATAAACTGCAACAGGGAAGGACGACAATTATGATATTGTCTCGGCCCCTCGGGTTCGTACATTGACACAGGAGTCGGTGGCCCGAGTCGACTACAGCCGATTCATCCCCTGTCTGGTACGGGAGGTAAGACTCGATCAACCCACGAATCCCGTAAAAGTGGGTTTACTGTATTCCTTCGTATGCATATATGTTGAGGAACTGAATACGAAATTATTTTTCTAGTAAATGACAAGAACTGGCCATACAAGATAAGGACTCGGATTTCATCACCGTTTTATTCTTACCCGCTTTAAGAACACGTTACCAAACACGAACCTAAAACTTAAAATTTTGACTAGAAAGAGACTGATAGGATAACGAGCTTACAGGAAACTCGTTCATAAGGACTGTATTGGTTACTTTGTTATCCTAACTCAAGGTTCAAGAAGATTATTTTAAGTTGATTAGAGCCGCCTTGTAACCCAAATAAAAGTTGCCAAAGAGACATGGTTATCAAAGCTCCTCAGAGCTTAACCTGTTTTTGTTCGACTTAATCTAATTCAGATCGTTCTAAGAGTTCTGCTAAAATTGTAACTAGTTGTCTTTTGAAAGAAGAAGCTGGTCTAGAAACAATCTAAGTGGAGCCATCATGCTTGCTAAATTCGATAGGTTTGATTTGGTTGAGTCATCCTTGCTTGTAATTGTATAGAATTCCCTTCCGATTAGGAATTATTTTTTCTAGTTTTTTTAGTGTATGCCAAGACCGCTCGAAGTCATCACTGAGCGAGCTTGGAAAAAAGACACTCTACGTCATTTGACTAGTGAGAACCCTAGTAGTTCTGTCCTTGGAAACGAGGACCTCGAAGATTATTCTTTTGAGGACCCTGTTTTTGAAATTTTCAATTTTGAGAACTTGACACTGTATATAGAAGTTACTACTAGTCCTTTGATAGTGCCAACAATGTCAACTTTAAAATCTTTGTTGAACCCAACTAGGAATTCTCGTCCATCATGTATCAAGTTAGCTGAAACTGAAGCAAACTATGAGTTGAAACCTGGGACCATAAAGATTCTCTCAGCAATCGGTTAAACAAAATTTAAAAGACAATAAAAAGATGATCCAGGCTAACTCTCAGGCTATTAATGATTTACGAACCCAGGTTGGTCAAATCGCTGAGTCTTTGAGAGAAAGAGAAAAAGGTAGGTTCCTAGTCAGACCAACCCAATCCTAGAGGAGTTCATGAATGAGAAATCATCAAATCATGTGAATTCAATTAAAACCCTTAGGAATGGTAAGTGGTAGACAACAAGTAACTATGTCTGATAGTGAACATACTGTAATTCACCCTTCTGAGCCAGTAGCTGTTAAGACTGATGAAGTCTCTAAAGAGCCCGATGTAGTTCCTCATAAGCCAGATTTTATGCCCAGAGCCCCGTTCCCATAACTGTTAGCATCAGCAAATAAGGAATCCAACTTTAACGTTATATTTAAGGTTTTTAAGCAAGTCATGATCAACCTTCCATTATTAGATGCAATTAGGCAGATTCCTGCTTATGCCAAGTTCCTTAAGGATATGTGTACGCGAAAGAGAAAGCTTAGTGTACCAAAGAAATCCTTTCTAGCTAGTCATGTGAGATCAATTATCCAGAACAATATAACTCCTAAGTACAAAGCCCCAGGTTCCCCAACCATTTCTTGCACAATAGGTAACTATCGTGTTGAGAAAACATTATTTGATTTAGAACCCAGTGTGAACTTACTACCGTACCATGTGTACCTCCAGCTAGGACTTGGTGATTTGAAATCTACTCAGATAACATTGCAATTAGCTGATAGGTCTGTGAAAATTCCTCGTGGTGTTACAGAGAATGTTCTTATTGAGGTCGATAAGTTTATTTATCCAGTAGATTTTGTTGTCCTTGATACCCAACATGTCCCTGACCCAAAGAATCAAATACCTGTGATATTAGGTCGCCCATTTTTAGTTACATCTAATGCGACCATTAACTGTCGAAATTGTATTATGAACTTATCTTTTGGTAATATGACTATTGAGCTGAATATTTTCAATATTAGTAACCAACCACCTGAGCTAGATGACACGTGCATTGAAGAGGTTAGCATGATAAGAACAATAGTTCAGGAGTTATTATCAAACACTTTGTTAGAAGATCCATTAGAAAAATGCCTAGCTCACTTTAGATTTGACGTTGATGATGATAGTGTGATTAATGAGGTGAATGCTTTGTTAGATTCTGCACCTTTAATGGACACTTATAATATATAGAAAACTAATTTTAAACTTCTACCAGTTTACAAGTCCACCTTATTTCCTTCTATAAAGGAAGCTGAGTGTAGTTTTGACCTTAAGGACTCTACAATCCAACCAATAGTTTTTAGTCCATCTGAGAGTAATGTCCACCATAAGTTTGGGGGTACCGGTGATTCTTGTGATTGTCAAGTATCCCTACTTAAAGTCCCTGACTTGGGACTTGATATATGCACTTGTACCATTTTACAAGATCATCTTCAAACTATATTTCCTGAGCCTGGTGATGTCCAGAAAGAAGTTAAGTTGTTAGAAACACATCCTATGGTCGATGTGGTTTACCTAGGCGATAATACCAAGACTGACTTTGTTTTCCCACCAAAATATTTTCTTCCATGTATGAGAATGTATGAATTTCAAATTTGTCAGTTATTAAGTTTTGAGACTAAGCCTAATTACTTTAGGGAATTAGAATCGACACATTTGTTTAAGAATGAGCACCTTCATAGTAGTCGATTGTGTGAGTCAAATATGATTGACTTTGAGGATCCACAATTATTCAGGTTATTATTATATGCTTCTAAGTTCTTAATTGAGTTGTTAAAGACTTTACAACCTGATTCTTTTGATCCTACCTACGAGGAAATCCAGCCCATGAAAATATTTTATCGAGACCCTTTTATAGAGTCTAAACCTGAACCACAACTAGAAGTAGTTGTCTTAAACAGAAAACTGGATAAGGGTGTGCTCGGTTTGTTCATTTTCTTGGCATGTTGCATTTTCCTCTTATTTGTGATAGCACTATTTGATTCAGATGACCCACAGTTGTTCCGACTATTGCTATATGATTTTATGAGGTGACTAATTCTTTTTTAGTATGGCTGAAGACTTTAAACTTAGCACTTCTTGGGAGGTAACCCATGCTCATGGGACACGGTAACATCTTTCCTTAACTCCTTTCCTTCGATTGGTAACAATTTCTCCTTGTTCATGCTTTTAATCATTCATCTTTAGAACATTGGGGGCAATGTTAGATTTAAGTTTGGGGGTAAGGGATAAACTTTTAATGAAATATGAAACTCCAAAGTCTAGAAACTTGTGAACAATTCAGGATGACACTAACCATTCCAGGTAGATGGAAACTTAGCTCTTTTTTCTATAGGAATTGGTGTGCCCAGTTAAATGGTCTATTCATAAAAGGACAAAGTTCAGGTGTTAGAAATAACATGATAGTTATCACCATATCTCGGAGCCTATCTCAACCATATCACCTTCTGTTTTTATTTTTACAATATTTTTGTTTCTCTAAGTGATTTGGTGGGGCACCAGTATCGAATTGTTATCACCGCCAGGATGATATAGAGTGTTTGAGAGCAAGCCATATTTTTATATTTATTTTATCAAAAAATAAATAAATAAAAATCGAGTATTGACACTTTGATAGCAATATGTGTGTGTTTTCCCTGTCTCCGTCGCCTAAGCAAGCGTGGAACGCAGGATCCATGGGAACTATCATGTATGATGCTGATAAGGACCATGTGCTTGGATTCAATTTGATCCAATCATGTTTTCAATACATTTATAATTGTTTTATTTTTAATAAATCGATCGCTGGGACCCTTGTATATACCAGTTGAATCGATATTATTATAATGATTAAGACCAGTAAGAGCATATCTCAATCTATTAGGATTCATCCTGGCACTGACCTTCAGACAGATATGAGAAACACTGTTCACCTTAGTCAACATGCGCAAACTTCATATTGCCCACATTCATCTTCTAAATCTTTTCATGTGATTGAACTTTGATAGATTCTGAGTACTGTTGTTCAACGACTATCTAAGTAGAGCTTTGTTTTCTTATATATGAATTTTAGTATGCTTGAGTAAAAACTCGTATACAGCAATTGGACTCATATAGGGTAATGATTCCCAGATCCGAAGAATTTAGTATTCCAACTAAATAACTTGTTTAGTGTTTATCCTCAATCGTTCACGAGTAGTTAAAACTTGGAGTAAAGGTTTTGTGGGTATACCTCTTGTAAACCCTCACGAGATAAAACTCGTCCGATAGGGAAACCTATGGGTTTAAAGGCTTATTACATATGTTAAATATAGTCGCGATTCCTGCGAAAGTGAGTTAAGATTTTATTTTCTAGATTGTATTTGCTCGAGGAATAGCAAATAACAAGTTTGGGGGTATTTGATAGACACATTTTTGTGTCTAAATTGTGCTCGATTATCTATTTTGATAGTGTTCGATTTTGTACTTATTATGGGTTTTTATGTCTTTTATGTATTTTTGAGAAATAAATATTTGTGGAAAAATCGACTCAAAAATTTGTTAAAGGCACCCAACAAAATTGATAAAGGCACCCACCAATTGGATTAGGGGCACCCTTGATTCAAATTCAAAATTCAAAATGGGCGGGAAAAAATCTTTACGTGAGAAAGTTTGCCTGAATTGGTGTAGAACGAGTTTTAAACGAGTTTGGAGGTAATTCTGAGTTACCAAAGTAAAGAAGAGATCAACACACTTCAGAAGACGTGTTTCACCCGGAAAAAATGGATGCAGAAGTGATTCACGCCAGAAAAAAAAGAGCTGGAGTCTGTTTCGGATTATCAAGAATTGGAGTTGGATTTGGATCGTTCTTGGTGTTCTAATCAACTTAGGAAGGCTATTCAGGGTTAGCCAAGCCTATAGATAACAAAGAAACAAAAGAAAAATCATGCTAGAAGCGAAGAAAAAATATCCGGAAGAGAGAGAAAATTCTGCTGGTGAAGGAAGAAGACGAAGAACAGACTACACCCAAGAACTGTCATTTTCTTTGTCGCTAAACCCGTTGCTTATTCTTTCATAATTCTGAAGCGGCCAGAGTCCGTACTTTATTTCTGTTATCTTCAGCCACACATAGAACACTCTCTGTAACGTTTATAAGCGTATCAGTTCTTCTGTGTTACTTTTATTTCTTTATTGTAAACACTTTTTGATCTATGAACAATTATTTTGAGAGTGTTTCCAACATGATGAGCTAATCATCATCACGGGGCGACGAAGAAAGTTATTTTTCCAATAATAAAAATGGTAATTTTTTATTTTATTTTTTTGTAATTCTTTTACTATTATTTGCTTTGAATTAAAATTGGAAAACTAGTTTTTATCAATTAGTTGTGTTTTCTTTTGATGATTCATGCTGAGCTTAGAGCTTTTGATGTCTCATGCTTTCGATTTACAACTATTATTTTGAAAACCTAACTTTGGCAATATTTTGGATAAACTGAATATACGAGTTGCAAGTATTTTATCACTTGAAAAATTGGCTAATGGTGGAATCCTTAATCTCAGTCCTTCCCATAATTTGAAATCAATTTTACTTTAATCAATTTTATTTTTTAGTTATTAAAAATTAGGTTTAGAAATCGAATCTTTACAAGTCTAAGTATCAAACCTTTTACCAATATATAAAATCCACATCATTTATCATGCATTCTTTGGTGTTTTTCCCTTTTGCTGCTTATGTTTGGTACTCTTCTCCTTTGTGTTTTCCTACTAATTGCTTTGTTAATTCCTCTTTACATGATTGGTTTTTCCATTGCTTGTTAACACTCTCCCTGCTTTATCTGATGAGTCTAAGAAACCCTTTGGTTCCATTATGTGGTCTATCTGGATTATTAAAAATAACCTTATTTTTAGAATATAAAAAAACGAAACCTGGTGTTGTTATTGCTAGTAGAGCCGGGATTGTTTTTAGACTTTCCACTACCTCTCCTTCACCTGTTAGTAATGTCATTGGTGCTGTAAAATTGATGCCTCCTTCTCCTGGTTGGATCTAATGCAATACTGATGGTGCTTTTGACTCTCTCTTTGGATAATGGTGCAGGCTATGTGATGCATGACTCTGCTAATAACCCTCTTTGCTGCTATCCCTTTTGAAGTTTATTCTCTAGAAGAAGCGGAAACCAAGGCTATTTGGGATGTCCTGAAGAAGGAAGTAGATCTTCAGCTCACTCATATCATTGTGGAGAGTAACGTTAAAGATCTAATTGACCAATTTTCAGCTGGAGATTTCGAAGGCAACCAACGGACGTATGCTCTGTTTGAAGATATTTACTTTTTCATTTTTAGTTTTGTAGTTTATATCTTCTTTTTTGAACCTAGGTCTTGCAACAATGTTGCTCATTCCTTGGCATCTTGGGTCAAGGTTAACTCTTGTTATATGTTCTGGTCTAGACTTCCTATTTGGCTATTTCCAACTGTTGAGGTGGACTCTTAGCCTGTTTTAAGCCTTTGACTATTAAAAAAAGCATTTAAAGACTACATTGAGTAGGAAATTGTTAGAAGAAATCTCACCAATCCTCTTACCAAGTTTCGACCTTTTTGCTTTCAATTAACTACCAAAAAACACCGACATCATCAGGAATAAAAAAACATGACTTTTTATATTCCTCTTCAACAATACCTATTACACAAACAAAAAATAGAAATCAATAGCACAATCACCCAAGAATAAAAGAAGGAAAACCAAGGGAAAAGAGAGATAAGCAGTAGCAGCGGAAAAACAAAAAGAAGAATAAAAAATGGTTTAGGTTAGATTTTTTCCACAAACTACTTATATATAATTCCTTCGTCATTCAATCGATGTCCCAAAAATTCAGTGGTAGATGATTCTAAAAAATAATGTAAGATGGGTGTAAGGATTAGTAATCGATTCTCGTCCCTCCAAATATGGATCTCAACCTTCTAGCAGCCATAATAATGAGGGACGTTTGTCGGGTGTGTAACAACCACCCATCCAATCTGCACCGCACGTTGCCCTATCAACGCATCATATACCTTCGAATTTCATCCATGAATGGTTTCCTTCCGAGCCAATGAGAAAGCGTGGTTATGCTCACCAGCTAATAGGAGGGCGGGTAAATTCCACAAGTGCTAGTTTTATTCTGGAGTGAGGGATGTTATTGAGTTTTTAGGTTGTTGATATTGTATGGGGTTGATAGTAATTTTTGCATTAGTATATTTTCCACAGTTATATACTAGATGGCCGTGTTTATGGCAGTGGCCGACTAAAAATTGGAACGCATTCGATCCGAACTATTTTGAACTAGATCTTTGTATTTTACAAAATTTATCATTTTGGGACATATATAACCGTTCCTAATTTATATTCTAATTTCTTTTTTACACTACAAATTTCACTTTTGTTTTTAAATCAAAATAATTGAAGTCAAATTCGATGTCACCTGAGTTACCTTCGATTGCATGCCTCCAACATGATCGTATATTAGTTTAATGTGATGCTTCCTTTGATATAAACACTCATCATTATGAAATTGATATTTTTTTTTAGCAGAAAGCTTTAAAGAATGAAAAACTATCCCTGGTGTAGCAAGTAGTTCTGAAGAAGCAGAATGTTTAGTGGTTTATGAAACTACCAAAGCAAGAATTTGAGAAGCATTTATCTCATGTCTTATTTAAATAATAATAACAACTGATTAGTTGGTCTAGCAGTTATATTTTAGACGACTACGTTGTGTTGTTAGACAACCTTTTGATTTCAAAAACAGAATATATTAATAGAGATTTTAATTCGTTGGCTGACAATTCAGCCAAGTGTTGTAGGAGGAATTTTTTTTCAAGATAATTCTAAGTAATTTTTCTTTCCTTTTTCCTTCTAACTATGTAACCTATTTTATTTTAATAGTTTTAATTATCTCCTCGGATCCTACTCGGTTGGTGAGCGAAAAGCAATGAGTTCGGATTTGGAACTCGGTAAAATTCGGTCTAATACTTGGATATTAGAGACTTAGAGTCCCGTTGATCATATATATTGCTCCTAACATCAAAACTGGGGAAAATCGGTCGTGTTAATTAAAACTCAAAAAAATCGAACTTGGAACTCGTCAAAGCTTGAAAAAACCGAACTTGAACCTCGCCAAAGCTCGGAATCTGACAGGAATTGAAGATTGCATCTGCAAACTAACAAGTACTCACTTGGAAATCAATTATTAAGAGGAATTTTAACTACACATAGTTATACCAAGGTTTTTCAATTGTTTTAATTTGAAGTAATTAATAACAAAATAAATTTATTTTGATCGATTTAACGAAATAACCACAATTAAAGACTGCCAATCTTTTAATTATCAACTCAATTTCTAAAAAAAGAAAAGCATCTCAACCCAGTATGATCGAATTGATTTTATTTATTTTTTTGAAAAAACAACTAATGCATGACTGGTGTTCAATAAAAAAAAATCACCATATAAAAAGTGATTGAAAAAAACACAATTATATCTACTAATAAAACACTAAGAAAAGCCCAGAGACGGCGAAGGCCTTTTTATTGTCCTTGGAACAATGAGAAGCCCCACCGACGCTCAACCAATTAAGTGTCAAATAACTAATTGGCTTTGTTTGGTAAAAATTATTATTATCATTTATGATTATGGATAATCATAAATTGAAAAATGATTATGCTATTAATCTTTTTTTTAATAAATTTTAACAAACATATTTTTAGAATAATTGATTATCTTAAAAAAAATGCTCTCAAAGAGGAAAGGAAAGAATGATGATCTAAGATTTTTTTTAGTATACTATTTTTTTTTGTCTCTCCCTTGATAGTTTAGAGAAAATAAAGAAAAAAAGTCTTATTCAATTTTATTAAAAAAATAATTAATTATGATAATTTTTATAAACAATTTCTTTTACTTATGAAAATAATGAATTTTTTCAATTATGATTAAAATAATCAGTTATTATAAATTTTAATTAACAATTATATAATGGATTATGGGATGTATAATTAATTATATACTCATGATCCATTGTAATAATGGTTACCAAACAGCCCAATCAATTAATTAAGAATGCTGCAAAACTAGTTTCTAAATTTATCCAACCGGAACAAACGCAACAGAAAGGCAGAAAGTTTTGGAAGTGTCAACTGGAGTACTTAATAAATACATTTCGCCTATAGGTTACATGATCACCAGCAAATTCGCACTTGCTTTGAAGGATTCTATCAGGCAGCATCAGTGGAAGTATTTGTGGGGTTGTTCAGGAGTCAGACCAAGCTTCTTCATCAATCTCCTGCAGTGCCTGTTATTTTTCCTCACTTAGCTCCAAATTTTCTTTGTGTGATTCACAAGCAAGTGTTATGTTAGTAGTGATTATGAAAAGGGAATCTAGACCACAACTCAAACAAAATCCGAAGGGTTCATATATAAACCTCGAGGGATCGTTGATGCATTCCAATTATGTACATCATGGACATAGCAGGTAAACAAACTGCAAAACCAATACCATCTTCATCAGCTTTTCCTCCCGCTTTACTTGTCCTTCCTTTTATCTGGAGTTCAAAAAACAAAAGATTATTCTCCCTACATCCCTAAAAGAATAAGACTTTTGCTTTTCTTCTTTTTTATCCCAAGAAATATGAAAATATTTTACTTGCGTGCTGCTCAATTTTTTTGATTTAGTAGTCATCACAACCAGCCATTTTAAGATATAAACGATAGTTAATCAATCTAGTTGATTTGGACAAGTTTTTTATTAAATAAATATTTTTACAACTGTAATCATAACCATGTGTAAATTGGGTGGTTGTGATATCTGCTAAATCAAAATACTCGAACAATGTGTAAATTGGGTGGTTGTGATACCTGCTAAATCAAAATACTCGAACAGATACAAGTAAAATTGATATACTTAACAACAATTGAAATATGTTCCCAAAAATTGATATACTTAACAACAATTGAAATATGTTTCCAAAAATTGATATACTTAACAACAATTGAAGTTTTCCAGACGATATAAAATATACAACTATTTGTGCCCTAATTTGAGAGATGTTAGTTTTTAAATTTCATATTATCGTTAAATATAAGTTTATAATTAGGAAAAACATTTATAAATTATTCTTTCTTCTTCTATAAAAATTGTGTAAATAACGAGAATGTCAATCTTTTAGGAACAGATGGAGTATACTCAACAGATTACTCCACCGAACTAATTCTACCCACCGTCTCACACACTTTACTCTTTTTCTTTTTCTTTTTCTTTTTTGTATTATTATTATTTTATTCTTAGTTAAGTACTCAAGTTCTGAGTAAACTAGTTCCACCAAGATATTCAGTGCTATTAAGGTATGAAGAAGTTTACATGCTGTGTTCCTACAGTTGAAACCCATGACATTCTTCCAAACTCCAAAACCATTCTAGTTGCGCATGTACACGTAAGAAATTACTTATTGCAAAAAATTATTGTAGCCCAAATCACTTATATTTCTTTGTCAAGTTCGAGTATAATTTGTCTATAAGAGGATTAGGAGTAATAATACCACGATAATTAAATGATAAAAAGTTTGGCACCTACCACTTGTTTGGGAAGAAGACACTGAACCTTTGAACGAAGATGGTCGTTTTCAACATTTGCCCTGGCAGTAGAAAACATCCTAGAGAAAATCCTAATAGCCCATTTGGTTTGGGTAATTGGAAGCCCAGGAATTGGATTCCAAGGGAATCATCCCAATTACCCCTAACCAAACAATGATTTAAAGTCCAGAATCAGATTATTAGGGAATCCGATTCCCTTAAAATTGCTCCTTTCTATTCCAGCCTCCCATCCATGGAATTGAATCCGATTCCTAGAAAAAAGCAAGAGAATCGAAGAAAAATTATTAAAATACCCATAAAAAAATTAGATCTCATTTTCATTCTCCATCTTCTTCTGAAACCTCAAGAGATCCGTTGCAGAGAATTAGACTTGTGATGGAGATTATGCTATAATCGGATTTCTTCACATAAATCTTCTCTAATTGCATCTTTAAACCCTAATTTCATCTTTGTCTATTAATTTTTTTTTTCATCACAGAACCAAGCAACTGCATCAGGTAAAGTTAGGGTTTGAAAACGTATTTTCCCTATTTCTCTCTTTGATCTGTTGTTCTGGTTTTAAATCTCTTTTGATTTTTGTTGCAGGGTTTTAAATCTATTTGGAGATCGTTCCAAGTCAATATTTGTTGTTATTTCAGGTATAATTTCTCCTCCTCTTTCATTTAATTTGATTTCAATAGTTTGATATAAGTTTGGATTTTGATTTGTGTGTTGGGTTTATGATAAAATTAACTTATGAATGTGTGTATGTGCTTACATTTCACTGTATGTAACTAGAAAGTATGATACTAGCAAGTCTTTTTAATGCATGTGTGTTTTCTTCAAGCTAATTACACAATATGTTTGAGGTTGGTAATGAATTTGGTTAGAAACCAAAAGTTACTAGTTCAGAATGTAACTTCACAGATTGGTTTCTCTATTTTATACATTATCAAATTGGTTTCTCATTTCTAGATCTTACAGACACAAGTAACCTGATTAGTGTCCCATCTTACGGCTGGGAAAATCCCAAATGACCATATAAACAAGGTCCCGAAGATTCTAGGAGTAAGTTCTCCAGGCCTCACTATCCAAAGCTAATCTTTGTTTTCGAAGTATCATATTACGTTTGCAGTGTTTAAGATTGTAACTCATAGTATATATGAATTAGCTTCCTTGTTCTAGGAGTAACATATAAGAATATGTAATATGTATGAAAGAACGTTTGATATGTTCCGTCAAAAAAATCTATGCAATTTGATATGTTTGAGTTTCTGATATACAGAGTTCTTATGTGATTCTTCTTCTTTGTTACAAGTAGGCATAGAATAATTGATTCCATGTATCTCGTTTCACTGTAGCAACGAATGCCTTTCTTGTTATTCCAATCCGCGTTTCTGAGAAGTAGAATAGTGATCAGCTGAGTGAACTCCTTCCAAAAAATTTGATTTGAAAACTAAACTTACCTCATGTGATGTGTGTTGGAGACATGGTAGCGAAGATTAGTCTGGTCTTATTAGGATTAATTGTTGAGTCTACCCAATTTTCCCATGTTTTCAAACCCATTATGTAAGCAATTGTTGCATCTAACTCCTTGTATCCTTCTTCTCCGTTTGCAAATGAACCCCAACTGCATTGCGCAATTGGCTTATAAGATACCTTAGAGGCAGACATTTATGTAAAACCACGTTCGTTTTATGGGAATCCGTTGAATCTAATTAAAAACTGTCAGTTTTAAGAGATATTAAGTTCAACTTACAGTGATTTGATCTTCAAGCCACTCATCCACCACACATAACTATTGAAAACAAGGATATCCACTCCTTCCCAGTATCTGGCATGCTTCTTGACTGCATCAACTCTTAGTATTCTGTTTAGGATTTCCTATAAAACGTAGATCGAAATTTGACTCGATGAGAAAGGGTGCCCAGTAGAACTCGACAGTGGCATTATAATCCTATAAAATAAATGATAGGTACACCAATTAGCCTACTTATAGTTATAGATGAATTCCAAATTCGGTATAAATTCAGTTGGATTACCAAATTTGTCGTCAGTACCTTGGCTTTGAAAACTGTGAGAGAACGACCACGTCGTATGGACTTCTTTTTTGCTGGTATAACTGATTCAATCATACAAACAAAGGATTGCCACTGGCCTCTCTGTAGCGAGTCACCAACAAAAATCAGTCTCTTGCCTCTCAGTTTCTTTAGTGCAGTTCTGGGATCAAACCTGAAATTTGAAGTCACACATTCACTGAATTACTCATGTATTTAAGCTATAGTTTGTCTTTTAAGATTGTAACCTGGGCAATTTGCACTCATCAGGTTGCCATTCCCAATAACGATAGTCAGAGTCCTGCCTTCCGTTCTTTACACAGAATTTCATGAAATTGTGTGTTGGTTATCCATATATGTAATATGTTAGTCACCAATTCGATGTATATCCCTGAGTTCCAATTTCAGAACTTAGAAGGTTTAGAGATTCATCTTTCAAGTATTTGTAGAACTTAAATTTCTTAATGAGTCTCAATTGCACGCGGCTCTGAAATCCGAGATGTGCTTAGCAAAACAACAAACCATACTGTAGTAGTCTAGGCGCAATCAATAGGTACTTTGCTGCATGGTTAAAAGCTAGTCTACTCGGCTTGTATGCAGCGATGCTTAGTCATTGATTTGCTTCATTCAGCAGCCTACTTGTGCAATGCAGGTCCAACTAATTCTGAAGTCCAACTGAACATTGTTTATAAAAAGATTTCTTTTTATAAAAAGATTTCTGTTTTTTGTCATATTGTTCTAACTGAATTTTGTGTCTCTTGGTTTTTTTTACTGAGAATGAGTTGTTGTCTTTTCCATTATGGCTCCTCTAATGCTGACAAAGAAAAGAAAATTTGAAATGATGACCGATAATGTTAGGACAACAATAGATGTTGTAACTTTGTTTTATGTCTACTTTTATTCATATGTATTGTGTAATTAAAGTTCTGTATTAAGATCCAATGATTGTTTTGAAATGATTATTGTACGATTGTGGGTGATGCAACATCTTGTTTACAAAAGTGACACAACATGTAAATCACAGCTTCGTCTCAATAGACGTACTTTTTGAATTCTTTGTCATAAGTTGCGCACTATTAGCGGACTAAAAAAATGATAGGAACTGTGATGTTGAGGAAATGGTCGCAATCTTTTTGTATATAATTGCACATCACCATAAGAATAGAGTTGTAGGGTTTACATTCAAGCGATCCGGAGAAACCATTAGTAGACATGTGAACACGGTCTTGAAAGGAGTTATTAGGCTTCAAGGGGAGTTGCTTAAAGAACCAGCAGCAGTGGCTACAAGTTATGTTGGCCAGAGATGGAATTGCTTTAAGGTATGAACTTGAATTTAGATATTTAATCTCTTTTAAACATATAATTCTAATTTGTGATGAATCATTAACCCCCTGTTTACCTTTAGAATTTTTTAGGAGCATTAGATGGAACACATATTAGTGTCCATGTTGCTACTGCAGACAAGCCTAGGTATCGTACAAGGAAGAGTTCAATTGCTACCAATCTATTATGTGTATGTTCCCAAAACTTGGAGGTTATATATGTGTATCCTGGATAGGAAGGTTCAGTTGCCGATTCTCGTGTTCTTAGGGAAGCAATATACAAAAATAATGGCTTAATATTTCTGTAGTTTTTGTACTATTTTGTTCCATTGTAAATCTCTTCTTTCTTTGTTGCTTTATATTCAGTTTTCTAACTATAGTTCTTACCAATAATGTTTCCTGTAATTAACTTTCAAAAATCAATGATTGTCGGGTCTGTTGGGGAATCGACTGAAAATTATTGAAAACAAACAGGTAGATGCCTGTTTATATGCCTGTTAGGAGCAGGTTCAGCAAAGCTATTTCCTGCTCAAGTCTAATATATGCCTGAAGACAACTTATATGCGACACAAATGTACAACATAAAGCTTCAATGCTCTCTTTGGATAGGATACATTAGTTATCATCTTCCACCTCTACTTTGTTGTTGTTGAGATCCACAATCCACCCATGCACCATAGCTGCAGCACCTTACGTCGCCAGTGACCCTAGTACAGTATATAATAGCAGTCTATATCAAGATTCTGCTAAATCACTACAAAAGTTGGTGTTGGCATTTATTTCCAGAGCTAGAAATTAAGGAGAATCTCGTCTAAGTTTAACCAGTTTTAGGTATGTGACCCTTTTCTGCCAATTTTAAAGAATTGAGAAACAACTTAGCCTTGTCAATGTGCACAACGTTATTAGTTGTGATGATTGACATTTAACCGGCACCCATGATGCCGTTTAGGTTGGGAACTTTATTCTGGTAACAAATTTCACTTCTACTGTTCCACACACATCTTACATACATTGGCACGAAATTCAGTTTACTCTTAGTCCTACAGTACCAAGAGTTAAACAATTCAAAAAAGGTACACTTCCGAGCAAAATGGGGTAGAGCCTCGTAGAGGACTTATGTCGGACAAAATTCCATGATTTTGTTGTTAACGGGTAGAATTCCCTTGACGAGTTTTCCAGGTTAAAACTAGGATTCCTGAGATGCTCTTAAGGTCCCAAATGAGATTCCAGTTGTTTTGCCTATGCAAGTCTCGACTAGAGCTCTTTGTCAGTTTCATATAGAGGGACTTAACTGTGAGTATTCCATCAAGAGGCAGGGGCCATATCAGGCCAACTATGTTGTTTGTTCATGGCTTTTATGGGTCTGCAGCTGTTTTAATGACCGATGAAAGATGAGAAAGGTAAAGATTTAATTTTTTATATTTGGCAGATCCTATGTTTTTTATCCGATGATACTACTTGTTAGCCTTTTTGCTTTATACCATGTTATGGGAGTGCTAATTGTGTTCTAATTTTTTTTGTTCTTATTATTATTCTCTCTATGATTGTAGTTATTTTCTACGTTGCCAGCTTCTCTACACTTAAAACTTTTGGTTTTTCTTATGGTAATATGCTCTTTTCTAATTTCTGTTCAACTTTAAGAACCCGTTTCTTGAATTAGGAATTTAGCATGTAATCGAAAAAGAAGATATGATGTTTATATCTGGCTAGACCTTTGTAACAATCTTTTCAAGTAGAGTTTCAGTTAAGTTTGTCGTCAACTCGATTTCGTACTTGATATTTTTGGTTCTTATAATCATTCAGTCGTTAGGAGGAGAATGTCTTTTCCTATTCATTTTTTAATAGATTTTTCGGCCTCTTAGATTAGGTCTATTTGAATCCTGTTTTTTGCACCCATTGTATTTTGTTGAATGCTACTTATCCTCTTGATACACAAAGACTTTCAAAGATTTATGTGAGTTGAAACACCTATGTAGTGGATCTTCATTATATGTCGTTGTAGTGGGCAGCATAGATTGAAGTATTAAAACTGTGATATTTTTATTTTTTATGTTTTGAGGCTCCTTGTCAAACCTGGAGTAGCAAACCTCAAAATCAGTCATAAATTCAATTCTCGAGAGCTGATCTAAGAGGGTAAAGGAATTGTACATGGCCATCTGTTCAGCAATATCAGCCTTAAGCAATATAAGTTTAGATACTGATCTATTACCTTTTATCCATAGTTTGTCGTCCGGATGAATAGAGACAACATCTTCGTTGAATTCCTTTTATCCATAGTTGGCCTGGGTTCCTTTTTTAATATCCTCACATCTGCAGTTTCCATGTATTGGGTTTTACAGTCTTAAACCAGTCCAGATGCACTTAGGTTTAATTTTCCTCCTTATCATGATCATGGTTTAACTTTTTTTAAGCTATCTAGAATTTTCAAATGGTGTTTCTTAACTGGAATGTATGTGGTTGTTTTCATGTTCATCCTTTCCTGAGTTAGGAAAGGCTGATATGAAAGGTTATAATGCTCTTGTGTATTACTATGATGTTGATTGTTCAGATTTTACATTTGTGGCTGTAATATTGGCCTTTAAGTTGGTTGCACATGCTTTAGTAGTCCTTGTAGTTTTGCAGGTCTTTCTCTATGCATACTTGTTAATATTTTTGGAATTTTTTACATGTGCCTGTGGATCTGTTATTTAAGCATCACAGTATTCCTGGGAGGGGATAGATGCAATCTTCATGTCAGATTTTACTTGGTGCACTTGGCCATTATTTAGTAGATATGTAATTGTCTTTAATTGGTTGTAACATTTGTGATTGCGCAAAGTGTAATCTATGCCGACACAAGGTGTCCATCAAATTTTAAAAGAACTGAGACACCTAAATTACTTGAATTGGTTGGTTCTGTTCACACTTGGTAGTGCCTGAAAATGAAACGAATACTAGTACTAGTAATAATAGTTAGAATTGGATTATTGTTGCAAGGAGTGGGTTTGAGTACATAATAGACTGCAGAATGCAGTATAAAGAGGGATGGCTCATTGTAAACTTTGTACAAATTACAGATTCACAACCATCATAAAAGAACCTCATTGACTACTCTCTCTAGGTTATTGCAACCAGTTCTTTGCATATGACTTGAACTTGTAATTTATTGAGATGAAATGAGTGAAACCACCTCTGACTTGATTGAATGAATCTAGTTTCTTGTATTCAGTAATTTCAACACTGTAAAAGGAAAAAACACTTAACTGATTTAGTAATTTTTTCCATGATATAAAGAGCAACCAATAGGACACTGTACAACAAAGGAAAGACAGATGATTGCAGAATTTTTGTAATGACATGTACCATTACTTAAATTCTTGATCTTTGTTGACTAAAATCTAACTAATACTGCCTTGTTTTATCTTCTGTTTTTACTGGCAGTAAAATTTTCTCAGAAGTTTCTTTCTCCATTTAGTGAAAGACAACTGTTGAAATCAGATTTGCAGTCACGATAGTCTAGGATTTTTACTAAATTCTTCTTCTAAAAAGGTTATACTTTTTGACTGTTTATACAGAGATTGGATCTTATGTTTTGATTGTGTACTAAATTAAGACTCTGTAACTAACTGGACTTCTATGTAGGTTTGATATGCCTCCTCATCGGACTTGGGTTCAATCCGAAGATGATACTTTGGTGGACATATTGACGGAATTAACACTTGACGGTAAGTGGAAGAGTGACACGGGTTTCAAATCGGGACACTTGAAAGCCATAGAGCAAAAACTTGTGGAAAAGCTACCTACTGCTGGGTTAAAAACCACCAACATTGATTCTAGAATCAAAACATTGAAGAAGCATGCAATGGCAATCAACGAAATGCTTACTATTGGCAGCGGTTTTGAATGAGATTATAACAACAACAAGATTGTGTGTGAAAAGAGTTTATTTGATGAGTGGGCTAAGGTAATTTCGAAATTAAATTATTACCCTTTTTCAAACTTGTAATTTTGGCTTTTTGTTGTACCTGGCCAATCCATGCTCTATATAACGTATTATGGGTGTGGATACTTTCTCCCAAATGTTAGGGTTGGAAAACTACTGCCTGCATAAACCTTCAGGATACTATGCCTGTATATATTCTTAGTTTTAGCTGCCTAGTTGCATGATTCAGTAGTTCCCTAAACTGTTCAAATTTAATGTCTTTAAGGATGGTACATCCGTAATACCCTGCGCATGTAAATACTGCCCTGCATAGTTTTCATTGTCTCATGTGGATCTAAATGGCAAATGCATTTGGTGTGTATGAAAGCAGAAAATCTAGATTTCCTTGGGCTTTGTTAATGGACTGAAATTATGTTGTTTGTGGTTTTTGCAGTCTCATACAAGTGCAAAGGGAGTGTATGGGAAACCATTCCCCCATTTAGATGTATTAGTTGATATATTTGCTGAAGATATGGCAAATGGAAAAGGATCTACTTCACTTGTTGAAGAGCTAGAAGAGATAGAGAAAGAAGATGAACAAGAAAAGGAGCAACAAGCTGAACAACAAGAAACTGAACAAGGGAATGACCAAGAGACAAGTAACCAGTCTGAATCAAACAGTGGTAAAGGTAGAAGGAAAAGGGTCCGTTCATCATCCTTTGATATTGGATCCAGTGAATCAAGTGGGGATGCGAATGACCTTAGTTTGATGGCTTCTTCATTCGACAAACTTATGACAGGTACACTTCAACACTTTGAAATGGTTCGTGAATCACTAACTCAAGAAACCAATGCAAATAAACAATTGTTCGAGGAGTTGAAAAAGATAGATAGCCTCACTGAAGATGACGTGATAGATGCTGCATCTATTATACTCGATTCATCTACAAAAATAAAGGTTTTTTCGGCATGGGGGAAGAAAAACGAGCAAACTATGTGAAGAGCAAGATTCTTAAGTGATGCAGTTAATTAAGCTTTCATGGCTCTATGCATTTTGAATTTTGCAACTTCGAATAGGATTTTTAATTTTGTATTTTGAATATTTAATGTTGCATTTTGAATATTTAATTTTGCATTTTGATAAAGGATTTTTTGTTAGTAATCCTTTATCATCATAAAATTTTAATTTTGCATTTTGAACAATAACAAACAATATTTTGGTTTAGAATGTGAAATTTTAAATTTTAAAATTAACATGTTTTTATTATGTATTATAGTTTCCTCAAAGAGGAAGAAGGGTATTAAAGTGATTAGAGACATACCAATTATCATGTAATTGAATTATGTCAATCAAAATTTGAATTTTTGAACAATTTAGTGTAGGTAATAGAATTTCAAAGAGTAAGGGTATTTAAGAGATATTAGATATTTGGATTACCATGCAATTCAAACCAAACACTATTTTTTTGATTAAGGAATCCATTTCTTGGAATCTAATTCTAGGAATTGGATTACTCCATAATTCAATTCCTAGGCTCCCAATTATCCGAACCAAACGCCCCATAAATATAGAAGACATTTTCAATAGAAAAAACTATAGAAACACCCGAAAGCTTATGTTATTCTCACGTCAAACGTCTCCTTCTTCTCTAACTATTTTATTTATTCCTTAACCAACCCATGAATTTCATTTACCTTTTGTATTCAATCCTCCATACAAAAGGTAATCTAAATCCGAATGGAAAAGGATTTCATCCCATTCCTATTTCAAGATCGTAGTGATTATGATTAGGTAGATCATCAATAACATTCAAATGGATTTAAAATATAGAGCGCAGATCATTTCCCCTGATATTGTGAATTGTAATTTATGGAATATAAAATTTGGTTTGAAATCGATGATATCAAAGTAGTTCGAGATGAGGTTCTTTGAATAGACAGTGGTCTATTAAAACAATTCTAATTCTTTTAGATTCCAAAATACCTTTCAATTACAAAACATCCAAATCTTTTTCATTTATTAATTTGTGTTAAACCTTAATTTTCAAGACTGTTATCATTTTTTTAAAAGCATAGACTATTATCGTTGATCTAACTATCAATCACGTATACAAAAAATAAGATCAATTTCCCTTAGTAGAATAGAAAAATTTATTAAGTAGAATATGCCCAATATCGATACATTTAGGGTTCCATTGAAGATTCTGACTCAACTGATGATGAGGTCATTAAGAAAAATATGACCAACATGGGTACATTAATGGTTTCGTTAAAAATTATGACGTGACATAATATGTCATTAAGGAGAGTATGACCAACATCGATATATTTAGGGTTTCGTTGAAGATTCTGACTAAACTGACGAGGTCATTAAGCAGAATATGACCAACATCGGCAAATATTAAGGGCTCTGTTGAAGATCATGACTCAACAGATAAGGTTATTAAGCAGAACACGTCCAACATCGGTACATTAAGGTTCTTATGAAGATCCAAACTCAATAAAGTAGGTCATAAAGCAAAATATGCCAAACATCGATACATTTAAGGTTATGATGAAGATTCTGACTCAACTGATGAGGTCTTTAAGCAGAATGTGACCAACATCGTATTTAAGGTTTCATTGAAGATCCTGACTCAATAGCAAATTCATCAGCATAAAGATGCCCCACGTTGGTACATTTAGGGGTTCAGGTGAAGATTCTGACTCAATAGTATATGTCATAAGCAGAATATGGCCAACATGGATACATTTAGGGTTCGGTGAAGATTCTGACTCAAGTAGGTGATGAAGTCATTAAGAAGAATATATGACCAATATCGGTACATCAATTTGAAAACTATGACTCAACAGAATAGGTCATTAAGCAGAATATGACAAACATCAATATATTTTGGGTTTCATTGAAGATTCTGACTCAATTAATCATGTCATTAAGCAGAATATGACCAATATCGGTAAAAATATTAAGGGTTCCGTTGAAAATCTTGACTCAACTGATAAGGTTATTAAGCAGAATACGTCACGATACATGTTAAGGTTCCTGTGAAGGTCCAGACTCAACAAAATAGGTCATTAAGCAAAATATGGCCAACGTCGATAAATTTAGGGTTCTAATATGAAGATTCTGACTCAACTGATGACGTTATTAAGCAGAATGTGACCAACATCGATGAAATATTAAGGGTTCCGTTGAAAATCCTGACTCAACTAACAAGGTTATTAAGAAGAATGCGTCCAACATCGGTATATTTAGGGTTTCATTGAAGATCTTGACTCAATAGAAAAATTCATTAAGCAAAATATTCCCCAACACTTGTACATTTAGGGTTTCGATGAAGATTCTGACTAAACAGATTAGGTCATTTAGCAAATATGACCAACATCGGTACATTAATGGTTCCGATAACAGTTATGACTAAATAGAATAGGTCATTAAGCAGAATAAAACACACATTGGTACATTAAAGGTTTCAGTAAAGATTCAGACTCAACATAATAGGTCAATAAGCAGAAAATGACCAATATCGATATATTTTGGGTTCCAGTGAAGATTCTGACTCAACTAATAAGAACATTAAGCAGAATATGACCAACATCGTAATAAGAATTTTTAAGTTTTTTAAAAAATAAATCAAAAAGAAAAAAGAAAAAGATGTATCAAATTTTAAAATAAATGAAGTTCCAAATTTTATAAAAGAAAAAAACCGAATAAATTTTCAAATAAATATGAAAAAGATCCATCTTCGAAATTAATTTAGATTAAAACCAATTACAAATGATATGTTGCCATTTGTCTTTCCTATAACTGTTTCCAACCATTTATGTTGCCAAAAATATAAAAGATAAAAAATAACCCAATTTTATCTCTAAAAATAAACTTCTTCGGTTATCACTTTAAATACTAGTAATTAGGTACTTAAAATCCACTATTGGAGATGAATTTATCTTAAATGAAGGTATAAAATCCCATATGTCATAAAAAAAAGTACACTTCGAGGATATATTTTAATATGAAAAGCCGATATATTAGGTATTGGAAATGAGATATACACTTTAAAGGATAAAAATTATAGTTTTTTCTTAAAGATTAAGAGATATAAAAATAAAAACCACACCAGAACAAAGAGTGAGAATTAAGAAAGAGTAAAGGAGAAAATGAGTTTTAAAGGTAGAAATGGAAATGAAAAGGATCCGGAAGTGAAAGATTCAAACAATAAAAGATTAATGGTTGCACCTTGGCAGCATAACTACGGTAAGTGGTGTCCCATTGGATGCCGAAATCCGTACAATTGGCTTCATATCATTGGGATTTCCTGATGTTTTGTTGAATGCTGAAGTTCATGATGAGGATAATGGTGTCATTCATGAATATGACCCTCTTGATGAAACTGTGTCTGACATACCAGAATTACCCGATGAGTTACTTCTTGAAGAGAAAACGCAATGGGATTTTGATTGGAGTACCTGAAGTTACGCCAGAGCCTGCCAACAACCATGTCAACACAGGGAGTTGTTGAGGTAAATTATCAAGGATATTTTTGGTTGATTTGGCTTGCATTATTTTGAATTATTTTATGTCTTTTTAGAAATTATTTTTTTTATCCTGATTTATTTTTTTCGTGTATTTGATGGATGAATTTAGTGAAATTTGTTTGTACTTGAATATGTTTATTTTGTTACAATTTCTTTGTTTGTTATTTCACTTATTTTCGTCTGAATCACTCCATCTATCTGTTAATTTATAGACTCGTATAAATCATTTTTGTTTGTTATCAAATCAACACAAGTTAGCCACGATTCAAGCTTTTCTATTTCATAATAATATGATCCCAAATTTTGCCAAAAATAAAATATTTTACTAAACAAATATTAATTTCAAATAAAACGGATTCAAAAATACTAAACATAATGTTAAAGGAACAATATTTAAGAACATCTTCCCCAGAAGAATATTCTGCACAAATTCTATAAACTCTCTTGTTCCTTTAATTAAAAGTTCAAAAAATATCACTTCAGACAATATTAATAATACTATTGCCTTGTCTCTAGTATCTGATATTCTTTTTCTTCCAGGAAGATATCATCAATGCCCTCGCAAGAATTACAATTACATATACATAGAACTTTCCCAACTTCCAAGGAATAACCTAAAGTTATCAGGTGCAAATACCTTACCCGGAGCAGAGCCACAACTCAACCAACATTGGTACACTATTCTACTCATAGAGATCATAAATGTTTTTTGGTACATATTTTTTAATATAAAAATCCAATGTTATTATCTTCTCATAAGCGATTCCCACCATTTACCATTTGTAGCGTTTTTTTAGAATTTAATTTATTTAGAATAAATTATTTTATAACAAATTAATAATTTCTTAGAGCTCAGACCTAGTTGAATACATCTCGTCCAGTATCATGTTAAGTGATATAACTATTAGTATGTGCAAGGAAGGATATGGTATGATGATGCGTACCCTCATATTTTTTTTGTCTAATCAGTGATCACATCGTTTTTCTCTCTAATGGTGTTCTTTTGGATTTGAATATCTATTAAGTTAAGAATAAAGCAGAGAGTTTTTCCTTCATTTAAATTCCCAAGGACTCTGCTAAATTATAGTCATATCATAAGAGAAGAAAAACAAAAACCTAGAAAAAGTCAAGCCACGTCATCGGTGGGATTGACCGTGGGATGTATAATGGGCTAAACAGAATTATTGATTTATTTTTGGGAATTAAAGGTTTAATAATTATTTTTGGAAATAAAAGGGTTAGATGGAGGTGGTTGTTTAATGTAGTAAATGCTCTTGTGTTATCTTCAATGTAAATTTTTGCTATAAAAGAATAAATATAGAGGTTTTTCCTGGTAATTACTTCACAAGAGTGAAAAAAAAAGAAAATGTAGTAACAAATGGCTCGTGAGAGAAACAAAAACTTTTTCCTATCCAAGAATATATTTCCAGAATCTTCATTTCTGAAACTGTCCAGAAGAGGAAAGAGTCGATGAAGAGCCTTCACCCTCCCCTCATAAGACATGGTATGCTTTTTTCCAAAGTTTTGATAAGCTTCGAAAGGAGTGTTGTGAAGAGATAAGTGATGATGAATACGATGAGGAGGATTTCTATATAAATCTTTTTCCAAAGATAATTAAGGAGATTCTGAGTATGGAATGGTGTTAAGACTGAGATCTTGGAGGAACAACCCCATCCTATTGGATATGTAAAAATCACAAGTACTTTGCATGTGATTATCTCAGAGTTGCATGCAAAGGAAAAGGTAAGGCTTGAAGGGAAGAGGAAAAGGGTCGACAAAGCTGAATCGAGTTTCATTTTTCTTTTTTTGGGTATTAATTAAGGTTCTATCTCATTGTCTTTAATATCTTTTTAGGCTTGCTGTCATGTTATGTTTTTTTATTTACGTGTTTAAAAGTATAATCTTGAAATGGTCGGGTTTGTATGAATATATAATATTAATATCTTTTTAGCATGTTATATGCTCATTTCGTTCAATTTCTTTGTTTGTTATGTGTTTGATAATTTCATGCATCACAGCTTCTCTATCTTATGTTAACTATGTTTGCCAATGTTATTATAATTATATGACTAAAATTGGGTATAAATTGGCTTTAGAGTAATTGAATAAAAATATGGAAAAGAATTTGGTTATGTGTACTTTGCTAACAATCATTGAATAAATCTCGAATGCATTGATAAATGCCATATTTTGAACATTTTAGATATGTATATTTTACAAATACAAATTTTAAAACGAGGGGAATGAGAATATTGAATTGAAATGGATGAACTCTTTGATAACCATATGGTGTAGTGTATTCAAGGGTTTCTTTAGCTAATTCATGGTCGAAATTGTCATTTCCCATTTATGATAATGTAAATTGAACATTACCCTAATCTGGTAGGAGTTTTAGATTTTTTTTCCTTGGTAGTTTAATTTGGTTAGAAGAATAATCTCCCATACTTCATGTCATAGAGAACACGTCTAAAAATTATAGAAAAAAATGTACAATAATTTTTACACACAGTACATGAGTATGATCAAGTGTATTTAATTAAAAATGTATAAAATTTGATTTAATGGGATGCAATTGGATACTAAAAATCTATAGAGATCATTTTTTCTATTTGGTGCATATTTTTTTATATAAAAAATCAAATGTTATTATCTTCTCAGAAGCAATTCTCATCGATTACTATTTGTACCTGTTTATTTTATAATTTAATCATTTTAAAAAAATTAATAATTTATTTTTGGTTTAATAGTTTAATTTTAGAAATAAAAGGGTTAGATGGAGGTGGTTGTCATTATATCGCAATTATACCAAAGATTTTTGTTTTTGGGAATAGTTAGCACTTGGATGAAATTGGTGTTTTGTGAGAAATTGGCTTATGTGAAGTTGGCAGAAATTGGTTGATGTCATTTGTATCTTCTTTGGCATGCACGTAAAAAATACTCTACCTATTTATGTAGATGGATCAGAACCCTAATTTAGGGGTAATAATGAGAAGGGTTATTTAGACTTTAGTACCCAACTTTGTGACCAAATTAGCGTTTAGGTCCCAGAAATTCGATATTAGAGTTTAGTACCTAGGACTTGCGCTGACCGTCATGAGTGTTACTAAAATAGAATCTAATTTTAATTAATCTATAAATAGTTAACGGTGTTAGTCACCGTTAACACGTGCCTTGCACGTGCAACTTAAAATCTGTCAGAAACAATCCAACGACTGAGAATAAATAGAATCCAACGGTCTGGAGTATTTGTCCGTTATCAGAACGTTGGACCCATCATCGAACCCCTATAAATACACAACTTCATCCATTTTGAGAGACATTTTCAGTTAACATTTCACACTACCTGCACACATATTACAAGCCACAAATTCAACAAATCAAGAGATCTAATGCATAAAATGAAGAACAAAGCTACTGATGAAGTAGAGCTAACAAATTGCAACCACAATTACTCAAAATTACCATAATATAGTACCTGCAACTCATTCATAAGTAACAAATCTCTATTGTTCTTATTCTTGCAGGTGTGTCAAATATGTAATCAAAAGTAACAAAAAGGATGTGCATGTTCTCATCTTTAGGCAGAATCAAATTCAATAGAATACTAACAAGTTTGCAAAAGAAAAAAGATAGTAAAGAAAAAGAGATTGAACCCAAAATATGATCAAGTGTGGTGCATCTCTTCCACTCATCCATGTGAATCTACTTTTCTTAATTGGCCCATTGTTCAGGTGTGCCAAACCACTCCACGAATATTAGATTGTATCCCCTTCCAGGTGTTGAAGAAAATGTAGTTCTTCCTCTCATCACAACTCCAGCCCCTCTCACAGTAGTTGTACTATGATTACTACCTAAATTGAAAAATTATTAAGTCATTTAATGTAGCTGGATTTGAAAACCAACAACATTAGACATTACAAGTCAAGATACATGTCAAATGCATTACAATTCAAGTAAATTTACCGATTTACCTT
The DNA here is from genome assembly GCA_023531435.1 of Papaver californicum. Taxonomy (NCBI): domain Eukaryota; kingdom Viridiplantae; phylum Streptophyta; class Magnoliopsida; order Ranunculales; family Papaveraceae; genus Papaver; species Papaver californicum. The sequence goes on from JAJJMC010012129.1 coordinate 1,171,093, forward strand.
GATCTTCAGCATAAGCTCCTTTACAAGTACTCCTGTTATAACCATAGGTATAGCACTTCCCACACATGTATTTCCTGTTACTTCCAGCTTCATCCATGTCTCTTTTTCTTCGACTTCTAGGTCTTCCTGGTGGTATAGTGCATTTAGTAGGATTTACTATTTTTGGGTTCTATAAATACACTAACATTAGTACTACAAAATAGAATAAATGAAGTTTTTTTTTAAGTAATAAAGGTATTACCTTGGGCCATAAAGCCTTATCAAAAAGAGGTCCAATAAAAGGAGCATATAATTGTCTGTAGGTGTCAACAGACATGTAAGACTGCACATACCTGCAAACAAATATTCAAGTACAAAATTGCAAACTTGCACAATTAAACAAGCAACTACATACAGAGGTAAAAGACATGTAAGAATGCAAAAATCAGACAAGCAAGTCACTTACTTGTCCATGTTCTTTGTTCTGAAGTGAAAACTTGCACAAATAGCATGCACACATGGAATTCCACTCACTTTCCATTCGTTGCAGGTGCAATTATGTGAAGTCAGATTCACCACCCATGATATGTCTTTCTTTGTGTCAAAAACTGACCAAATGAAAGTTGTTGAAGGTTGTTTAGCAAACTAATGACTGAAGTACAAATGTTTCTTCATAATTATTGTCACTCGAGGGACAATACCACCATCAGTCATTTGCTTACCCACTTTTTCTCGATCATAAAAGATTCTCATCATAAGCAAATGATACTTCTGCACTAACTTTGAAATATGCATTATACTTAACTCCAGAATCCATGAATTAAAGGCTTCACATAAATTTGAAATAACATGTTCACACTTTGATGACTGATCAAAATAAGCTCTTTCCCATGTCTCCACTGGTTCTATTATAAACTACTCTGGTGCAAATGCTTTTGCCTATGCTAGTCTATCCATCCAAATCTTATGTCCTACCTCACTATAAGACCTTGCTGCTCTCCAAGTAATGAACTCAAGGTTCTTTCAAGGATGTAACTTCTTAAAGTTTTTATACAAATGCATAAAAAAAAATCTGTGATAGTGATTCACATCATCAAAGTTTCTAGACACACCCTCAACCAAACCTTTCTGTCTGTGACTTATAAAGGTTAGTGACCTAGCATGTTGTTTCAATCCTGGTGCCAAAATACTAAGAAAATCAATCCAAGATTCCTTACATTCATACTGACATATGTATATAGCAATAGGAAAAAGACCATTGTTCCCATCAAGTGATGTGACTGCCAACAAGGTACCACCATATTTGCCTGTCAAGTGACATCCATCTAGCCCTAGAATAGTTCTTTTTGCTAGAACAAAACCATCTAATGAAACCCTATAAGCAATACACAATGAAACAAATCTATCATTTAATGGGTATGTTCTTAATTTCACTACGTTTGTGTCATTCTCTTTTGAAATTTGATCACATAATGTAGGAAGTAAAGAATAACCTAGCTACCTATAATCTTCTCATTACGTAAATGATAAGCATGCCATGTAGTATAATATGAAATATCTACTTTATGATTCCTTTTTACCTCACTCATAAAGTCCCTGGGCTTGTAGTTGGGATGGGCTTTGAAGCATTCAAGCATCACCTTGCATACTCATCTTGCATTTGTCAAAGGATGTTTTAGCCCATTAAATGCCTCACAAGTATGAATGAAGTGACCTGACATAAAGAAAATTCATATGGGTCAGTACAATGTTTAATACAATGTTGAAAGAGAAAAATAAAAATCAGATAAGAAATGAAACAATATTTCATACTAACTGATGTTTTTGTAAATAGTGGTAAATAAAGTTATCGTTTGCTCGAACTTGTGAAGATTGAATTTAGATTTAATAAATTAATTTAAACTAAAAATATACACAAAATATGAAAAATAACATTAATAAATACTGAGGTTATGGATTTCACCATTATCCAATTAAAGTGATTCAAACTAATTAATATTCATGCAATTCTTACATTTAATTTGATTTTAAAATATTGCAATAAGTAGATTTTCAAAATAAAAATTGTATAACAAAAGCATGGAACATCTAAAACCTAGGCCAAAGCATGTACCATCTAACGAAATCATAATTGCTTAACAAAAATTATTAAATCAATTATTAATCAAGGCAAATAATCAGAAAAGAAATTGCAAAAATTAATTAAAATAGAAATATACCAGTTTTATTGAAACAATGGCTTCCTCCGTCACCTCAGCATATGGGGTTTAGTTCATCTTGCTCAAAATACCCTCAAAAGTTTGGTACATAGCTCAAAGTGTTTGAAAATAATGAAAAAGAGTGAAAAATATGAAAACAGTGAGTTTGCTACGTTTATAAACGTTACAGACTCACTGTTACAGAGGTATAACTGTTTCACCGAAACTAAATGTTGCAAATGAAGATAAACGTTGCACAATTAAAAGCTTTAGCAACGTAATCTTCAAACTTTTCACAATGAAATCTTCATCTTCTTCATCATGATCACGAGCAGATTTTCTTTAATTTTTGATTCTTCGTTTCTGGACTCTCCAGACCCCCCGTAACTCTTCCCAGAGCTTCTTTATTTATATTACAACCACCTCCAACCTCAATAACTCGTGAAAATCTTCTCATTGATGAGAATCAATTCTTGGCAGTGAAGAGAAAATTCTCAGTTATTTTTGATCTGATTTTTCTCCATGATTTGATTTGATTATGATTTATGCATTCCTTCTGAGCTTCGAGAATATCTTGTTGCTATTTCTACCTCAGACAAACATCTCAAATAATCTCCCATAGAATCAAAAAAACCGAGAAAAATATGCTTATCCTTGTTTAATTTCTGCAACAAAAAGTATTTGCAGAGATTTGATTTTATTACGTGAATTATCTTGTTAATATGGCAAGAAGATAACTGTGTTTTAATTCCTTCAAAATCTCTCCAAATCTTGTAATAAATTCATCACAGATTCACGTAGAGGGAGAGAAAAATATTTCCGCCTAAATTCAACTTCAAACTTAAGAAGTGGGTGCCTTCATCCAAATGGTGGGGGCCTTTAGTAATTTTGGATGGGTGCCTTTAGTATTTTTTCTGGGTGCTTTTATAACTTTCTGAGCTAATTTTTCCTAAATTTTTATTTCTCCAAAAATACCTATAAACACAATAAAATCACAATAGAAGTACACAAATGAGTTTAACAATATATAAATTTGGATCAAATAAGGCAAGAAAACGTGTCTATCAAATACCCCCAAACTTATTATTTGCTAGTCCTCGAGAAAATCTAATCTAGAAATAAATCCTTACTCACTTTCGCAGGCATCGCGATTGCACTTAGCGTGTGCAATAAGCCTTTAAACCCATAGGTGTCACTATCAGACGAGTTTTAGTCTCGTGAGGGTTTACAAGAGGTGTACCCAGAAAACCTTTTATTCCAAATTCTATCTACCTGTGAACGATTGAGGATAAACACTAAACAAGCTATTAAGTTGGCATACTAAATTCTTCGCCTATAAGAATCATTACCCTATATGAATCCAATTGTTGTACCCGAGTTTGTACTCAGCGTACTAAAATTCATATAAGAATGCAAAACTCTACTCAAATAATCATTGAACATCCAAAACTGGATAAAAAATTCACATTGCTCGAAATCAATCAAATTCAAACATATGGATAGATTAGAAGATGGAAATAGAAGTAATGAATGGTGCATATGTTGACTAAGGTGAACGGTGTTTCCCAAAATATTAATATAAAGTCCGACTTGGATGCTCCTATTTTTATTATTATTTATTTACATAATATTCTCTTTTTTTTTTCTTTTTTTTTATGACTACATGATTAGATCTTTCGAATCTAAGCGCATGCTCCTTTTCAGTAGATTACATGATAGTTCCCATGGATCCTGCATTCCACGCTTGCTTAGGCGACGGAGACAGGGAGAACACACATATTGCTATCAAAGTGTCATTTTTTTGACAAAATTAAAATTCTAAGGCATCCGAGCTACGACCTTATGGCAATACTAGGGCCCCACCAAATCACTTAGAGAAACATAAAATTGCAAAAATAAAAACAAAAAGTGATATGATTATGATTATTCCGAGATATGCTTGTTCAATGATTATCATGTTATTTCTAACACCTGAGTGCATTCAAATATGAATAGACCATTTAGCTGGGCACACCAATTCTTATAGATAAGAGTTATGTTTCCATCTACCTAGAATGGTTAGTGTCATCCTGAATAATTCACAAGTTTCTAGACTTTGGAGTTTCATGTTTCAGTAAAAGTTTCTCCCTTACCCCCAAACTTAAATCTAACATTTTCCTTAATGTTCTAAAGATGAATGATTAAATATATGAACAAGGAGAAAGTGTTACCAATCGAAGGAAAGGAGTTAATGAAAGATATTACCGTGTCGCATGAGCATGGGTTACCTCCCAAGAAGTGCTAAGTTTAAAGTCTTCAGCCAGACTAAGAAATAATTAGCCACCTCATTAAATCATATAGCAATAGTCGGAACAACTATGGGTCATCTGAATAAAACAATGTTATCCAAAATAGAAAGAAACTGCAGCAGACCCAGAAAGTGAACGAACAAAATGCACCCTTATCCCTATCTAGTGTCTTGTTTAAGACAACTACATTTAGTTGAGGTTCAGGTTCAGGCTCTATAAAAGGGTCTAGATAAATCTCTTTGTGCTGAATTTCTCATAGGAAGGATCCGGAGGATCAGGTTCTAGATTCTCGAAAAACTCAAATAATAAATTTAAGGCACATAATAATAACCTGAAAATTTGTGGATCCTCAAAGTCAATCATATTTTACCCACACAGTTGACTACTCTTAAAATGGTGGTCATTCTTAAGAAAATGTGTTGATTCTAATTTCCTAAAGTAATTAGGCTTAGTCTCAAAACTTAATAACTGACACATTTGAAATTCAAACGTTCCCACATATGGAAGAAAATATTTTGGTGGGAAAACAAAGTCAATCTTGGTATTATTTCCTGGGTAGACTACATCAACCATAGGATGGGTCTCTAACAACTGAACTTCTTTCTGGAAATCAACAGGCTCAGAGAATCTAGTTTGAAGATGATCTTGGAAAATGGTAGAGGTGCATATGTCAAGTCCCAAGTGAGGGACTTTAAGAAGGGATACTTGACAATCACAAGACTCATTGGTACCCCCAAACTTAGGGTGGACATTACTCTCAAATGAACTAAAATCTGTTGGTTGGATTCTAGGGTCCTTAAGGTCCTGAAAAGGTTGGGTGTCTAGGACAACAAAATCCACTGGGGAAACTATTCTATCAACCTGAATCAAATCATCCTCTATCACATTAGAATTCTCTAAGAGTTTATCATCTTCATCAGAGACAATTGTTTTCGAATCGTCAGACTCTAAATTACTAGTCTCAGGACAAAGTCGTTCCTCTAAACTATTATCGTCTTTAAAACAAGAAAATTCTACACCGTCTAAAACAGTGGTATCTCTAGTCAAATCCTCTTCCTTTTGTATAGGTGAATAATCATTAAAATTATTTGGATTTGAACCAGAAATAACACTATCATCATGAAGCACAATTGGAGTGACAATTTCCTGATCACTCTGCCTGTACATTCCAATTTCTTCACCAATATTATCCTCATCATCATAATAATATGAAGATGTTTGAACCTCGTCTAAATAAGTAGTATTACCAATTTTATCCTCATCCTCTTGACTAGGTGAACAATTATCAAGGGTAGCACTATATTGGAAATTAAGATCATTTTGAGCAATATCATTCTTTGCAACACTTTCATTCACACTTAATGCAAATCTATTTATATTCTCAGTCAACTGCTTGAGGGATTCTTCTAGAGAAAGAGTTGGACTACTAATTGTTCCCCCCAACGTAATACAAACCTATTTGTATTCTCAGCTAACTGCTTGAGGGATTCTTATATAGGCATAATAGGTTCATTATAAGTACTAGATTGCACATGCTTTAGGGCATCCCTCCAAGACAAAGAACTCGAATTTTGCTCATTTTCATGTTTATAAGACGGGTGTATGTATCAATAGTAATTGGGATCACCTTGGTATGAGAAATAACCTTCAAAAGGTTGGTGGTGGTCCCGACTACTATCCACACCATGTTGATAGTACGAATAATGTCTATTTTGAAATTCAGTCGGATATTCAAAATCTCTTAGAACAATCTGAATTAGATTAAGTCGAATAGAAGCAGGATAAGCTCTAAGGAGATTTGATAACCCTGCCTCTTTGGCAACTTTTCCCTGGGTTACAAGGTGGTTCTAATCAACTTAAAATAATCATCCTGAACTTTAAGTTATGCTAACAAAGTAACCAATATAGTCCTTTTGAATGATTTTCCAATAAGCTCGATACCCTATAAGTCTCTTTCTAGTCAAATTTTAGGCTTAGGTTCGCGTAGGTAACGTGTTCCTAAGTCGGGCAAGAAGGAAACGGTGATGAAATCCGAGTCATTATCTTATATGGCCAGTCATTGCCCTTTACTAGAAAATAAATCTGTATTCAAGTTTTCAGCATATATGCATTACGAAGGAATACAGAAAACCCACTTGCATGGGATTCGTGGGTTGATCAAGTCTTACCTCCCGTACCAGACGGGGGATGGATCGGTTTTAGTCGACTCGGGCCACCAACTCCTGTGTCAGTGTACGAACCCGAGGGGCCGAGACAATATCGTAATTGTCATCCTTCCCTATTGCAGTTTATATTTAAATACCCTTCCGTAGGGTTTAAAATTAATAATAAAGTTCAATAGTTCAAAGTCCAAATTCCAAAAATAAGAAAAATATAAAAATACCTAAAATAATTACAAAAGTAATAAGAATTCCCTAATACAGTTTCTAAAAAAAATAAAAATAAAAAATAATAATAATAAAATAATAAATCTAAAAATTAAAATAAAATCTTCTTCACTCCTTTTGGAATCCTCTTTTCTTTCCTTCTTTGGCTCTACTTCCTTTTTACAACACTTTCTCCTTTTTTTTTTTTTAATTTCACTTCAAATCTGAAAAGAATAGAAAATACCAAACGCGTAAAAAAGAACAAAAAATAAAAATAAATCCTAAATTAAACTAAACCTAAAAAAATTCTAAAGTTAAATTTAATAAATTAATTTTAAACTAAAAATATACATAAAATATGAAAATAATATTAATAAATACTGAGGTTATGGATTTCACCATTAACCAATTAAAGTGATTCAAACTAATTAATATTCATGCAATTCTTACATTTAATTTGATTTTAAAATATTGCAATAAGTAGATTTTCAAAAACAAAAGCATGGGACATCTAAAACCTAGGACAAAGCATGTACCATCTAACAAAATCATAATTGTTAAACAAAAATCATTAAATCAATTATTAATCAAGGCAAATAATCATAAAAGAAATTGCAAAAATTAATTAAAATAGAAATATACCACTTTTATTGAAACAATGGCTTCCTCCGTCACCTCAACATATGGGGTTTAACTCATCTTGCTCAAAACACCCTCAAAAGTTTGGTACATAGCTCAAAGTGTTTGAAAATAATTGAAAAGAGTGAAAAATATGAAAACAGTGAGTTTGCTACGTTTATAAACGTTACAGACTCACTGTTACAGAGGTATAACTGTTTCACCAGAACTAAATATTGCAAATGAAGATAAACGTTGCCCAGTTAAAAGCTTTAGTAACGTAATCTTCAAACTTTTCGCAACAGAATCTTCATCTTCTTCATCATGATCACGAGCAGATTTTCTGGAATTTTTGATTCTTCGTTTCTGGACTCTCCAGACCCCCCGTAACTCTTCCCAGAGCTTCTCTATTTATATTACAACCACCTCCAACCTCAATAACTCGTGAAAATATTTTCATTGATGAGAATCAATTCTTGGCAGTAAAGAGAAAATTCTCGGTTATTTTTGATCTGATTTTTCTCCATGATTTGATTTGATTCTGATTTATGCATTCCTTCTGAGCTTCGAGAATATCTTGTTTCTATTTCTATCTCAGACAAACATCTCAAATAATCTCCCATAGAATCAGAAAAACCGAGAAAAATATGCTTCTCCTTGTTTAATTTCCACAACAAAAAGTATTTGCAGAGATTTGATTTTATTACGTGAATCATCTTGTTAACAAGAAGATAACTGTGTTTTAATTCCTTCAAAATCAAAATCTTGTAATAAATTCATCACAGATTCACGTAGAAGGAGAGAAAAATATTCCCTCCTAAATTCAATTTCAAACTTAAGAAGTGGGTGCCTTCATCCAAATGGTGGGTGCATTCAGTAATTTTGGGTGGGTGCCTATAGTATTTTTTCTGGGTGCTTTTATAACTTTCTGAGCTAATTTTTCCCAAATGTTCATTTCTCCAAAAATACCTATAAACACAATATAAGTACACAATTGAGTTCTAACAATATACAAATTTGGATCAAATAAGACACGAAAACGTGTCTATCACTAACCTTTTTTGAATTGAAAGGTTTGTCCATCAGAGAGTCTTGAGCAATAAATCCTTCATTCACAAGTCTCATCATGGCATTTATATGCTTGCTTCACATAGGTATTCTTCTTTTTAACCATGCTGTAATTCTTATCAAGAGCTAACTTCCTCAAATAATCCTTACAACTTATCTGACTCGGCCATTCTTGCCCAATAAATAGCTTTTCTACAAACTCTTGCTTTTCAGAAAACTTGAAATCTCCATCTATACTCTGTGTTTCTACAACATATTCTTTGAATTCAGATGTTGAACCAAGTGTAGCCTGAATTTGACCATTCAGTTTAATTTCTTCATCTTCATTTATCTCTGGTTCTTTGAGAAGTTCTTCATCCTCACTATCTTGGTCATCAGGAATGTCATTTATATTTGCTTCCTCACCAGTTGTGTAGGTACTTGCAAACAAATATTCATCATCCACCTTTGACTTGTCACCAACACAAGCCTCATTAACTCCATCTTCATTGCTTTGCAATAGGTCAACAACTGTAGACGTTTGACTCCCAGCTGTTGAAGACTCAACTTGATTGCTTTGTGTGCTAGTCTTCTTTGGGTACAAAATAGGCAAAAAATCCAAGTCTTTCTCAAGGTTATAATCGGCATTTTATGAAGGTTGGTATGCTCATCCCTTCTACTTTTCCCAATCACATACCCACCCCTAGTGGGGTAATATCTCAATAAGTCATCCATGTACATCCATTACACACAACCACTAGCTCTAAAACCTTACCCACACACTTGAATGTAATAAAGTACTTAACAAAAAAAAAATTATTTGTATCTTAACTACAAAAACCAAACATTCATCATAGTTCAATCAGTCATCACAATTCAATCATTCTTAACCACATACACCAACTTCAGTAATTCAATACAACATTGAACCCATCAATAGGACCACAATAAAGCTCTTTCACAGTAAATAACTATTATTGCAACAAATTTGTAACTAAAAAAAAAGATTCACTCGACAAAATCAGAGAAAGTATGAAAAAAAACCTAAAGTATTTATGGAACAAAACAAAACTCTAAAAAACAAAGGGAAAGACAAAATTAAGCTATTAAGATATTGTTTCTACTATAAAACAACACCCACGTATATCATTAACAACAAAGCAAACAAAAGCCCTAAATTAAACTAAAGAAATAAACCCCAATTTCTTTACTAACTTTAGTCCTCAGAATCGACAAACAAAGAAAGAAATCAACTCCAGATCCTTGTTACTCAGAAGATAAAACACCAAAATCAATTTCAAACAACCCATGAGAATCAATTGTTCGATCAAATTAAACAGAGAACCATTTTCAGCCCTAAATCGCCGCTGCAGTATGAAACCCTAGAAATAATTGAGTCTGAAAATCGATTTTGTGAATATGAGAAGATATTATCTTCTCATGTGTGTGTGAGTCTCAGCCTTTATTCGTGGACAATTCCTAGCCACACACATGTCTAACGTAATGGCAATGTTAGTAAATAAATAGACATACAATTTTTAGTTGGTCATTTTAGTATTTAACCTAGTTTTCTAACTGCCAAACCGGTCAACGCAAGTCCTGGGTACCAAACTCTAATATCAAACTTTTGGGAACCTAAACGCTAATTTGGTCACAAAGTTGGGTACTAAAATCTAAATACCCCTAATGAGAATATGAGAAGTAAGTGAAAACATTTAAAATAGTGATAAGACTGTACCCAAGAAGAGGGTAACTCATAGAGATCATAAATATTTTCTAATTTTTTATTATTTTTAAAAATAACAAAAGTTATTAGATTATGTGGGGTATATTCTTCTGAAAAACAGAGTTTGTAAACCAAAATGTCTAGTTTTTAAGGTTCTATGCTTTAGTTACTTTTGTGACACTAGTGTTCTCATTTCTAGATCTTGTGTCATTCCTCCTTCAGGAAAATATGACAAAAAGTGCAAAGACAACTACCTAATGTACCCCATAAAATCCAAGATATTGAATCCTTTATGAGAAACAAAAAAGACATTACACATATTTAGGGTGGGTCCTTTCCTGATAATTGTATGCCGTAAGTTTCGTTTTAGAATTGTTATAATGAAAAGATCAAAGAGACCTAACCCTAAATTTGTAAAGTAAAATCGACTAATAGTAGAATTCTTTTCTAATAACTATGCTACATGCCACAGAATTTTGTTCCTAGCGAAAAAAGAAACTGACACTTTCCAAAACTCTAATAATAATACTATTGCTTTGACTTTTGTACTACGTATTGAATATGGAGAAGAATAGAAATCCCCTAAAATAGGATATGCTAATAGGTGTTACGAAAGATTTTAGTAATTAATTAAAAGATATGATCGATAAGACTAGTAACTAAAACCATCAAAGTTAACAAGGAAAAAAATAAGAGATGATTAAGTTTATAATAAATTTTTATAATATTTTTTATTCATAAAAACTCATTCTATTGTGAGCTTTGTTTGGATACCCATTCTAGGTAGTCATTGGGCTAGGGATTTGGAAACTAGAACCAACTGAATGTTGTAACGAAAACATTTCTCCAAGAACAGTGAAACACACTGCAGTCCTTTTGTCTCTTCAAATTAAGAAACACACTGGGAAGAGTTGTCGGTGAAGCATAACTGGATTGGGCTAGGACTGCTAGCTTATTAATTGTTGATAGATCCACAATAACATCCCATAATTATATCATGTACTATGTAGAGACACTGACCAATAACCAACCCTAGGGCCTAGACTTAAAAAAGTGAAAGTTAGTTTCCACAAGCTTATTTATGTACGACATCTTGTTAAATTCAAAGAACTAGAGCCCTGGACCACTTAAACAACAATACCCTAACCAAATTATGATAAAAATCTAAAAATGACTTTCAGTTGAAAAATAAAAATAATTCTTAACTGATCGAGCAAAAAAACAAAGTTTTCCAATGGTGATTATCGGGATTAGGGGTGTAAATTTTACCTGATGACCCAAGATCCAGTATCGACCGTCCTTATCTATGGAGTCCCACGATTACTCGTGCCCTGTTACGGGATGGTCCATTCTAACCCATTTAAATAAAAGGGCGGGCAAAGGTCAGGAGTTAAATTTTCTTGTCCGGTCCTATACCCGACCTATTAGCCCGGCAATACTTCCGACCTAATTTTCCGTTAATACTATTTATTTACTTGGTCTAATAGCTTATTTCAGATTTTCATCTTATGTTGAAAAATACTCCCTCCGTTTTAGCAAAGTGTTACTATCACTTTTTTATTTTAGCCTAAAATAAAAAAAGGATAGTAACACTTTTGATGAAACGGGGGGTATAATTTATAAAATTGTAACATATTGAATAACCAAACTAGCCATATATTCTTTCGATAAAAAACTTATTTTACTAAATACACCGAAAAAAGCTATGATTTCCTCTTCACATGATTCAATCTTGAGAAAGTTTAATTATTATTTTATATTATAATATATATAAAAAAATTATATTATTTTTTTACCATATATTTAAGGCACACCCGACCCTGCCCACCCAAGCCCAAATTATTAAATAGGCATGGCAGGCCATGGACACTTTATTTTGCTGCAAATCTCTGCCCGTCTAGCCCATTTGATTTAATGAGCAAAAGATTATTATGTCCGGTCCGACCTAATTTACACCCCTAATTAGGATAGGTAATGGGATAAAGCGGGTTCAAGTTTTGATTCACACGGAATTTCTATCCGGATAAACTCTCGGTCAATCTAGAAGTTTTGGGAAAATAATAACTCTAACAAAACTGCTTGACTGCTACAGCGGGTTACCAATATAATGGACGAGTGATCATGAATGTTTTACTTTTTATGGATTTGTGTAACCCCTGCAGTAGCCTTGCAAATCTGGCCGAGCTTTATACCTACAACTGGTAACCACAAAAATTATGTCCAAAGAGAAATCATGGGTTTTACAAATCAGAGACCATGTATAAAGTATTAAGCTATTTAACGTTTGGTATTTAATAAATATCCAACATATTATTTTGGTATCTAAAATTTAAAATATTAAGGGTTAGTACATTGGATACCTTGATCCAATGTTGACCGTCAAAGACCTGTCTGACTTGATTACTTTTAGTTACAAATTTTATAAATTTTTTTATTATTATAAAATTATTGTTGTCCCATAATTACACTTCTTAAGAAAATCATAGGGTTTCGGAAACAAGAATGGGCATCATGGGTTTGTAACTGATGGTGGAAATCTGGTGGTGGTGGTTTTTTTTTTTCAAGTTGTAAATGGAATCGATGCATTAATATTCAAGAAGGTTAAATTTGAGAACCACCATAAAATCTGTGACAAACGATGCTAACAAGTAGGTATATCTAACTCAAATCGAAAGCTAATTAACAACAGATCTCAAAATAAGACATGAGAACTATACCACAAACCCTAGAAATAACATGAAAATTTGCAATTATTTCTAAGAAAATAATAATTTAAGAAGAGATCTCCTCACTGGTAGCAGCAACAGAATTGGAATCATTTTTAGAAGCTGGTGTAGCTGATGCAGCTTCTTTAGATTTAACAAATTCAAGCATTCTCTTACTGATCTCTTTAGAGTAAATCTGAAGGATCTCGATTCCATCATCATCACCACCACCATCAGTTGTTCCAGAATCCTCATCGCCAGATACAGAAAAAGTAGAACTAGCAACAACAAACGCCTCTTTTTCAATAACACGAGCAGATGAAGTTTCTGAGATGAAGTTTCAAGTGCGAGATTAGAGAAGAAGAGTTTGGGAAGAGATATGGGTGCTGGCAGAATTAGAAGATGGTTGTGGTATGTGAATCGTCCAAGAAGAAGATGGAGTTTCAGAAATTGAATAGATTGAAGATGGGTTTTGATTATTGTTTTGAATGGATCTAGGGTTTTGATTTAATTCGAGAAATAACGAGAGAATAAGGAAAATGATTTTAACAGAGATTGAAATTGAGATGGAGGTTACTGTTCGAGTGAGAGAGGATGGTTGTGTTGGTTCGTGTTGAAGAGAATGGGATCTGTGTTTGTTATTGGTTGTGATTAACTGAATGATATGTGAATGAATGCATGAATCAATCGCAGGGAAGAACCAGTCACAATGAAGATTTGTTGCTACAGAAAATGAAAGGAGATGTTGCTGTGGTTGAAGATAGAGCAAGATAAAGATCAATTTGTTGAATTTTAATAATAATTTTTAAAAATAAAGAAAATATTGGTCAAACCTAATCTTTGACGGTCAACGGCAGGTCTAGATATCAACATTTAATAATTGAGTACCAAAATGATCTAATATCAATATTTAATATTTAAAATATTGAGTACCAAAATAATATATTGGATATTTACTGACTACCGGACGATTAAATATTCCGTTCTAAGATATTTATAGAATTTACCGGTATTCATTTGGTCCTCTTCCACATAAATACTGAATTCTTACGCCATTAATATACTCAAACTGGTTTATTCTACACACCTCAATATCAGATAATTCAATTCCGACTATTTTAACATAAGAAGATAATGACAGGTTTATATGTTTATATAGCTATGACGAGATATCAACTTTCGTTACCTCGGATAACGGGCCTACATACAATCATAGTGATAGCAATTAGGAGGATGTGGAGTTGTATAACTTCACCTTCTTTCAGGCCGAGGATGTGGAGTTGTATAACTTCACCTTCTTTCAGGCCTGCCGATTTGTAGCTCAGTTTCCACCTCATGAGAATCTGGACTAGTTTCATAAGGTGTTTTTTCTCTCTGTTGGTTCTGTTGTTTCTGTCGAGGCCCGCTCTGTTACCACAAAAAGAAAGACAGTCGGTCATTAACTAGCTTTGAGCCTGCTCTTCACTCTTCCTCGCAGTTAGATTTAGCTACATCATTTTTGTTTCTCCCTAACAAAACATATGCTTGTTCTCACAGAGTAAGTATGTATACAGATGTGTATGATATGGTACAATAAACAAATTCTAATGTGTAAAGGATTTTGGCTTTATAGTTCATTCATGAGTCTGGTTGCTATAGCATTTAAGTTTTTGCTTCAACAAATTGGTCAAAGGTACAATATCAGATACGAACTCCTTTCTATCATGAAGCTCTTAGTTTTGCCAATAAATCAAATAGATAGCAGAAGTGAGTGATTTTTCACCTCTGCAGAAATAAATAAAACTAAAACCGTCGTGCGACTTTATAAACTGGACCAGAACATGTTCACAGTTTGTACTGTTCGTTTTTGAAGTCTGAGAATGAATATAAGATGAACTAAAATTACCTTCTGGCATAAAACTTCATTCTCTTCTAATAGCTGCTTTTCCTGATATGTCATGCGAAACAATATCCTTATCAAGTTACTAACAAGCATTAAAATAAAATTTAGCGAATGCACGAATCTAATTAAATTGACATTTAACGTCTCAATTTACCTTTTGCTTTAGTTGCTCAATCTTTTCCATATATAACCGATCCTGAAGTAATAGGAAGACATCAAAGATATGTTTATTTTCAGTTAGTGTTTTTTTGATTTTTTAAGAAATCGAACATGATGGCGCTATGATGGATTAAACCATTTTACCTTTTTTGCCCTGATACTAAGTAGGCTCTTCTCCAACTGATTCTCAGTTGTCTGCAGTTCGTCAATGGAGCAAGATTCTAAGCCTTCTCCCATTAGCTTCCTACAAGAAATTGTTTCCAAAGTTCACAAAATGAACTTAAGCAGGCAACTCTTTGCAATAAAAAACGCACTACGTTCAAGAGGCTCTCGTCTTTCAACCTTTTAGAGGCTTCAAGATTCTCAATCTTCTTTTCGAGGTTTGCAGCTTCATATCTCAATTGCTGAGACAAACAATTATTTAAGAAATCAGGAGTGTGTTAACATTATCTTACCGATAAGCCCTGCAAAGAAAAAAAAGGAAGACTAAAGAAGTGGTAGAGGAACTAGCTCTTCAATACAAGCAAGGGTGATAGAGCGACACAGGATGACAATGTACTAAATCGTTCTTAGATGAAAACACAATTGCTTACTGGACTTGGACACACAACAACAATGTACTAAATCATTCTTAGAAGAATACACAATTGCTTACTAGACTTGGATATGATAAATTCAAATTATGAAAGTTAGATCTGCTTCCTCCAAAATTTCAGAGATTTCTGTGATCCAAGGAAGAGTATTTCATTGACTGGGAGAAGCAAAAAGACATGAGTTCAGAATGAAATGAATTAATAATTAGAAATTCTATGGCACCCTGAAATTTGAAGAAGACTATGTCCAGAACGTTTTACTCATATACCCATATCCATCTTCATTTCATCAAACACTGATATAAGCTTTCAAAATTATATAGCCATAGAACAGTAGACAAAATTTCAAATCATACAAACAGTGATTCCAGCCTTCATATAGACTTCTAATATGACATTTGTAACAACTGCACGCATAATTGCATACAATAAAGCACACACTGCAGTGATTTTTAAATTACACCAAATAACAGAGTTTTTGAATTTCATTAGTCTGGACAAGCAACAAAGAAATCTGGGCTTGTCAGAATTCTTCTCTTCCATGGACCACAATCCTAATGAAAGAAAAATATGATACTACACTATATATCCTGGTATGTACAGTTGTCCTCATTACAACACTAAAAACATTCCCTCGTCACAACACAAAAGGAATTCTGTGCAGGCAAAGGTATTGGCCGATTCAACTTTCCATCGAACTCCACACCTCCAGAGAGGTATTGTTTGCATGTTTTAGGATAGTTATATTTGTGCCCTTTATAAACAACCAAATATTACAGGACTAATCGTACTAGATTGCAGTAGTCATTTCATAGCTACCATTCATCTACTTTTCCAGATACATCAAGTTTCATCTTTTCAAGCACTAACTGGGTACTTTACTACACAGTTGCTGTTCTAATAAAAACCTATGTAGGTGGCATTAGCTAGTATCAATGTCCAAGTACTACTATCAAAAGGCACTCAAACAAACTTATCAGAATTCGGACAAACACGACACAAGATATTTGAAAGAACATGATAAAGTCAAAAAAGTGCCTGACCTGTGAATTTCGTTGTTCCATTTCTTTGTTGTTGTCGCTGTAATTGACCTGTACATCTTTATTGTACTTCAGGTACCGCTCAATCGTTATTTGCATACTGGACACCACAGTTAAAAATAATCAGGATCAACAGTCTTGAGTTCTAAAACTAAGTGAGACTGGAAATGGAAAGTACAACAGTAAGATGTAACTATTACTGACAGCAGAACTAAGACGAATACACAAAGATTAGTAATGGATGGTCAATGCTGTTAACTGGATGCATCTTGTGTATAGTATACAAGCTTTTAGAACTAGCAGTAAATTTATAAAAAAAACTTTAAACAAATATTACACCAAATATCTCCTCCGATTTAGAAAAGCTTCTAACTGGAAAAGTTAAGCTAGAAATACAGCAAAAATCAAATCAGGATTTCGAATCACAAGTTTTTTTTTAAAAAAAACTAGAATTTTCGTCACTTGATGATATGCTTTATACAACATTGTCATATGGTGTTTTCGATATACTTATTGTTGCATTGGTCTTTGAGTGTTCTTATTCGTGTTTAGATCCCTTTACAGAGACCCCTAGCAACTTGGGTAATTATTGGTCAGTGTAACCTGTTGGCATACATTAACTTACGTATTAAATCTTAGCATCGTGGGGAATTCGATTATCTACAACAAGGATGTCTGTTATCAAGCAATGGTCAGTAATACATTAGTAAAACCTTCACATTATCAAAACCATTATGCATGATAAATCAATGCAATCACATCTATAAGAAATAGAGGTTTCTCAGGGAACTCATATTCCCACAACCAACACCATACTGAGGTGTAAAATTTTATTCAGTCCCATTCCTGTTTTAACCAAACACTACACAAGAAACTATATTCCAAGGGAAATACATTCCAGGAATTATATTCTTTGAAATGCTGTTCTTTGCCCACTAACCAAACATGCCATAAGAGTATATATGACACCAAATCCATATGATTATACAGTGAGAACTAGCTAGCGAACACACAGCTTGATGGTCAATGATCAGATAAAAAACAATTTCATTACAGAAATCCACTTAAGACATATGAATTGGAGGCCAGCATTCCAGATTATGGATATGCATAGGCATGTTGTGGAAATCTCGTACATGCATAATGTTACATTATATGCCTAATAAATAAAATCATACATGAACCTAAATTTTAACTAGGATATCTAATTCAATATACCTCGCTAAATGTTTTGCAAAAAACTTAGGCATCAAGTGGTGAGCCTAGCCTTGACGTCAATAGAACTCATCAACTAATAAACAGTTCAACCTCTAGTTTACAAGGATCACCAAACCCACCTAGCCATGAGGGTTTAATCGACAAAATCTAGAAATCATCGACCTCGATCGTTCACCCAGTGTGCCACCCCTCATGCTCCTCAAGCTAATGGAATTTCCAAGAAAGTGATGGCTTATGGCTTACTACCTTTTGTTGAGCCAACCATATAAAGGATGACAAGTTCATCCCCCAAGATACACTCAAAATGTCTCAACAAACGCAAATCCAGGATATGCTTATGGACAAATGGAATGTTAAATTAGCAGAGAGATGGTAAATCAACACTTCTACAACTTATTAACTCGAAGTCTCGAACCTTGGCGTATGTAACATCTACAAAGCTAGATAGATAACATCTACAACTACCCTTGGATTATAATGGTGTAAGTGTTTGCAACAACAACTCTGTAGGTAGCGTTTAAGAGGGGACTGCTCAAAGATTCAAAGCTTGTTCAAAGCCCTAAATTCTTGCAAGATGTGGGGGAGACAAACATTGAAAAAGCTAAGCACAAGGCTGATAGCATTACTAAGAAGGGGTGAGAGCATAGGACATCAAAAGTACCCCAAACATTAAGGAAATAAAAGCTATGTAATCGAATTTCTGTGAATTAGCTCAATTCCCTGAACCAAATAGGGGAAATCAACTGTGTAATTAAGATTTTTGATTCCTAGAAATCCTATTCCCTTCAAAATAACTAATTCCGTTACATTGGTCCAATAATGTAACAAAATTAGATTCCGGAGTAAAAACAAAGGTAACTGAATTACCTCAACCAAACATTATTCTTTTAAAATTAAAAAACCCCATAATTAAATTCCTAGGATTCCGATTCTTCCGGCCAAAGAAGGTGTTACGCTCGTTCATTAAAGAATAATAATCTCTAATAACCATCCTAAAGCAACACACAACCTCTGATCTAAATAATTCTCCCCATTTTAGAAATGGAAAGATAAGAAACCATCTCTAAAATGTACTCAAATGAAGGTGCTTAGCCAAAAGCTCTTGTCCATCACAAAGCTAAAATGATATTGTTACTTCCCAAAGGCTCCATGTTTTAGAGAAAAAAATCAATAGTAACCTGGGTGGATAATGCATATCGATATTCAAAGTAATCAGTGAGTTTCTCTCTAGGGGAAAAAATGGCGTTTGTGGATAGAATAGCTATCGGTAATGATTAAGGATTCATGTAGGATCATGCTAAGACGTCAAAAGGCTACTTCTGTTTTGAAACCTCACTTTTGGTGAAGGTACCTTAGGGTGCCGCCTATCACCAGAATCATTATCAGCATTGGCACACCTCAGCTCACCTCACCAATACCGGCACAGATTCCCACCACATGGTTGATACCACCAAAACCATTATCATCATTGCCACCCCACCTCCAACATCGCTGCCGATACCCATCCCATGGTTGATACCACCACAACAGTTATCACCATTGCGGCCTCACTCGGCCAACCACGCCGCCAATGCCTATCCCATGGTTGATACCACCAGAACCAGTATCATAGTTGCTATCTCACTCCACAAGCACCAGCACTAATTCTTATCCGGTGGTTGATACCAATAGAACATTTCCACCTCACCACATATATCATCCCCAAAATCTATCCCATAATTGATACCGCCAAAATCAATATGAGCAGTGCCACCTCACTTGAACAACAGCTGCTCCAATGCCCATCAAATGGTTGGTACTTCCAAAACCATTATAACCATTGCCACCTCACCAACAGCATCCTCTCCCACATACATCCCGTGATAATTAATATCGCCACAATCATTATCAGCAATGCCACCATACCCCACCAATGCCCATCAAATGGTTGATTCCACCAGCATCACTGTCAATACCCGCATTGATATCACCACAACCACTGCCACCACACCCCCAAAACCACCTTCAATAGTGTTTTACATCCACTTGAGCAGCCCACTAGTAAAGAAAGATTTCTGAAAAATTAAGCTCAATATGCTAGTTTAAAATTGGCATCTCCAAGGATTAGAGATGCACTTTTCTTGATACCATGGGCTGCACACGTACGGTCACCGATATCTGATAGGAGACGTCTTTATATGTTCAATATGACAATTTTAAAAAAACATGATACGAGGATATAACGGTATACATAAAAATACCATCAGTTTTTTAAGATATATAAAAATTTAAACCAAACAACCATATAAGGGTATTTGTTTGCACTTGTTTACAACCAAACAAATATATTTGTTTGTGAATATACACATTTTTAATTATAACAGGTGATGTTTTTATTTTAATTGTTTATTAGTTTTTAATAAAATAGAAGTATTTTAGGAATATCCACGTATATGGTTGTGTCCATGGGTATGGACACATAATATGGTGACCTCTGAAAAGTATCTGCCTAACCCAGCTGATAACATATGTTTAAGATAAAAGAAACATCACCTACATGCAAAGCCACAAGGCAATGTCATACTTAAACTTCTAAGGGACATATTTGTTTCTAGTTTTTTTAGTACAAGATTTGATTTTTGTAGAAGACCAAGCGACCAAGTAGAAGGCTCAGCACATTCTTGGATGTATTAACATACAACCAAATTGGTACCGATGCTACATTCTATTGCTACAATTTATTTATACAGTTTTGCTCCATGTCTTTGTTGTCTTTGGATCGAAACTCCTCGTCCACATCAAAGGTTATTAGTAAAAAGCAAATATCGATACCATAAGCTCAGTGTACTTTGGACCTTCTACCAAAAGAATATAACTCTGATTCTATTTTTTTATTTATCTTATTCATATAATCCAACTTTGTACTTTATGCTTCTAAAGCACTTTAATGTAGAATATCAAATCCTTATAAATCAGTGTGACTTAACGGGTCCCTCTCCCTATGTTTTGTGGCTCTCAAGTTTTATACTTGACAACTTAGTCCCTCAATTTGGTTTACACATAAAATTTCAAATATGAATAATCAAATCTTCTATATTTGTACATTGACCAAGAATCGTTTTAACCTATGTAAGTGATTTAAAATATTTTTTAGATGAGAAGAATCCTTGACAACTCATTACCCTACAAAGGCAAATTCATGTTCCACCAACTTTATGGTAGAGAAGGCTTACCTCTATGTCATTTGGAGATATGATCAAATCTCTAAAGGTGACTCATTCAAATCCTTATCAACATTTGAAAGGCAATTTTCTTATTACACTGCAACCTAAGAATTTGAGGATCATACCACATACTACAAAATAGTAATGTTTAATGGTAAATATCTATCTTATCCATAACCAAACTTCCTAAGCCATTCGTTCTAGTATGTGGATCGTTAATTTTCATGGGTTTCTATCCGAAGCCAATTCTTTGGACATATTCAATTTCTTTAAATCTCTTTTCACTGCTTCCTCTTATATTAATTTTGGTCGACCTCTGTCTATCTGTGTTTACAACAAGATTTATGATACCCGTGCGCACTGGTGCCTCCGGAGGTTTCCGTTGGAGATGTCCAAACCATCTCAGTCGGTGTTGAATAAGTTTCTCCTCAATCAGCACCACTCCAAGTTTACCGCGTATATCATCATTTCTAATCCGATTCTATCTACTATGTCCACAACTCCACCGCAGCATACACATCTCTACTACACTTATCTTCTGAATGTGTTATCCTTTAGTAGCCCAACCTTTGACATCATACAACATCGCAGGTCTGATCGTCGTTCTATATAGCTTGCCTTTGAGCTTTTGCGGGACTTTTTTGTCATATAAGACTCCCGTCGCCACTTCATCCATCCTGCTCTATGGCCAACATCCTTATCAATCTTGCCATCGTTCTGCAACATCGACCCTAAATATCGAAAAGTGTTCTTCTTAGGTATTACTTGTCCGGTCACACTAACATCTCCATCCTCCGCTCTAGCATCGCTGAAATCACACCTCATATACTCGGTTTTAGTACTATTAAGTCTAAATCCCTTGGATACTAGATTCTGTCTCCACAACTTCAATTGTCTATCAACCCCTATCCTACTCTCATCAATTAGCACCACATCATCAGCAAAGAGCATGCACCAAGGGATCTCCCCTTGAATGTCCCTTGTAACTTCATCCATCACTAAGGCAAAAATGTAAAGGTTCATAGCTGACC
The DNA here is from genome assembly GCA_023531435.1 of Papaver californicum. Taxonomy (NCBI): domain Eukaryota; kingdom Viridiplantae; phylum Streptophyta; class Magnoliopsida; order Ranunculales; family Papaveraceae; genus Papaver; species Papaver californicum. The sequence continues at coordinate 1,193,146 of JAJJMC010012129.1, forward strand.
CTTGATGTAAACCTATCATAATAGGGAAGGCACTAGCTTTGCTATCGCATGCTCTGACACTGGTTACAACACCATCGCACAAATCTTTGATGAGGGTAACATATTTTGTGGGAACTTTCTTTTATTCGAAAGCCCACCACATGACCTTTCTCTAAAAACATGAATCATCTAAGCACATCATCGAGTCATCAGACGGAGGCATGCGACATTTTGAGCACACATGGTTCAAAAGTAGACACACACAAGTCAGTGAAATATGTACCAAAGCATCATAACACTACATGGTTCAAATATACACATGCAGGAAAAACAAAAGGTCGGATATGGAAGTACCCAAAACCTCCTAAGACTAGTAGCTTTGTTACAGTGCTATCTATCACTAACATTTAAAAGCTTTACACCTACAAGAAAATATCTTGTTAATGGTGTCCAACAGGTTTAAATGCGAGCCACTATGCTATAAAGGGGCAATGTGGTGCCTCAAAGAGTCCCATTCGAATTTAGTTTGGTTCTTCACTTCCTCTTTTCTCACAACAAGCCAACAAATTCTTTTAGTGTTTTTGTAACACTAAAAGAAAAGTCTATGAGATGCTTTCAAAAGTACGTGCCCTACTAAGAAGCTCTTGTTGATGGTGTTAAACAAGGCTTTTAATGCAAGGCAAATCCTTTAAGAAGGGATTTTTTTCATTTCCTTAAATCTGCCGCGAGAGGAGTTTCTTGGTATGGGTAAAGACAGTAAATGCATATATGGCATTATCTGCCTGCCTCATCTCAGGGTGTGCGCCTGAATGGCCTTTTAAACCATGGTATAAAAATACACTAACCTACAATCTGATATTGGCTAGTCGTGTAAAGCGAAACTCTTATGCTTCTTTTCACAAACATGCACCGAAGTTGCTAAGAGACTTTAGTAGGCAGAAACTAATAGAAAATATTGTGCGGAGTGTGTAAGTTTGGATTGAACAGAACTTTTAACTGTAATATTACTCTATCCATGCGAAAAATGGTGGACATTTCTGCCGAAGTCTCTAATGCAACTTCTCAATTATAGCCCAGCGAACTGGCGGTTATTAATGCTCACACACACGACCAGAAACTCCATTAGGTCAATAAGAAAGCTAATTGATTCAAACTTATACATAGATCAAACTATAATGTGAAAGGCTTTCAAATTAAATCAGTAGTGCCTGCTTGGTACCAACCTATTCCCTCTTGAATTTTATAAACAACGCAATAATTAGATGTTTTTGCTCATAGAAAAGTATTTGCAGTTAAGTACTTCAAACTTAAAGAAGGTCCACTGAAAAGCCAGTGAGCCGAGAGTAACACTATATATGTAACAAAACTAGCACATAAAGTGACACTTTTTTATTTTTTTTCTTGCTCTGAGTGGTGTCCCATGAGACTTGAGGGACGCCTATCCACGTATAGCTGGGCAAGTCCACGAATATTTGTATAGCCAAAAGACTTGCCCATAGAGAGGAATGACTAAGTGCATAACAATGGTTTGGTTCTGTGCTAAGCACTTAGACACATAACCAAGTATTCAGCAGCACTATCAACTCCTTAATCTCATCAATACCTCACTCTATACAACACCATCAACAAAAGTCATAAAATTAAAGCTTGGAAAAAACAGTCAAATACTTGTATAAATCCAACTAGCTAGCTAGAAGACTTTACAATACCATAGATTAGATACTTTACGTCTAAACAGACACTATAAAGATTAGCCTGGTTGCTTATAAAGATGATGATTATGCATATTCACTTCATGTGAAGAATGAGGTAAATCAATGCATAATCACTTCAATACAACAGCACTTCCTCATAACCTTTTGGTTGGTACTCGTAAAAATCTGGCATGCAGTACTTCCACTGAAAGTTATAACGATTAGTATGGAGTGAGAATGAGAGGTTAAAGTGGAAATCTTTCATGCAAATAAAAAGAAAAAAACAGCCAAAACTTACATAACTTTAGTCTTACATTTTATGAGGTTTCTACAGTGTTCGTCAAGGTTTTGCAGAACTTGTCACTTGCGCATGCATGTGCACTGAAGTTCATTTTGAAGAAGGATTTGAAATGCATTTTGAAGAAATCAGATTCTATTATTTGTCTCCACTCAAATGAGTTTAGGAAAGTTAGAACTCATTATCTACATTTACAGAAAGCAAGTTGGAATGAGTTTATATCAACTAGCAAGGTCCCACCTTAAGAACCTAATGGAATTCATCATCTGGAAATCAAGCATTCCCCCATAGAGCTAAAGTAGAACGACTCAAACAGGAATTTATTTGCCCAGTGTGTTTGGAACCTTACAAGGTGCATGGATTTTATGATACCCTTCAATTAGGGAAATTTAATGACTTGCTAAGAATATTCGTCATACTTATTTGATGTTGTCCTACAATCAAATGAAATTTTGGCAAATTCTTCTTTTCATCTTCTTTAGGCGTTCCTAATGCTATCACTATCTAATGCAAAAGTAGGAGACTAACGGGATACTGATATTCTAGCTCTCAATAGCTTACATAAAATACCAAATCAGACTGTTCTTCCCCCTTCATATACATGAACTGGAATGAACAGCATGCAACACAAATAAAGACCATACTTGCCGCTATCTACACTTTGGCTTCTCACTACATTGAAATCAAGAAACCACCAAGCTAAGTTAGCTACTGAAGTTTAAATTTTTGTTTTATCTACAGGGGATTAGGGTTTATTCATTTTGTGCACAATCAATTAATCAAGCAAAAAAAAAATGCAAAGAGAGAGTGTAATTTATTCTAGAGAAAATGGTATCAGAAATACAGACATGAAATAATAATAATTTACTAGTGAAACCCTAAAGGCTAAAGCCAGTAGGAGATTTACACAACATGTTTTCCCCACTGTGAGAACAAGAAATACTGGCCATTGTTGATCTTCGACAAAACACAAGAATATTATAAAAAGAAAAGAACCAATATTCTTACCAGAACACGACCATGAGGATGAGCTAAATGAATAAAAATCTATGTATAAAAAAATGAAAAAAAAAAACAGATCTGTGGATGAAAAAGCAAAATCGATGAATAAAAATGATTATATGATAAGGATCTTAATGAAAATGAGGCGAAAATTAAGATTCATACAACAAAGGGATTTCGGTTTCAGCTTTTTGAATTTGAAGGAGGACGAGAGACAGAATGTTTGTAGAGAAAGGACTGTAAAGACTACTTTACGAACCAAAGTTAAAATAAGAGCAGTACTACTGCTCTGAAGAAAATGGAAAAAATACCTGGTAGAGCTGCTGGAGAATTCATAGAGTTTTCCTCTTGGTGAGAAGACGATAAGAGCAACTTCAGCTTCACACAGTACAGAAAGTTCAAAAGCTTTCTTCATTAAACCATTTCTTCTCTTTGAAAATGTTACTTGTCTACTTGTTGCATTTTCTATCCTTCTCATCTCTGTTTTTCCCCTCACCATTTCTCCTTTCTCATATAAACTGTTGTTACCTTCATCGTCATCATCACCGTCATCAAAATAAAAATCAAAATCAGAAGAAAAAAAAAAGTCAAAATCAGTATCAAATTTCATCAAAAATTAGTACCATTACGAAAAGATCAAAGTAGCTCAATCTCACTTTGAAAGTGTTGATGAAGAATGGAGAAGGAAAGAAGAAGAAAAGATGCTTCTGTTTCAAGAAAAAAAGACCGACTCTATTTTTGGAGCTTGTATCTCTATCTTGCTTTCTTTCCTTATTCGCTCAATGGCTTTATATAGAAAAAAGAACAAACCCAATCAAAACCTAACTTCCCTTATTTACTCTTTACCCAGGTAAGCTCATAACCCCCAATTTGATTTTCATTTTTACATTTATACCTTTTTTTAATGTCAACCAGAAGACAACAGAGTTAGCATAAGATGAGTGAGTGAGGAAAGTAGAGGACCAACCAATAAATTGGGTTTAACCTGAATCCTGATCACAGAAAAATATTTTATTTTCTGAATATATAAATGATTTCGCCGTACATATTTAATCGTACGTTACGTTACGTGTCGTGATAATTGTGGTTGTTATTGACACGTGTCAAATAGTTATTGTCCCGATTATTAGTCCCCTTATAGTTTCTTCCTCCCATCAAACCATACACCTTCACGTGGTTCATTTCTATTTTGGGACTTAAGAATTATCTGGAGATTTTTGTTTGACTGTTGCTAAATGAAGCCATGTGATGATATGTATAACCACCTAAATATGACATTTTTGCCATACTTGGCGTAGATATTTTGCAGTATGGAAGGTGGGTTCGAAGTTGATCAAGCAATTTTAGTCGGTATGTTAAAAAAAATTTTGCTCATAAATTTTTAAAATCAAAATTTCCTCTACTGAAATTCAATTATTGTTTAATGTATCTATAGCACCTAGATTTTACATGACAAGAAATTAATTTTTAAATTTTTTTAGAAATCATAAAAATCGTTATTTGTGGATATAATTTAAAATAACCAGTAGGTTTTTAATTTATCCTTGGTAAATAGATATATATAGATATTTTACAAAATGAGATGTTTAAATTAGCATTATATTTACAATATAGAATCAAGCAAAAAGAAGAAAAAAAAATAGGTAACATGTTTAATTTAACATTATGTTTACAATATAAAATCGAGCAAAAAGAAAATTTATTTACAATATAGATTTAGTACACCATTTATGTTCAATATAAAAATTATTTGGAAGCTAGTTTTCTGGAAAATGGTCTTCTCACTTGGATACCAATTTCGTTAAAAGTTAACGATAGTTCAAAAGCAGTTGGATTATTTGTTTTGATGGAAAATTATTTATCGAAGAATAGTTAGGTATAAATCTGGACCAATTATTTTAGAGTGAGTGATCCACGTGATGGAGAAAATAAAAAGTTGCCTCTTTAAGTCATTACCATATAAGTGTTACGTATATTATATACATACCTTCATTTTAAACTTTGTAACAAAATCATCTTTATTTAATTTACCGGAATTTTTGATTCTCTGGTCAATATTTTGAACAGATTATTCAACTTCTACTGGAGCATTACTTTCTCAAAAATATAATCTATCTTAGAGTCGATACATCTTGAAAATGCCATCTTCTCTTAGATTTATTCGGTTATATCATTTTCATATTAAGTTAGTTCGGAATTTCTTCTTTTTCCCGTCAGAAATGTACCGTTACAATTAGTCTTATCATTACATTTTGGTTCTTGATGTGTTTGAAACCTATGTAATCTTGGTTTGCTATTAATGAAGAAGAAGTTGTTACATCAACCGGGATGGTGGTGTAAAATTGTTAAAAGCACATACATATTTCGAGGACGTGGTCAATTCGCAGTCGGAGTCCTGGAGCGACCAGGTTGAAGTGATGTAAACTTTTAAAAAAACCTAATTTACCTGGTTTAATTGGGGGCTTGTAGAATTGATAGGGGGTTATAGAAAAAGATAAAATAGGGTCATCCAATAGTAATACCCCTAACCTTTAGCCATATATTTTCATAAATGGCTAAACTATCCTCGTTAATTAGTCCTAATACATAATTATCTTTAATAATTAATTATATAGATTATGGTTAGGATTTAAATTAAATTAATTTTATTTATTTTTCTATCATTAGGGAAGAGGAGGGGCTTTCAAAGATCCTGCAAGGGTCGTCATGGTCGTACCATCATACCTTGACGACCCAAACGTATTACATTACCAGTCTATGAAAAATCGTCATGGTCATATTTGATGAGCATGACGACCCTAATCTGATTTGAGTCGTCACTGTCCTTTATTTATACCATGACGACTCTCGAATCAGAATTCTCTGTATGCAATAACTGTCTGGGTCATATCAGTGCATACCAAATACCCTAACGGCTCTAACTGGGGTCGACATGATCGTTTCCAATATACCATGACGACACAATCTGTAAAATTTATTGATAAATGATTTTGTAATTGCAAATTCATTAGAAGGAAAATGCATACATAGATTATAAAGAAAACCATACATAGAAAAGGAATACATCTTTCATAAGAATTTCATTGAAACGAAAATAAATACATCTTTCAATGCATAACATTTGAAGGAAAGGGCTTACATATATTATAAAGAAAACCATACATAGGATTAAATTGAATCTAGATCATTGAAATATGCCAAATTTTCAGCCAACACTACATAGCAATTATCATGCCAGAATCTTTTGCCGCAATCCGTCTTATATTGTTCACGTGCATGTTGTTTCTGAAAAAGGAAATCAACAATAAGTTAGTATTATAATCAAATAGGATTTGATTAAAATCTAATTCACATTCACTTACTTGTTCCAAGGGTTGGAGTTGAGGATAACACGCAATCATGTTCACCAAAGTCGTTCTAAAATTACAGCATCGGTCGTAGATCAATTCGAATCTTTCTTTCACGTCTACCATTGATCTGGATTTTTGATTGCCGTCTAAAGCAACAAAAACCCTGAAAATATGATCCCAAAAAGTTAACAATCTCCTATTTATGTTGATGAGGAGTTCTTCGTCATGTTTTGTGACTACAACCCACGCTCTAACTGCCGCAACATCTTCTCGGGGAGTGAATTTAGCAACCATGGTGAAGAAATTGGAAAAAGAATAAAAAGAATTTGAAAGATTAGAAAGATGAGAGATAATAAGTGTTTGTGATGCATTGTATGTTGAGAAGAAGGTTTTTTTTTTAGAAATCAAAGACCCAACGACTATTTTTTATTAAAAAAATTTAGCCAACTGGCCGTTACGTATAGGTTCATAGGTGATAGATTGTTTAAAATCGTCATGGTCGATACATATAAAACAATGACGACCCAAATTATATAATGAGTCGTTAGGTTCTAAACTTATGGACCATGACGACCCAATCTAGGAATTTTTATTTTTCTAGATGTTTTTGAGTGATAGGGTCGCATCGGTTCGTAACCCAAACGCTGATGACTCAACCCTAACGGCTAGTTCTTTCCCCAAAAAATTAGTCGTTGGGGATTTTTATATATAAAGATGCTAACCTCATATGATATATTCAGTTGAAAACTTTAACATTATACTCAAATTAAAACTCTCTTGCAATGAGAAGTCCATCATCAACTACCAATTCACTTGAAGACATACTCAGAAAATGCAAACAAACAACTCCTCCATCATCAACTACTCAAATTAGTGTTACAGAAGAAGATAAACGCAAAAAAAGAAAAAGAAAAAAAAAACCACATCATCATCAACTACAAAATCAATTAATGATATGGAAGAAGAGATACACAAGAAAAGCAAACCAATGACTTCCAAGGAAAAAGAGGAACTCAAGAAACGAGGTTACGACCAATTCCAACTAAGGGAAAGGTTAAAGTCCGTCGTGGATGAGACATAATGGATTCGGATTCGGAATTATTACATCGTCATGGATCTTCCCGAAGAAGATCGGGATATATTTTGGAATCTGGTAAAAACATGACCTTACGTTCCCAAGCCGGACGTGAAATGGAAGGGTCCACGCCATGATTACAATACCAATTATGTTTGCAGAACGACCTTTCATGTTAAAAAGTTGTGCATCCAGTACAACGAGTTTCTCGCTAGACACAGAGGGGATAAGTTTGCGGCACATGATGCATTTACCAAATGGAGATGAGAGCCGTTTTATCATTTCAAAACTGCCATGATGCTTCTCGCGCCGACAAAAAGAATAATATGTGATGTGTTTAGTAAGGCCAAGTTGGTCTACAAGTTGTTAGCCTAGTTTAATATTTCTTTCACTTTCTAATGTACTACTAGTTATCCTCAGTTTGAATCCAATTATCTTATTAATCTAAGTCTAAATGTTGTTCAATTTTGTATCATTATATGTCGTCATTGTCTATACTTATATACCATGACGACCCCATAGGTAAACCTCCAACACAGGTCTCTAAATAACTCTTTCAGAATCGTTACTGTTTCAAGTGTAAGACCATGACGACCTCTTATCTAAATTTTTTTAAAAAATATGACCGTTGGAATTTTTTGTATAAAATACAACCCCCTTCTCTATAAAAAACTGCCCCAAACCTCCTATTTTCACTTTTTATACATTTAACATTTGTTTCTGTTTTCATTTGAAAGTGAGACATCAATGACAATGGCAGAATGGGAACCGGATGAAGATATGGATCTCGTTAAATCTTTCATAAAGGTGTTCCATGAACGTTCGGATGAAATCTATTCAATGTTTTGGAAGAGAGTGAAAGAGTTCTATTATGAGCACACTGCGGATCCCAAGAACCGAAAATGGGAAAAATTAGCATTTCGATTCGCCTATATCAAAAGTTCAATTCGAGAGTTCATTATAGTTAGAAAATGGTGAACGACCATCATCCCCAAGCTCCTCTTACCGAAAAAGTGAGTAATATACTAAGACTTAATACTTTGTATACCTTCCTCATAATTTTATGTGTGCAAAAAATATTTAATTCATTTTATTTTAGCTGGAACGATTTAATGGTCTATGGTGAATAAGAAATGGTGAAAGAAAGTTCATTCACACAAAGTGCTATGGGGTATTGTACAATCGTTCTCGGAGGTTCGTTTACGAAGTTTTAATGTTCAATATACATCGTCATCCATACTAAACATTATATAATGCGATATTGATGTAATGTTATTGTCTTAATGAAATCAAAACGTGTTTTATCTTTGCAAAAGTGACCACTAAGTCTTCCAATTGTTTTCCTAGATGTTTGTTATTTAGGGTCGCATCGGTCTATACCAAAAAAAATGACGACACAAAGCTACCCTTATTTGAGAGGATGTCGTCATGGACGACACCTTTAGACCAAGACGACCATAAATGCAAAATTTGGAATTTTTCCTGGATGTTTTGGTCACCAGGTTCACATCGATGCGTAACATAATCCATGACGACACATATCAGCTATTTTTTGGAAGAGTTAGAGTCGTCATGGTCGATAACATAAACCATAACGATACTAAATGCAGATGTTAGCTACTTAGTGTGTCATTGTTGTAGTCGTTAACCTGCTAAATTTGACCATGACGTCTCCAACTCTGGGAAATAATCTTCCAAATTGTGAGAGCAGGGGTAGTCAACCTGCTAATTTTTTCCATGACGACTCTATGTTGTGAAAACTATAGTCGTCATGGTCGATACATAAATACCCTGATGACACTAACAATGATTTAGGCAGAAACAATTCAAATTCTCCAAAATAACAATATCTTAGCATAAATACCCTACTATAACATTGTCTCCATAATAAGATTGTCTTAAAGCAGATAAGGGTATACCTTAGAACTGTAAATAAATAAGAGTACAAGTTAGCATTGTCTTAAAAATAAAAACATGGTCTCAACCACGACTACAACCCCGGCCCCTACTAGATGATCTCCGGCCTCGCTTTGATGCAGGTCCTTCACTTCCACGACCTCGCCGAGCATCTCTTTGGCTCCCTTCGCCTTGTTCAGCATCTTCGTCTACTTGATCATCGTCTTGCATCTCTTCGTCTTGGGTATCAAATCCTTCTCGGATAACTTAGGTAGACGGTTTCCGAGACCTTTTACTTGCACGAGCCAGATCAGCATATATTTTACTTGCAGCGGGGTTTTCAACATGTGTCAAGTAGTCAATGTACTCACCTTGTTGGTCAGCCGTCATTGGTTCTCCCTTGGCCTTCAAGGAATATAGTCCCTTGAGCAAAATCTTCACTCGATCCCTATATACGCATAATTTGTTTTGAGGTCAACATAGTATAAGAGTATATATTTCAAAAAAAAAAGATCAACAAAGACAAAATACTTACAACAAGCTTTAAAATAGTAGAGTCGGTTTTGTTGTCGGGTTCCGGAGTAGAGGAAGTACTCCCTTTCTTGCTTTTCCCCGCGCGAGTATTTATCCTTATCACACGGCCATGGGAGAACTTGGTGCCATTTCAAGTAACCCACATTTGCCTCGTAACCTTCATTCACCTTCTCCCAAAAATAGATGTCTACCTTGTTAGCATGCCTAGCATCCCAATGACGGGTCCCGGGTAAAGGGTCGCAAACCACCTCAACGCTAGAAGCGTTAAAACTGCATTCATCAAGGTTGAGTCGGAACTTTGGTATATAATCCTCATCATTCGATCTTGAATATACCCAAGCTGGCGCATTACTCTTAACGGATCATACATTGAGAACCCGGTTGGGTGAAAGAAAGGACCATAGTAAAAAAGAGACAGGTTGACGATCAGGATCAACTCCATACGGATCAAACACTACATCTTTGGGTGACATGTTGTCCAAACTTTCCCGCATAGATAACAACATGGACTTATGATCCTTCTCCTGACCCCCAGTGAACGTGTATTTCGTCCCTCTTGGTTGAGCAATGGTCCATGCCTCGTTCAGTTTGATGTGTACCTTGTCTTTGAACAATGAGGGAAAATGCTCGTAAATCCACACCTATACATTTATCAAAATAATAAAATAAGTATTCGTCAAACAAGATATTGATAAAGAATAATAAATCATCCCACAAGCTAATAAGATCACTTCAATTACCTGGATGAGCATTATTCCCGTTGATTTGAGAGTTCGTTCCCTAGATGCTTTTGTTAGCTCCTCGTTCATGTGAGATACGATGGCAGTCCTCCACGAGTATTTAGTATTTACGCATGTTTTCCAAAGGATGCAAGAGCTGGAGAAAGTCCACGCTGACCCTGTTTCCTGGGATATCGGTAAACATCACAGACCCTAGCACGTACAAAAGATAACCGGCAACAACAGCACGAACCTGAATCACAGGGAGGAGTCCATGTTCTTTTTTTTTGTAGTGTCCCAGAATATCTTTCCCTCAACTGCACAAGATTGAACTCTCTCCTCCGGTACTTTGGTCCTTTCACCAACATGTCGTTCGTCTTCATCCCAACCAAACAATACATTGGCCAATTCATAAATTTTAGGCCAAGGAAGTTGTTTCTTGTAGTTGGTCATGGTGGATTTCCCTTCGATCTGGATCCCTAGAATCTTCTCTGCACCGTGAGGAGTTAAAGCCATTTCGCCAAAGGAGAATTGGAAGCAATTGACTTCAGGTTAAAACCTCTCACAGAAACAAGAAACCGCGACCCTATCATAATTATTGACGGAGTTCTCTATGGTAGGATACAAATCGGAGTTCTCGATTAACGCTTTAATTCTTGCACATTCTTCTTATAGGGGCCAAAACACTATTTTTATGTGCGAAGACTGGCGTATGAAAAGACGAGTTGCATTCGTATGATCCTATAAAATAGGGAGAAAAAAACACAATAAGAAAACATTCAATAACAACAACAAGTTGAAAAGCAAAGTTGAGATTGTTACGATAGTCTGATGGATGGTACGAGCCCACGAGCCGAGATATGCAAATAGAACCTTCCCTCCGTCTGAGGTATGCCTTCAACATTTCGTCCACGTTCAACATCCAGGATCAAGTGTGGTTTTGGAACATGCCTTGCGAGTGTGGCTTTTGCCTTGCCCTTGTCCTCCGCTTGCACCTCCGGCTTTGTTTGCACCTATTCCTCATCACCACCACCACCACCACCACAACCACCATCATCATCACCACCACTAGCTCCACCTGTACCATCACCCCACCACCATCAACAATTGGTGTCATCAACATCATCTCCAGTTTGTTCGTTGTCATGGTTTGAAGTCGCAGATGGAATAGAGGAGGCAGAAGAAGAAAGGGAATCCGCTGGTTATGTATCTTGGTTTGCATATTCACGGATAACAAATGGTATCTCCTTCGGATGTTTTCCACGATACGGTCCAGCCGCCAAGATTTTCTCGTGGCGGGGAGGTTTTGAAGGAGGAGCGGGAACATGTTTGCCTTTCCCTATGTTTTTCTTTTTAAGCTTCCTACAATTGAAAAAACACAGAAATTAAAAAAACAGAACCATCATTCATAGACTAAGTACAATGGTCGTTATTGATTAGCACTAAATTCATACATTTTTACCGCTTAATTTATATTTGTTAGTGCCAATTTTTTATACTAATTTTAGTGTTTTAGTATTTTTATCAATTGTGTAGGTAAAATAATAGTTGCAGGAAAATAAGGTTATGGATATGAATTTGGATACTTGAACTAATGGGCGTGTTTAGCCAACAGTGGTTTCAGGTTGATGAAAAGTAAACAAAGTGGTCAGAATGGGCAGGTGAAGGACGTGACTTCTTGGATGGTTGGCTCGGTGCTAGAGAGAGTAAGGTGATTGAGGCAGGTGAACTAAAAGAGAGGGCGTTTGGTGATGATTGAAGTAAGTTCGTGGACACGGTATTTTGAGTTGGGTTTCAATAAGAGTTTTTGGAGACATCACGTGAATTGAAGGGGGAGGAAAAGGTGTAGAAAGTGAAAGTGATAGGCTACATCTAGGTGTTGTCAGACGTACAGGACTTTGCTTTGCTTATGAGGTCTGAAAAGGATGACAGAAGGACCTAGCAAAGTAGGTAGGCAGGTACTTGAGACGCTGACGCAAGGGAAGGCTTAAATGTTTTTTGTTTTCTTTCTTGGTTAGGAGGTCTTTCTTAGGTTGGCTATGCGGACAGTATAGAGAGCTGTACGTGAAGTGAGAACGTGGTAGGCTATTGATGAGAAGTACGGTATAGGATGTTGAAGAAAGAGAAGCTTGTGTGGTTCGGTGTTGGGTGGAGTAGGCAGACAAATAGGTCATATCTAGGGACAAAGAAGAAAAGCTAGACCTAGTATGTGGCTAGTCAATTGGAGTTGGCGAATTGGAGTTGCTGAAGAGGACCGAACGAAAAGGAACAAGGTCTGACAACTATTAAAATTGAGTTGACGTGGCATAAGACTAGAGGGAGAATTAGGTTGTCAAACGGAATTGTTGTGGGAGTATAAAAGGGACCAGAAAAGAAAAGATACAGGAGGAAGACGAAGGCTGATACATGAGCTTTTCTTTTGGGGCTCTTTTTCTTTTTAGGTTTACAGTAGCAGACGGAGACAGGACAGGAAGGAAGAAACGCTGACGGCTGCCTTGGAGGCTAAGAAGAGATCGGAAGTGGCCGGAAATTCTATTCAGTTTTCTGGGTTGGTGTTGACGGCTAGAAACAGTAACACTTCTCTATCTATACTTTTCTTAATTACTTTTATGGATTTTGAGAAACCCAACTCCATGTCTTGCTAATTAATTTATAACCAGGGTTTAATGTTGAAACCACTTAAAAGTTTAGATCAATTAAATGAAGTATTTGATTCAAACTATTATAATTTGAATAGATTAATTCCATGATTTTGATTTATTGAGTTTTATTAAACAATTGTGATTTCGTTAGATGGTACATGCTTGGCCTAGGTTTTTGATGTTCCATGCTTTTGGTATACAATTTTTATTTTGAAAATCTTCTTGTTGCAAATATATTTGTCTACTTATTTGATATTTCATGCTTGGGTTAAATCCTTAGATGGGGTATGCTTAGAATAGCCAGGTATTATTTGTGGACCTATAATTAGTTTCGTACAGTTTTCTCGCTAACGCAATTTGATGGTTTATGCTTAGACTTAGAACTTTTGATGCACCATGCTTAGGGCATCCCAGTGATATTTGCGACTCTAAATATTCAGGAGTTATGTTTCACTTCAGTAATTAAATAGAAATAATGGTGGATACTAAAAACCCTGGTTACTGTTTCTCCCATTTGATTTATTTTTATTAGTTTAGTTTGTTTTATTATTTTATTCATAAATCTAAAAATCCAAAAATATTGTTTCTGATTAGTTAATTGAGATATTAGTTGCAGTATTGTCCCCGCTCCCTATGGGTTCGACCCATACTTGCCGTTGTCTGCATTGTAGACACCGTGCGATTGCGGTTATTTTATATAGGGTATTCCGAAATCCTATCAGTTATGGCCTAAATATTCAACACTAACGAACCTAGTTAAACATTGACGACCATATAGATAAATAGTAACGAGCCATGGTTTTATATAAACTAATGTCATTAGGGTTTAAAATAAAAACCGATACGGCACTAATACAATATGTCTACAGGAAAAATAAACAATAAGGGGCGTCATGGTTTTAGGTAATACAATAACGACACTAGACATACCCTTCGTCTTCAGTGAAAATATAGAGTAAGGGTCGTTATGGTCCCAAATCAAAGACCATGCCGATTTTTCATAAATTTCGCATGCATATGAAAGGTTGTCATGGTATGTATATTGCGACCATGACGACCCTTTTTCTGAAACTGCAATTTTGCGGTTATAGACCTAATTTTACACTCAAAACACACGTACAAACGATCATAACAAGTAGAATAACGGGTTTTAGTTACTTACTCTCTCATTGGGGCCATTTCTGCTTCACGGTTTAATTCTTCGGTGCTTTTCTCGCTCCACTTTCCTTTTAGTCTCTCTACGATTCTAGGGTTATCTTCTTGTCTTTGATAATGTTTCGTACGAGCCATGTTTGTAGAAGAAATTAATCGTCGGTTAAAGTTTTCGAATCAACGATTACGACGATGAATTGAGTTCAGAAAAAAAAAAAGGGTCGTTTAGGTTAAGAGGAGAGGGAGATAGGTGGAGTGATTTTCTGTTTTTTGATTTTAGATTGAATAGGGGTTTATAGATTAAGTATAATAGGATCTTATGATTAGTTATTAGGGAAGGGTAATTTAGTATTAACACCACCTTTTGGTTTCCTCTATAATTTTTGGAGTGTGTTAGGATTTCTAATAGCCCCCTATTAATTCTACAAACCCCCAATTTACCCAAGCTAATTTGGACGACATTTGTGTACCATGAAAAACCTTGCATGGTTACATATAATTTTTTTTTATCACATATTACCATTAATCACCATTATTAGGTGATATTAATATCCTAAAATTGAATAAAAAATCTTTGATCATCATCACTAATTTCTCAAGAGAAGCAAGATTAGAAAAAATAGATACCAGTATTACTTGGATGATATCAATCTATATAAAACAAAATAATCATAACCGCTAGATTTCTAAATTAAAATATTAATGTCCCCTTAATTAATTTTATAATTCCTTACTTATAAACTATAAAAATTATAGTCTAATAAGTTTAGGGAAACATCGTGGGTGTTCTTATAAAGTCGACGTGATAATTCTACCACGAAGTTTTATTTTCTCTTCTAAAGGGTGATGCAGATCGTTTGTACCGGCTTCATCTAACAGGAATCTATTTCTATATATTTCTCCAGAAATTAATTATAAGTGGCAAAAGATTAGGGCTAAAAGAATATTATTACCCATTTACCAGTAAAATTCACAAAAAAAAAGATGCATACGAAAAATAGAGAACCGTCAGTTACGCGGTCAAGCGCGTTATAGTGTTGGCCCAATCAGACTGAGCGTCTATATCTATTCTAGATGATGATAATATTTGCTATGACGTGGGAGTGGTCCCCACAGTCCACTTGTGCAGAAGCTGTAGTTTACTTGACAATGACCCACGCCGATGAAAATATCTTCCATGATACTATCCAAGTTTGGTAAAACTACGCGCTCACGCGCTACATAAAAAACGCGATGGTCCAATTACAGCAGCGCGTGTGAAATCTTTACTACAAATGAAGATGTCGATGCTTATATTTTGTTTCGCTTTTGCTGTATTCAACAGAGAGTTGGGACTTGGGAGAAGAGAAGAAGAGAGCAGCGAAGGTTTTCTTAGAGATGTTAGTATGCTTGAACCAATCATCTAAAGCCTTGATGATCAAACTCATTGATTCATTACTATGTGGGCCTAGAGTCTTTGAAACCGTTCACCTCTCTTTGATCAGATATTATGAAAGCTGGATAGGATATTTGTAGGAGGATAGATACCCAAGTGCTCGAGTGGATGGATATATACACGACTTATGTAGATATATACCTATATTATAACCTATTCCTTTAAATACCAAAATATCAAAAGCTTTTTAGAGGATTTTCTTCTTTTATTAATAAGAGCAATTTTATCGGGAGTTGGAGTTGGAGTTGGAGTTGGAGTTGGAGTTGGTATATTTATTAGTTTGTCTGACCATGTGGGTAAACTAACTTAATTCTCCACGGCGATAAACTAGTAAATAGATGGGTATATGGACTAATTTATCTAATAGAATTCGTTTTTATTAAAATAATTTTATAAATCTATAAATAGAACCCATTATATAGATAATATAGTAAAGTAATTATTATAATTAATTTATAACTATTTAAAATATAAAATATTTTTAATCGACTCAAGTTTAGGTTGAATCGATCAATTTAATTTGAGATGTGATGGATAAACTTTTAAAATACTAATTTATCAAACTATTTACAGGATTTATCGATCCCACTATGGATGAATAATCGGTAAATTAATCAATATATCCACCTACGGGAGTCTAAAAGAATAGTAAGTATAAGGAAAAAAATAGGCTTTTGTTTCTTATATCAATTCTGTTTGAACAGTATTTGTATTTTATGGTTGGTGACTCATTTATTTGAAATCTGGCTCAACTTTGTCCATGGCTGACTCGAATATTAGTGAGTGTTTTCTTCTTTTTACGTGAGTCATTTGTACCTAATTCATTCGTTCGCATTTGACAGCATAAACAAGATAGATGTACCGATTTATTTGGGAGTTTACAAAATCTCGTATAAGACGAAACTTCTTTTTTTTTGGTTTTCCTTATTTTTTTTTATTGTTCCTTTTATGGTTTCTAAAATCAATTTACTTTTCAATTCTGTTTTTTCCTATATATTATCTATAAAAGTTAAATTGACGTTGACTATGGTCATTTTCATTTGTCTTCTTTTTTATTAATATCTCCTTTTCATTAAATAAAATAAAAAAATTAACAAATTAAAAACTTTGATTAGATTCATATTAATTATTATTACAGTAGACCTATTTTTTATCGGAAAATTAGAAATATATCCCGGATTTGAATAGTTCAGTTGGGGATATGTCCCAACCGTCTATTTTATCCGTTAAATGGTCAAGATAGCATATGTGAAGCTTTACACATGTCATTTTTAGATAATTATGCCCTTATCATTTTTGGATAGATGGTCCAACCAAATCGTGAAAAGAAATCCATTTTCTTGTTTTTCTTTTCTTTTCTCTTCTTCTTTGTGTTCTCCTCTTTATCTTCTTTGTTCTTCGTCTGTGAGTATATTGTGAAATGAGAATAGAGATTAATTAACGAGAATCAGTTAGGGAAAAATTATAGTTGTGTTGTTAATGGTGATGTTGGTGTTAATTAATACAAAAGATGAAGTAGAAAGGTTAAATTGAAGAGAAAGTAAATTAGGGTTCTCCTGCGGTTGATGTTAAGGGTGAAATTGAATAGTTGAAGATGAATTCTAAGTACATGAGATAAAGAAGATAATTGTTATACTGATTAGGAGAGTTAATTTCAAAGATAAATCGAAGAACTAGGATTTCTTATTTGAAATCGAAGTTAGGGTTTCAAACTGAATTGGGAGTTGTGTGAAATTAAGAAGTGGATTAAGGTGTTGATGAGTGAAGAAACAAAGGGTTACGATTTAATTAGAGTTTGAAGCTGTTTTGGTAAGAATCGAAAGATTAGGATTCAACAGGAAAATTAGGGTTTCGCATTAGAGTTAAGAATTTGTGAAATTGAGAAGTGAATAGAGTTGTTGAGAGAACAAGAAACAAAGACTGAAGTTTAATTGAAGTTTTAAAGATGATTGTTGAAGAGAAACAAGGGTCGGTGTTGTTGTAGACATGGCTACAGTGAGAGTAGGTGTTGTTGCTTAGCCTGAGTTCGTGAAATTGTGGGTTATGATTGATTGTTCTTGACAGATTAGGTGCTGGTGTTGACAAGAAGAACCAGAAGGATATGGTTTGACAGTAGTCTACAGTTCTTCTCTAGCAGTGATCCATGGCTCTGTGGGCAGTCAATGAACATCCGGATACACCCCCCTCACCGATGTTTTCACTACCAACAGAGAGGAGCTTTAGCTCCTCTCCAACCTTCTCAGCCACAACCTTCATAGCTCCCATCTGCATACCGTCTACAACATCACCACCAGCAGCTGCAGTTCATACCACCAGTCGCAACCAGCTCCAGAACCTTTTATTTATCAACAAGCATCCACAGAGAACAAGATATGGGTTAAAATGTAGTGAAGTCTGAATGTGATTGAATGGATGATTTGTTGAATGGGTTGTGTATGAATTAATCTTGCAGGAATTTGAGAGCTAGAGAAATGGATTTCTTGATGCACAATTACACCGTCAGGTTGTGTATGCAAGGTGGTTGTAAAAATGTCTGAATGACAACTCTATTGTTTTTCTCAAGTTTCGCTGCTACTCATGGTTTATGGCTAGTACAGGGTCAGATGAAGGAAACGATGGAGAGCGAGAGTGCTAGCTATTGGTTTAAGTTGAGTTCAGCAGAGAAGAAGGATGCCATGAAAAGGAATCAGATGGGTAGAAGAGTGGCTTTAGCAAATTAAGGGTAGAAGTGTAAAACTGAGCACACGTGTAAACTCACACATGTGGATATTAACCATTTAACGTTTTTTTTCTCTTTATGAGATAAATTCCTTAATATTTTATGTTATGGGATAGATCCCCAAATAGATTAATGAATCCGGGACATATTCCCAATTAACCTTTTTTTTATCTTTTATCATTTAAATCGCTACTTATTTCTTTATCTTTAATCATTTAAATTACCGAGACGTAGATTAATTAATCTACGATTAATCAGTAAAGTATAATTATGGATCATAATTTTGTAAATGAATTATCTTAATGGACTAATTTAGAATTCATAAAAAGGAGGAAGATTTTGTTATTACTAATCTTGGTGATTTGAGGGCTCGTATTAGCCTATTAGAGCGTCCACAAGGGCGCGAGTAAACTACGAACCAAAGATCAAATACCTTCTTTGGTCCGTAAAATGGTAGATTATTGGCGCGAGTCTATTTGGGTTTTAGTCCGAAATTTACACTGTTCAAGACTAGAAATAGGAAAAAATCCGGACTAAACAGGGTTTACTCGGGCGAAGTCGTAGTGTAACGCCTAGGATTAAGTGGAGTCGTATTGTAACGCTTCATTCCATGCGTTATCCTAAGACAACGCTTAGAAACATGGGAGGTATCCCAGGAATGCGCCTGATCAAGCGGTAGCCTAGAATTACGCCTGACGAAACGGTGCTTTAGGATCTCGCCCATCAACAGGCGCAACCCTAGAATGCCGCTCAGATTGAGCGATATCCTAGTTCACCGTCTACAGTGAAACGAAGCTCTAGGACTCCGCTCAGATATAGGAGAGGTGCTAGGACGCCGCTCGCTTCTAGGCGCGCTCCTAGGAGTCCGTCTGGTTAATCCGCCTGGTTAATTTTGGTTAATTTGTTACCCTTTTGTGACCGTTTTGTTACCGTTGTCAACGGCTATAATTTGTATTCTAATACACCTATAAATAAATGAATTTATATCTATCATTCCCATTTCAAATCCACATCTTTTACATTTCATAGAAAATTTCTAATCTCTCGTTTTCATGTAATGTCGGGTTACGAAAATTTTAGGCTTAATGCAGAGAATGTTACCCTAGAAGAAGATTTATCCCTATGTCGAAACATAGTATTACATTATCCATCAAGGGTTCATGAACGTCGGATGAATGGTATGAGCATGCAATGGTTAGAACATATACATGCTAACTTTTGTAACGAAACCGGTAATCCCAACAACCGGAACAGAGCAGGCCTTTTTTGTCGATATATGGAAATCACAAGGGAAGTAACTAGAATTTTCTTTTTAACCGCTAAGGTGAATGAAAGAAGAATTAGGAATGAAACTGATGATGAAGTTGTTGCCAGATCTCTGGAGGAATGGAGAAGATGGAAACGTTCAGATTTTAGGTACCAACCTCATTTCGAGATCATAAGGGTTATAGAAGAATACAATCCTTTTGTGTTGATTATTCTTCAAGATGTGAAGAACGTCGTCCCGGGTGTCATACAACCCGTTAAAGGTTTGATAATAGGTTTGCTTAAGTGTTTAAGTGTAATCTATTGATTTACTATATTCCATCTCCTTTAATGTTACGCGATGTATGCCTTTTCGATTCAATGAAATGATTTTACGTTCAACTGTTTTACAAAATTAATTAACTAATGAAATGTGGCCATCTATTAAAATATACTGATAATACATGAGCTACCAATTACAACCAAACTCTAACAAAAGTTTGAAAATTCTCAAAATCGGTGGATAAAGTTAGCAGTTACTTCCGATTACACTTTGGAATTAATGAACTCGTAGCTTTCTACAAATTTGAACTCTTCTCCTTTTTCATGATAGTAGTGCATTTTTGCGAGATCCTCCTACACAAGCATAGGAAAAAAAAACATAATTCATCAAGTTTACTATGTTGTTATTGGAAGAACAAACAACTTAGGTTAAGTAAAAGATACTTACAAATTGTTGGATCGACAAGCCTAAATGGGTGGGGTTAAAGATCCGTTGTTGTGTAGCTATATAATCAGCTATCCCTATTCGGTAAGTTGGTATCTATCATGAATTTGTTCAAGAGATATTTGCTTTGGATTTCCATATTCTCGAGCATATTGGATGTAGATCCTTCCCCAAAAGGTTTCAGGTTCAACCCTTCCAGCTATGACATCTTCACGTAGGGTTTCGTGATGCCATGTTTTGGTTATAGCAAAATCTTCAACTGAATCAAATGTTGCCATGTTTGTAGGTAGAGTTATGAAGTGAATAACAAAGAGGAGATGATTAAATGAAATTTGTAGAGTGTATGAAATTAAGTGTGTGTGGTATTTGATAGAGAAAACAGATGTATTTATAGGATAAAGAGAGAGACTTAACGGCTAGTATTTTCAAAAACTTACTACGTATCATGAATTATTTCTAAGTACAGAATTGGTCATGAAATTTCTCTAAATAACTCAAACTCATTACTCCATTTTCAAATGAGACAACTCTTCGGCTAGCAAATGAGTTTATAATTTATTAAAATAAATAAATAACATGAGCTAATAAGTACATCTAAACTCACTTTCGTAGGCATCGCGGCTACACTTAGCATGTGCAACAAGCCTTTAAACCCCTAGGTGCCCTAGCGGCCGAGTTTTGTTTTGGGGGGGTTTACAAGAGATTTACCCACAAAACCTATGCAGAGGATTTACAAATACTTAATCATCACCAAAATCTAACCATAAGTGTTCGATCAAGTCATTTTGCAAACGAATATGAGTATCTTTTTCGAATACTTCACGTCGGCGTTGGTCCATTCTTATTCTCGAAATTTCAGCAGTGTCGTGTCTAGAAATATTAACCGGTGCACTGTGGCTGCGTTAATCATACTCATGCGGCCATTCACCGGGTAAACGCTCATCTTCCACTATCATATTATGTAGAATAATGACAGTTTTCATTGTATATGCTAATACGTCTGGATTCCACATTCGTGTTGGTTGCTTGATGATTGCAAATTGATTTTGCAGTACCCCGCAGCCTCATTCTACATCTTTTCGGCAACCCTCCTGCATAGCAGAAAATTTCTGTTTCTTCTGAGAATCTGGATGTTTAATCGACATCACAATAGTAGACATCTCAGGGTATATTCCATCACCAAGATAATACCCCATATTTTACTGATGTCCGTTGACAACAAAGTTCACAGCTGGTGCTTTCCCGTTGATTAGCTTTTTGAAAATATACAAACGGTTCATCACATTTATATCATTGTTAGAACCAGGCATACCAAAATAAGCATGCCAAAACCATAGATCGTATGACACCACAGCCTCCAGGATAATACTTTGACTACCTTTGTACGCAGTGTAAGCACCGGATTCAGCAGATGTGCATTTATCCCATTTCTAGTGCATGCAATCAATACTACCAAGCATCCCCGGAAATCCCCTTTTTTTGTTCTCAGCAAGAAGCAGTTGAACATCACGCTTAGTTGGTGTGATAAAATATTCTTTCTCGTACAGATGGACTATCGTCTTACAAAACCTACGAGTTGCTTCCAAAACTGTGGTTTCTCCGATCAATACTCATTTGTTGCATCTGTCGCACATCCGTAAGCTAACATTCGAATTGCTGCAGTAATTTTTTGCTGAGGGGTTAATCAAAGAATACCACAAGCATCTCTTTTTTGAACAAAATACTTATTTGCAGCTACGACATCTCCCAATATATGGTTGAATAATTCTCGCCGCATTCTAATCTTCTACGAAATTTATGGGGAAGAAACGTCGGGTTTCTGCAAAAGTAATCTTTCCATAAAAGTTTTGCACCGTTATCACGCTCTCTTGGTATTTTGATACGAGTTTGAGGCCAGTTCATACTTGAACCGATTAATCCGGCAGTGACTGCTTGACTATTTAGGCTCAATGGAAGTGAACCTTCGTCTGATGAGTACAAACTATTGTTATCATCATCACACGATAAAGAAGAAGAAGAAGCAGCAGAAGAAGAAGAATGGGGAGGAATAGAATAACAAGAACCATAATACTGATTGTTATTTTGATAGTATGTTGCTTTTTGATGTTTGTATTTTTGGTTTGTATAATTGGAGAATCGAGTGTAAAATTTATAGGCAAATTAAGATAAGATTTTGAGTTTTGAATTGACAAGACACGGTT
Source organism: Papaver californicum (assembly GCA_023531435.1). NCBI lineage: Eukaryota > Viridiplantae > Streptophyta > Magnoliopsida > Ranunculales > Papaveraceae > Papaver > Papaver californicum. The sequence goes on from JAJJMC010012129.1 coordinate 1,215,814, forward strand.
GGTATTTTAATGCAAAAACAGAGTAGAGGCAAGTGGGGTGGACAGACGCATCAGAGATATGAATTGACAATACAAAACTAATATAAAGGATAAAATAAACGATTATAAATGTAAGAAAAATAATTTGAAAAGACAATTCAAATATGAGAAAAGAAAAAGTTTAATGTTCAACTAACAATTCAATGCTAATGAATAACTAGTCTTCCGTATCTTGGTTCTCGGACGCCGAGCGCGGTGGCATAAACGGAGGCAAAGATGGTCTGGCATTATAGTTATTTGATTGCGTTGTTGATGAACATCCCTGACCCATGGTGTTCCATATCGGTGGTGGCATATTCCGAGCATAGGAGCCAAACCCAATGGGTGGTTGTTGTTGACGAAAATGGGCAAGCTATGAGTTCAACATGCCAACCTCATTTCGTAGACCATGTATTTCTACTTCTTTGCCAATGAAAGAGTCCATCATATCCTTACTTTCATTTAACGTAAATTCACGAAACTCTTGGGTAAAATTAGACAACTCTTGAACTAAATCATAAGCCGAGACCTGTGATGAAAACAATGAAATCAAATTATGAACCATCATTGTATACTAAAATCAAATTTACAGTGTTTTGTTGTATACTTAAGCATGGTAGCTGTTGTGGGGGAGGAATGGGTACATGTTCACGACGACGTTGGATGTTGTGTTTAATATGGTCACCAGCATAACCGTACGCTTCAACCTCCCAAACAACTTTCATGGCATATTTATATAGGTTAGTCACATGTCGCCAATACTTGAAATACAGATCATAGTTCACGACACGTACAAACTCACTTGCAGGGACCAAACAGTTTTCGCTCATCTCCTCAACCACGTCGTCGCTGAAGTTGGAAATACATCTAGGCGGGTTGATAGGAACGCCCCATCTTGGATTGTTCTGCCTCCAACACTGATCTCCGAGATACATGTTATTCTTTCTCCAAGAAATTTACAATAAACAAATAAACAAATCAGTTAACCGAAATGCAAAGAAAATAAAAAACATTCCAATGGAAATAAATTATAAACTCACGGTGCCTAGCCAACAGAATATTTCCCTTTTCCCTGAGAGCTCTATAGCTTTCCGTCCAATTTCAGATTCCAAGATGGGGATCGCATTTTCCCACGGTTGCCAGGTCACATCGTCTATAGACAACTGATTCAGATCATTCCTTGAACGAACAATGTCAATACTCTTCCTCCGGCTTCCCGTCCACCTACGACATCTAGGCCACTCATTTTCACTTTCAGGCGAAGGGTTCTTTGGCCGACAAATGCCCAGATATTCGTACCCCCAAAACTAGAATGTCATGACAACCAATGGTATAAATAACTGAGCAACAAAAAAAAACAATTTAATAGAATTATAAATAACACTAACAAATTTACCTCCAAAATTTGTTAGGGTCCGGACAATGACTTTTTTCCCCTGCCAGATGCGGCGAGACCGGAATACAATTTCAAAAATATAGGAGAACCCCAGTCATATTTGTTAGCTACATTTAGATCCTCAAAAGCAGCTAACCATCCAACATCAATATAGTTTTTTGCATTTGAAAAGAAGAACTGACCCAAAACATACATATAGAAGGCTCTGGCCACTCTATCAGCAAGTCTACTATCCTCGTTAGCCGCAATCAAGGTTTGTTGATCAAAATAAGTCGTCAAAAAATTTAACCGTAATTGCATCTGAAACCCACTGGTAGGGAATACCTTCTCTTTTACAAACTGCATTATCTTTAAGTTCAGGAAATATATGCTCCCTGACATATTCAAATTGGAACTTCCCTGAGTCATACGGAACACGACTACCAATACCGATACTAATTCCTGTAAGCATTACCCAATCAAGGGGAGTGAACCCAAGCTCACCAAACGAGAAGTGAAAACTGTTGGTCGTATCCCAAAAGCGCTCAACAATATAGTCAATAAGCGCATGCGATGAATCTACCAAATCTATGGTCAGTAATCGGTCCCATCCTCCATTTTCAATTATATATTTGACCCTAGGGGCATGTTTAATAATACCTTGGTAGATATGAAGGAAGGATTTGAGGGAACCACGATGTGAAAACTTGAATTGGGCGTCGCTTGAATACGTTATATTGGTGGATGCGTGACCCTCAGTATCTTCCACAAGTGTATAGTGTTCCAACCCGGGAACTTCTACCGTTTCTTCAATAGTACGGTCTTCCTCTGAATCCTCGACGATTTTAGTCTTCTTGGCCCTGTTCTTTCGGCCGACGAATCTGGACGTCCAACTGCTCGACATCTGGCCAAACAATTCATACAACGTTGAAAATCATGAATAATCCTCACAGTGCAGAAAGATAAAAATCTACAATAATCAATAAATCAAGGAAAAACCTTATAATTTCATAATTAAAAAAGTAACTATCTAATTACATAATCATATGTACCAACATACAAAAATCAAACATCTTGAACAAAACTCATCATTAACAAAATACTTAAATATCAATGCCCCAATTTTACCAAATATCATCAAAATTCCACAATTATATACTTCCATAGACATAGGTTTTAAACATAAACATTCCAAATTCCCAAATTTTCAAGACACTCTAGTCAATTCATCAAAAAATTAACCATCACCCAACTCATATTAAACAACAACTTAATTAATTATATCTTCAATTCAACAAATGATCATCTATTTTTTGTACCCAATTTACAACATTTAAACCCTAAAAATTATCCCAATTCCATAATTACAATTTCTAATAAAACCTAAATATCTCAATTTCATAATCACATGTTTAATCATTCAACATAAATAAACAATTTAACTAACGAAACCTAATAATACAATGTACTCTAATTTAATCTACAAAACTTATATAATTTTTAAAAAACAAAACAAATTACCTTGATTACGCTTGGAAATTGAAAAAAACTTGAGCGGAGTCTCAAAATGGTAGGTGGGTCTTTGGGATTTCGTTCGGGAAGCTTTAGGGTTGAAGAGGGGAGGCGGAAGAGGGTTTGGAAGAGGGTTCGGTTGAAAAACAAAGGGTTCAGGAGAAAGAAAATAGGGTTCGGATGAGAAGAAGAAAATGATAATGGGACGGGCTGCTAGCATCTCGCTTGGAATTCCAGGCGGGGAGCTAGCACACCGCCCGTCCCATTCAACTCACCGCTCGAGTCGCACAAGCGCAACTCATTCAGGCGGGATGCTAGCATTTCGCCCCATCAGATGTGGTTCTGGGGTACCGCCCGTCTCTCGAGCGTGGTCCTAAGATGCCGTCCAATACCAAGCGTTACTTTAGGACTACGCCCCATTTCGAGCGTTACGCTGGAATACCATCTCGAGCAAGTGTTATCCTAGGATTTCGCCCATATTTCTAAGCGCATCGCTGGGACACCGTCCAACACCAGACGCACTGCTAGAACACCGCATGACTATATCACCGCTGTTCTTTGGGCGGACCAAAGAGTAAATTTTTTACTCTTTAGTCATTTACTCTAGTCGTGCGATTGTGGTTGCTCTTAGGGACTAGTTCTGATAATGGTGAACTGATGGTTGTTCAGTTGATAACTGATCTAGAGCCTAATGTATCAGAGGAAGTTGAGAGAATAAGGAATAGTAATAGGTCGAGTATTCACACTTGAAAATAAACCTCACATTCCACGTATATGGTACCCGACCAGAATTACACTGGAGTTGCCATAGTAGCTTTTGAAGATTTCAAGTTCAAGGATTATGGAATAATAGCCATTCCACAAATCTCACATCATCATTTAAACATCAATGACAAGTTCGTCATTCATGCATCTGATGGAGTAAGCCTTTGTACTCTCATTATCCATATGATAATTTAACATAATTAAAATCGAATCAAACGTCCAACCGACTAGTTTTTATTTTGTTTTATCGTTTTAGTCGATCAACAACCACCGCGATAAATCAGAAAATGGATTCGAGATGCTGGTTGATTAGGGGAGAAGAGGGTGGCTTAGAGAAAGAAGAGGGTGGCTATGGTGGTGGTGGAAAAAAGAGAGTAAGGTTTGTGTTTTTATGCCAAGCACTATGATGAGGTATATGATTTGGTTATGGCTATAATTTAGCTAAAAACAAGTACTACAAGGTATCGCTTGGTTATAATCTGGTCCAAAGCTTTGGCTTGGCTATAATCGGTATCAGATGTGATCCTATTTCTAGCCAAACCATAGAGACGGATACCAAATATCCGCTAAAAAATAAAAAATTTGGATCCCACTATTTTCTTTTATATTTCTATTTTATTAGTGTGGATCCAAAAATTATATTGACGGATACCTGATATCCTTCAGTATAGTGCGAGACGGATACCTGATATCCGTCTCAGCAAGGCAAGTCATAGCTTTGTCCTATAGTGGAACTTTTTGGACCCCTCTATGGCTTGGCTATAATTAAACTATAGTCAAGCCACAACCCAAACTATAATGCTTGGCCTTAGGATTTTTAGTAGTGGGGTGAATAAATGGTATATAGGATATAAAAAGCAAAATCAAAAATATAAAAAAGTAGGATTTAGAATTTTTTTAAGTTTATTTGGATAATACTTAGAATAGCGTGGATGAGAATTAATATAGATGGAATATAGAAAAAATAGGATGAGACATAGGAAAAACCTTTTCCTTTAATACAGTACACCCTCAAATAAATTGGTTCGCCTATTAACAACCATGAGTAAAAATTGCATAACTTTTTAACTATACATTCGTTTGGGACACCATAAAACATGAGACTTTTAACTATATACTAGTTTCGAACACTGTAAAATGCAGAATTTTTTAAATGTAATGACTAAGATGATTTAGAAAAGAAAAAAAGCTATCAATCGATAATCAAATTTATTGTCTTAATGCACACTATAATTTGTTATAATTTAAGATGATAATGAACGGATCTTGCCAGAGGCGAACTAATTTTGGTTACCCAAATGCGGACCACCACTCGATTTAATAGGATGGCACTTTTATGAATGCCATCAAAAGCTAGATGCATTAGTCCGCATTTGGATAGCCAAAATTGGTCCACACTTAGTGTTTTAAGCTACTATAGAGTTGTCACGTCAATGATCGTACTAAGTTAGGAAACCGCGTTGGCCATGTCGACATATAAAAATTTAGCTCGAGAGTGACCGGCCAACTATGCAAAGTATAGGATTTGCACTACAAGCCTTTATGTAAGTAATAATTCGAAACAACCCTAATTTCCTAGTTGTAGACGGTGGATATTTGAAAAAGGTAAAAATTATAAAAATTATTTATGTCTCATATCAGAAATATCAAATTAATAAAGTTGTTTCTGGTATGATATTAGAATTATGAAGATTGTATTTTTATCTCACATTCCGCAAGAGAATTGAGAACACAAATTCTATTAATAACTATAGGCAGTCTAAGCTGATCTTATTTCTTTTCTATAAATATGTGCATACACACTATATCAGAGCTTCGCTCGGATGAACTTTCGATATTCTATGTATATATACAGTGCATATACATATATACATGATAACTCATTTGTATTGAATTTCCCCGAATTATTGGTACTCGAATGAATTTCATGCTCTCAAAGAGCATAATATGAACTTATGCCAAGTGTAATAATTTCCCGGCTGAATTCCTTGGCATCAAATATCAATGGCCCGCGAGTTGGACAAAAATCCAATATTCGCACGAAAAGAGGAATGCATATAAAAACTCTAATCTGTGCGGCGCCTGGACTATAATATGTGCACGGCGCTGGGCTAGTCCCAGCGCCAGAAAATATTACGGCTAGCAAAGAAAACGCTCTGGCTATGCACGACGTTGGGACTAACCCATTGCTAGACCCCTATACACGGCGTTGGTTCTAGCCCAATGCCAGACCTAAAATACGTGCATACTGGGACTAGCCAGGCGTCACGTCTTTGTGCACGCATATGCGTACGACGCTAGGCTAGTCCCGTCGTCAAATCTTATTGTGCTACCTTCGATCATTGAGCACTCCTCCTCTAGCCGCGTCCTCGAGCACTATTTTGCACGATCATGTCCTTGAGAACCCTTGCGTAGCCTTGACTTCGAACACACACTAAAATTGCGCATCTCTAGGCTTGTGCAGCTCCAGGATTGTACATTTCCAAGATTGTGCATTTCCAAGCTTGTGCATCTCCAAGCTTGCGCACCTCCAAGCTTGTGTATTTCCAAGCTTGTGCATCACCAAGCTTGCATAGTCAACCCTTGAGAAGCACTTGTATGACGCTGGGCTAATCCCAACGCTAGACTATTTCTTGGTGCTAGCCCAATGCTAGTGCCCAATCGTCGTGGCCTTCGCAAATGTTGGCCTTAGCACTCATGCGTGCATTTTTCGGTATTTTGACATGCCACTTGATGCCATTGATCATGGATGCTCCGATTTATGCACCAAGTCACTGATAACTAGTAATCGAGTATTTTTATTAAATGGAAAACACCTGGCATATTTTACAAACAATTTCAGCAATGCCATCCCTGTGGACAATTAACGAAGATATGCACTAAATATGCACCAAGATGCCACCTTTTACAAAATGATGTCACTAGCAAAAATCGCGTCCCACGAACACAGATACCTAACATGTCATGAGCTTGCACTTTCTGCAAAGATATGCCACATGCTTACATCACTCACTAAGTGTTGACATGGTTGAACATCGTGTATGAATGATGATCATGTCTCATGTCATCTCTGAAATTATGCATGCTCACACAAGACTAATTATCTATTGGTGAGGGTGGCAGGTTAATGCTCGTGCATCATTGATAGCCTCCACGACTCTTAAGCATCAATATCAAGTTATTATTGACATAATCATTTCTTTAATCCTTCATGGTGACTCATCGCCTTGCATTGATGCCATGCAGTGCTAGTTTACTCAAACGCCAGTATCTGGCATAAAATACTAGCAGTGGAATCACCATGCTCACGAATGGTACTACTAAGATGTGATGCCTAGACAATATTGCATAATATATTTTGCTCGATGTACCGAGCCACTGATAGACTTATTAGCCTTAATAGACTTAACACTAGTAGTTGGTTTACTCAATCAAAAGAGTCATTCACATGACCCAACCATCAAATCTATGAGACATCAAATATGTCATAGGGGATACTCATTAGGGTATTGGTACGACGGTTTACAGCCTGTGCGGTGTGACTGAAAACCCACGATGAGAAAGAGTTAATTCAGACGTTACTGGATGAGGAGTTAATGGACGTTACGGTTTCTAGAATCCTCCCTACAATTATGGGCATGTTCTCAACCACGTTCTCTACCTATCCACTTCTTACGAGATCAGAGTTCAACACTATAAATAGATCACTTCATCTATTTCCAAAAGATCCAAGTTTATCGAAGTTCATCAGACTATCATAAACGATTCCATTTTCTTTATTTAAACTCAACTACATAGACCTGTATTCTTCAGCTAGAATCCATAAATCTCTAATCTCATCTTTGGTTGCTTCCATCCGTAAGATAAACCCTTCTTCTCCTTTGTGACCGAAGCAAGGGTTGAACAACCGTTTCTTGGTACAAGCTAACCTTATACGATTTTGATCTCTCGTATTCAATAAGATTTACCCTTTCACCCTTTTATTTGTTCTCCCCTAAAACACTAGTAGTTGTTAAAGATATCGACCCATTTATCTCTATCATTTTTTGTTTTTCGTATGATCAAATATATATCTAGAACTAATCAAAGTTATTATTCAAGTACCAGAGTATTACACTAAACAATCTTGAAATGATAAAATTATAGGGTGTTCAAATTTTGTAACAGTGTTTGTAGTAGTATTTTTTTTTTTAATTTTTACCGTAAACCTTCATTTGCACAAGATGGTTTATAAATTAAATTGTTAGAGCAAGCACTATGGATAGTCACGACTTGGTAAGAAATCTTAATTGTGGTCGAGCCTCGCCTATGGGAAAAGGAAACCATTATGGGGCTTAACTATGTTTGGTCAGATTCTTTTTTCTTTATCAATAAGAAAATAAATTAAATTAAGAAGAAGAGAATTATATAATGTTGTCCTTTTGTATACATAATTGTATCTAAAGAGGTACAGACTCAGACAACTCCTTCTCATTTGGAATTTAAATTCTATGGTACCCCGTGATTTTCATATGACGTATACTCTGGGATGCGTAGTTGGACGAGATGAAGCATCATATCGACCATGTGTTGCGTGCTTTGGGATGCGCCATTGATTATGTAAAATAATACATCATCTTGAATCTGAGATGCACACTTGGAACAAGTGACGCATCTTGTACTGAAATTCACCATTAGGCAATGGTGTGCCCCTTATGATGTGTCATTGATAAAATGATGCATCATCTCAAATTTGTGATGCACACTTGGTGCAAGTGATGCATCAGTATGCTTGTCCCTTACCAAGAGATGCAACATTTACTTATGTTGCTTACCCAATGAAGTATTATGATGTAAATGCATCATTATGCTTATCGCTTACTATGTGGCGTAATATTATGTTATTTTTCTTACCCAATGAAGCATTATGATGTAAATGATCATATAAGGATCCTCTTAATTAGTTGAAGAGGTTGTTGCAGAGAGTTGTCCCTTAGTTGTCGTTATAACCCAATCTCCAACTTGAAAGGTACTGGGATTTGCTACCTTGGCCTTATTAAGATTATTTGAAATTGTCGGGGATTTTCCATGACACTTTATTCCATGACTAGACATCGCCTGACTTATGAATGACTTTCTGACCTTCTTATTCCCAGCGGAAATGACTCCTACCCATTTAATAAAATATTAAAAAGTATCAACTTCCCATTCACATCGCCTAGTTAGAATGGGGTTGATCCACAGATCAAGTCCCCAAGCATTGATGGGACGTGGGATGTCGGATGTAGAGAGAGGTATTGAACATATCTTACTTCCGTACGACATTCGTGAATGCATGGTACCATATCTTCCCTAAGAATTTACTTTATATTCAGGTCCATCATCTGACGGTATTCTGATGGCAAACAACCTTATGTGTTTGTTGTCTTAGCGGTATCTCCTGGAGATATTGATGATGACGAAGATAACATGTTAGGCTATGTCTTGTTATTTTGTAGCCATGGACGCCCTAAAACCATATCATAGTCCGGATCCTCTTTAACAATGTAGAACTTGGCACTCGTCGGAGCGCTACTTATCTTTACTTCGAGAGTAATGTGTCTGTAGTCATCTCTGGACTTTCCTTAAGGATCTTGAATTACTGTCGGGAAGATCATGTGTATACTTCCTATAGAAAAGGCAAGCGTTTTCCAGCAGCAACGTGGTTGAGGGCGATGAAGATATCATTGCGTTGTGCTTGCGTGATGTAGACAAGCTCACATAAGTGTTCCATCATGGGATGGACCGTCCGACTGACGGGTTCTCTAGAGATTGTGAAGCTTTTAACAGGAAGGGGATTAATGTGGACTCTTTCAGTCCCCAACTGTAGTTCTTCTGACTCAACCTTCTTTTAGAAGATGCGTTTCAAATATTTACATTCACTTGTAGGGTGACTGAAGAATCTGTGGAGGTGCACTATTTGGAGTCTGCCATTTCCTGAACAGTTGGAGGGCACCGAATAAGGGGAAATTTGATGGTATCGTCCTGTATCCATTCCACTAGTAGCTCAATCACCTCTTCCATAAAGATCAGGAAATTTGGGAACGTCTAAGCTTCTCTTAGTTGCTGTTGACATGGGGGAAAAGCTGGAGCTGGGACTGGTGTTGCATGCGCTTAGTTTGTTCTTCGGGACGCACGAGTTGCTGGCGGTGCTAGGGTTGGAGTTGGTTCTGGTGATACACGTTTTGATTGCTACGTCTCCGACGTCGAAGTTTTTCTCTTTATTCCTTCAATGACAACACTCACTAATAGCTGGATGTTGTATGGCTTATTGGTGAGCCATATGCTACTACGAGTCTCACGAGCTTCTTCATTTTTAGCAGGTATGGCTCTCTCCAACAGAGCATGTGCAACAGTAGTTGATCGTTTGGCGGCCTCGTAGAGTTTAGAGAAAGTTTGGAAACGTAAATTCTCCAGAAATATACCATAGACTAGTATCATGTCATTAATGCAGAGTTCCACCAGGTGTAACTCAGTTACATTCGGGTCATCAAAATCAAAAGCATGCATTCTGAACCTCTTGACATAGTTATTAGGATGTTCGTTTTTTCTCTGGAACATCCTTTCCAAGTCTGATAGAGTGATCAGTTCAGAAACAAAGAAGTATTTTTTGTAGAAGGCACTGACCATATCACACCAGTTGGCAATGCTGTCAGGAGCAACGTTGTGTTACGAGGTTATGCTCTTCAGGTGAGAGATTTTGAGAATTTTGTAAGACGAAGTACATGATTATACTCGTGTATTCCTAGTGATTCCCGAAATTTGGACACATGCATGAGCATTTCCAGTCCCATCATAAAGTGACAATGGAGGTGAGGAGTATCCCCTTGGAAGAGGAATTCTTTGAATTTCTAGAGGATATGAGGAATGGTGTTGATGAACTGCGGTTGGGCCCTCCTTCCCACTATTTTGCAGGAGCCGCTCCATATTTTCACGAGTGATGAAATTGGGTTGTTGATTCCTCTCTTTCCAATGATCAGCAGGGATGTGAAATTCATCATCATTCCGGATGTGAACCCTTGACATGTTGGCATTATTAGTCCGGGGAATGTTTCCAGTCTGATCTCCTCGACGTTGTTGTTGCTCTAGTTATAATTGATCTATGAGAATCTTGAGAAAAACGAGCATCTCTTTCTGAGTAGTGGCCATGTTTATTTGAATCCTAACAAAGGTCTTATGTATGTGCATTAAATTAACTATGCTAGGAGCCTGAACATTTCCGTCATCTTCCGTGACTTGGCCAGAAGAAGGGGGATTGGTGTTACCTGTGGTGTCTTTAGGAGAAATGGTCTCGCAACCACCACCACTAGTGTTACCGGGATTGAGATTAAGATTAGTAGTTACTGACTCTGACCTGAGCTTAATCATTTTTGAAGGAAATGATTTTTCATGTAACCGAGAGAATGTTCTCCTACTGTGGTCTCTAAAATGTTTTAGGGTAAAAACATATGAAATGGTGAAAGGGTAAAGCATAATGAATACGAGAGATCAAAATCAATACAAAGTCTAGACTAAACCAAGAAATCGTCATCCATGTCTTGCTTTGATCACAAATAAGGAGAATGGTTAGTCTTAGAGAGGAAAGCAGAGAAAGATGAGATCAAAGTGTGATGAACTCTAGTTGAAGAATACAAGTCTCTGTAGTTGAGTTCAAGTAAAGAAGGTAGAATTTTTTATGATAGTCTGATGAATTTCGATAAATTTAGGATATCTTGGAAGTAGATGAAGTGATTAATTTATAGTTTTAAACTTTGATATCGTAAGAAATGTAAGAGGTGGAGAGGTGTAAAACGTGGTTGGGAACGTTTCCATAGTTGTAGGGAGAATTCTAGAAATCTGTAACGTCCATTTACTCCTCATCCATCAATGTTCGACTTAATTATTTCTCATCGTGAGTGTTCAGTGACACCGCATATGTTGTAAATCGCCAGACCAATACCATAATGAGTATCCCGCTGTGATGTATTCGATATCTCATAAATTTGATGGTTGGGTAACACGAATGACTCTTTTGATAAATTATTTTAGTAGACCAACTACTAGTGTTAAGTCTAGTAAGGTTAGTAAGTTTATCAGAGGCTCAGTACATCGAGTAGACTATACTATTCAACATTGTTTAGGCATTGCATCTTATTAGTGGCAACCGTGGGTATGGTGATGCCATTGTTATTACTTATGCCAGATGTTGGCGGTTGATTAAGCTGGTACTCATAATCAGTAAAGCACTCCATGGCATCAGTGCAAGACGATGAGTCACCATGAAGGAGCCATGAAAGGATTATGTTAATAATAGCTTGGAAAGATGCACAAACTTGGTGTGCTCGAAGTCAAGACTATGCAAGGGTTCTCAAGGAAATAGTTGTGCAAAGGAGTGCTCGAGGACACGGCTAGGCGAGGATGCTCGAGGACCGGCTATGCAAGGGATGCTCGAGGATCGTCTAGAGAAGAAGTGTTCGACGATGTGGAGGCTAGGTAGCGCGATATGGATTAGCGTCGGGACTAGCCAAGCGTCGTACACATATGTGCGCTCAAAGGGTTTGGCGCTGGGATTGTCCTAGTGTCCTAGTGCCATGTATATGAAGTCTGGCGCTGGGCTAGTCCCAGCGCCGTGCATTGTCAATACGCTAGCCTGTGCTAGAGTTAATCAGTTTCTGGCACTACGACTATCCCAACGTCGTGCACTCATTAGGTTTGTCCCTAGGTCTAGTTCAGTACCGCGTACATTAAGGTTTTGATTCATTTCTCCTTTGCGCAAATATTATATTTTTGGTTGAATCACGCTATCGATACCTGATGCCAAGGAATTTAGCCGGGGAGTTATTGTACTTGGTATAGACTCAAAATGTGATCTTTGGTTTAGTGGATATCCATCTAAGAGCAGGACATTTATTCAAGAATAAAAACTTATTATGAATATATATATATAACCTAGCTTAGGCTATTTTCTTGATTAATCCATCCATAAATCTCTGGAAAACATAATTTATAAAATAACAATAAGAAATTGGATCGAACACTTAAGGTGTGATTCAGATAATAAGTATTACAAACTCTAAAAGCAAAAGAGATTGTTGAGTTTATAGAAGTTTTGATGGAAATATACTATATTTGTTAACCTCCTAAAATTTTCAATAACAAAAAAAGGATTGGTTAGTGAAGATAAAAACAAACCCACATGAAAATGAAAAATATAGTTTACATGTTCTAGCGATTGTGGTGATGCGTAATATAGATGAAAAGTCTTCTTGAGTTAGTTTCTTTTCTTTAATTTTTTATTCTCTCATTCGATAGGGATAAATAAAAATTTAATGGTGCATTTCTTTTCGTTGTGTAAGGTAACTAATGGTGTGTTAATTAAAATTTTTACTTATTTATTTTAATGAGAAGGAATATATTACGGGTGAGTGGGGATAAAGAAATTATGGATTGTTGGGTTTATGGAGATTAGATAATGTTGGAAGGGGGAGAAGATCCTAGCCACTACTAAAACAATGGGAATGTATCTCAGCCGTTGTGTGACACACCAAACACTACTATTTTGTAAGTATATATATATATATATATATATATATATATATATATATATGATCAGAGAGTCTGGGAAGAATTACAACGAACACCAGTACTTCTCTAAAATCCCAGTAATTTGTGGAAAATTCAACACAAATGAGCTAGCGCATATATATATGCACTGTATGTATACATGAAATATCGAAAGTTCAGCCGTACGAAGCTCTGATATGGTGTGTATGTATATATTTATAGAAGGGCTATAAGATCAGCGTAGAGTGCCTATAGCTATTAATAGAATCTGTATTCTCAAGTCTCTTACAAAATGTGAGATAGAAATACAAGCTACATACTTTTGATACAGGATCAGAAACAAATTTATAAATTCAATATTTCTGATACGGGATAAAAATAATTTTATAATTTTTGTCTTTGTCAAAAATCCACCATCTACACCTGAAAAATTACTGACTAACAATTTCATGAATTCAATCAGAATCAAACTAAAACACAAAAACAAACACAAACTCAAACCCTAAAGGGTAGAAAACAGTTTGACATATTTAAGTTCTTTTAGAATCTGTAAACCTAAATACCTAATTAAGTAACATAAAATAAAATAACAATTACGTATTACTCTTGTGAATAATAATAGGAAGTATATAAGAAATTTGCATTACCTAATACCTAAAACTCGTTGATCATTGCATTCAAATTTTGCCAAAATTAATTTTTCCTCGAAGTGTTCTTCTAAGTTCTTACTTTTGCGCCGATATAAATAAAGAAGAATCAAGATAGTTAAATCGATAATTGGGCTTGGTCAGTTGGTGGACTAAAATCTTGAAGCTGGTGGGCTAAGTAATTTTTTTTGGCTAAATGGTAATTTTACTACTCTTTTCTGGTTTTATCATAAACAAAAGGGAGGGGTTACAGTCAGGTGTAGCCCACCTTTACTTTCGCCACTGTTTGTGGATCACATTAATAAAATCTGATCTATTTTTATTTCCACCTAATATAAATATCCAAACACCGTTGACGATGTTTTAATTTATACTTATGATGGGTTTGGATGCAAAAAACTTAAGGTGTATTCAAGGGACTAGGGGATTTGGTGGAATTAAGAATTCCTTAGTAGTTTGGTTGTTCATAGATTTGATGAGAAACTTGTCAAGGGATTAATGAACCCACTTCTTTTAACCATAAAATCCCACATATAATTTTTTTTATTTTCAATACTATTATTATTATTATTTATTTAATTTTCTTTCTATTTATATTTTCATTATTATTGTTATTGTTATTATTACTATTATTTTTATTTATTATTTATTATCATTATTTATTACCATTATTTATTATTTATTTTATTATTTTATTATTTTTCATATTTATTTTATTATTATTTGTCATTATTATTATTTTAGTTTATTTTTTAATAATTATCATTAATAATACTAATAAAAAACATCTTATAAAGAATTGGTGGGTAGCCTAGCAACTAGCTGAATTCCAACACATTTTGAGTAGCAAACCCTAATTATGGAAAAGAAAACTACCTACTCTCACTTTGGCATCTTGACTAGCTAGGTAATTTTTTATTATTTTTTTTACACTAAAGCAATATAAAACATCTTATTATTATTATTATTATTTATTTATTTATAAAAATAACTTTCATTAAAGGGAGAACGGTAGTTACATTGAGTTGGTAGGTAGCCTATCCACCAGCTGAGCCCTACACCTTTTTGAATAGAAATGCCTAGTCTAAAGAAAAGAGAATTGCCAATTTTGTAATTGTAAACATGAATAGCCATGCAATTCTGCAGCCTTGTCATAAAGACCACTGTATCCTCTCCCTCGCCTAGGGTCGTAAAAGCAAACACACCTAAGCCGTATTCATGGTCACTGCATTTGACCAAATATTTGTTTCCCTTACGGGAGACAACATTGGAGATAGCATTCCCTGGTATAAAAGCAACTCTCTCGCTGCCGACAAAAGAGGAAACCCCTGTAACATCAAAGCACACATCTCGGCCTTCCTCCCAGTTATAAACAAGTATTTCAGAGGGCCTCAGCGAGTTTGTGTTGTCGGCTAAAAAGCCCAGCTTAACTTCCTTCGGGCAGGGACACCGGCTTTAAAACACATGTCATAAACTACATCCCTAACAAGATCATGCATGAATTTGAGGCCCACCTCGCTAGCACAATGTAAGGCATGATCACCATAAGCGTCCATTGCCCTACCACAGAAGGAACAAGGGCTGTCTCCAACAAAAATTGGTATGCCCAACCTGTAGCTGAGTATGGCCATAAATTGGCGAGGCCCGACTGCTTGGTGTAGCCCAGCGATAGGCATGGCCTTGAGATAGTCTTGGGCATGGGCCATTCTGTTACATTGCCACAGTATGCAGTTTCTTGTAGTCTGTTGGAAGCAGCTGGGGATATTCTTCTTCACCGTATCAAAGTACAACACTGCCAAGGCATACATGGGGCGTGGGGCAGTTGCTTTAATACTAAAAGAAGAGGGGGCCAAGCCACAAACCTGACAGAAGCTAGTCAGAGCTTGCTGGAAACTCTGGTGGAGGTCAGTGTCACTAGGCACCTTAAGGATGGAGTTCTGCACCTGAGTTGTCTGTATACAAGAAGCTAGATAACAATACCTGCTGGAGTCCATCATGGTGTACACTCCCAGACCCCCATCCTTTATGGGTAGTGTAGCTATGCGCAACTGGTAAGGGTCAAAGCCAGCTCCATCACCAGTAACCAGATGCCTAAGGAACTGGATAAGGTGCAGGTCATATTGCTCAGCAGCCTGGTGTAGAACTGAAGGGTTGGTGGTCCTCAAGGTAAAGTACAAGAGGGATACCCCTGCACAAAATCTAAGAAGGAGAATTTCACTATGAAGGTCTTGCAGGAGCTTCAAA
Organism: Papaver californicum; assembly: GCA_023531435.1. Lineage (NCBI taxonomy): Eukaryota > Viridiplantae > Streptophyta > Magnoliopsida > Ranunculales > Papaveraceae > Papaver > Papaver californicum. Next base: position 1,231,936 of record JAJJMC010012129.1, read on the forward strand.
GACTCCATAAGCTGAAGAGTCTTATTCAGCCTGTGTTGGACCAAATCATTGCAGAAACTAGCATCCAAGATGATATGACCACCGAGCAGCTTCACTCCTTTAGCTGGCCTACTGATGCTTGTTGGGAAAACACCAGCCTGGAAACTCCTGGGGTCTGTGTTAGGCCAAAATATCTCTGTCTTGTTAATGTTGAGGGAAAAACCTCTACTGCTGCCCTCAGCTTGGATAATGTGCAGAGCTTTAGCCACCTCCAAGGTGTCACCCACAATGGTCCCATCATCCAGGTACCATACATGCATATCCAAGGTACATTCTGAAGTAATTCTGAGTATTAGGGGATGTAGAGTCAGGGAAAAAAGTAAAGGACCCAATGGGTCACCCTGTTGAACTCCCTGAGCAGACAAGAAGACATTTTCATTGTATTAGAGCTTCGCAGGCTTTGCGTAACAGAACTCCACCCACCTGGAGATGCAAAGACATCTGCTCCTAACTTCCTCAATTATGGCTGATCTATCCACCAAATTAAATGCATTGTTAAAGTCAATCAAGAGTATACACTTAGTTGAGGAGTTACCTTGCAACTCCAACAACCTATTTGCTGAATGTAGGATACCTTCTCCACCACATTGAACTCCCACTCCAAATTGGTATTCCCCCAAATAAGTGGTCATGTCCTTACTGACCCCTGAGGCTGCAAGTTTGGAACAAAGCCTTCTACAAATAGTACCCACTGTTATTGGCCTAATGCCCCTACCAGGTTTGATTAGAGGAGTCAGAGGTGCACTGGCAATGTAAGCCCCCAACACAGGAGGACATCTTCCAGCAAGCCACAAATTGACTACACCTGCAATGGATGAAAGAAGGTCATCTGCAACAGCAGCAGCAAGGCCACTAAGGGAATCCAAGAGATGTTGTGCTCTCATCCCATCTTTACCACATGATGTCCCTTTGGTGAACCCTTTGATTGCACTCAAGACTGCTTCCTTGTCCACACTAAGAGCCTCAGCACTGACAGGGCCTTCAGGAATGCAAGGAAGTGGAGCATCTGGGTGCTTGTGGCTCAACTCAGAGAGCGTGGTTGGAGAGCAAGGTGCAGTGCCACTTGAAGCAAGAACCTTTATCGCAGTTGTGTATTGGCCATAACCCAATTTCTTTCTGCAGGCTGCCAGGTTAGGGCTCTCATTAACTTTGTTGATGTGCTGATCCTTTGAGGTTGTTTAAGCATCTCCAAAAGGGTGTACACTAAGCTGAGGCACCCATTAAATTCGTTCCATTTGAGAAAGGCTTGGTTAATGCTAGCAGTCTGTAACTTCTTCATGGTCCCTGATCTCTCCTCCATGGAGCACTTAGGTGTGTACAAATTCAAAGTGCAAACTGGCATCAAGAGCAAATGTAGCCAGACTGATAGCTCCAATGGGTTGGACAAGATCCTGTCCAAGGATGCTTTAAAAGCTCTGGAGAATTGGAGCCTACAGTGAGGGGGTATGCTCGCAATTGTGGGGATCTTCTGTTGGTAGACCCTATGGAGCAGGTCCACTTCCAAGACATCAGAGGCCACAGAATCCATTGGAGCCAAGGGCACAGAGCGAGGGGATTGGGTTTGATAATGCCATGCACTAGACAGTCTGATGAAGAACCACTGTATGGACTGACAATAATGTCTTTGTGCTGCCTACAGGGCTTTTTCCAAGAATAAATGCGCATGCAATCTGAACACAACACATTTGCAGCTGGGACAGGACTGACTCCCAAACACTGTACACAGAAATATCCAATCCAATCCTCTCCCTGCATATCCCCATAGAATCCTTGGTTGGAAAATGTTTGTCCTGCAAATGTCTGTAGAAACCTGTTCTACTTAGCCATATGCCCCCCCACCCCATTGGTACAACCATCATGATTTTTGAAGGGGCAGTGGAACAGGGTGTCAAGCAAGGCCCCCCTCATTATCTGATGTGCTAGAAGACACAGATAAAGCCCTAGTTTTAGGCATTATACAAAGTAAAAGCGATGAGAAATCGAAAATTTTGTAGATGCAAAAGCTAACCAAAGCAACAGAGGGCCAATATGTATACCCAATTCCACAAAAGAGGCCAATTTCTGTAGCAACCCTAGAAAAGACTCTAAACCCAATCACACAAATGTGACCAATTTCTTCAAGAACCCTAAAGAAGACTATAAACTCTATGACAATATTTACCGAAATTAATCTAAACCTAAATAGACAAACTATACTAAAAGAGGAGGGAGGGGGAGAAGATGGGTACGTAGTACCTTGAACGAAGCGTGGAACCAGTAACCCCATTGAACCAAAATTTAACAGATGAAAATGAGAATCCCGCCAACACATTCAAATTGAACGAATCCCGCCCACCAACTTTGAATGAACGTGAAGTAGCTGAATGAGATGAATTAAATGATGTCAATCCACCAATCCAGACGCAAGTTGATGGATTTGAAACTCCATTAATGGCGCCTCCATTTGAGTCGCCTCTATTTGAGTTGGAGCTTCTCTCTCCTCCTTTTTTCTTCATTATTATTATTATTATTATTATTATTATTTTATTTTATTTTTTTATGAAGAGAAAATTCATTAAAAAGAGAAAATCATTGTTTACATTGCGTTGGTAGGGAGCCTAGCCACAAGCTGAGCACCTACCCCTTTCTGAATAGAAATGCCTAATCTAAAGAAAAGAGAATTTCTTATTTTATAGTTGTAGTCATGGCTAGCCATACAATTCTGCAACCTCGACAAGAAAGCAACTGTGTCCTCTCCCCATTCGCATAGTGTAGTAAAAGCAAGCACGCCTAGGCCGTATCCATGATCGCTACATTTATTATTATAATTATTATTATTATTATTATTATTATTAAAAGAAGAGTTTACAAAAAGTTTGGTGGGTAGCCTAGCAACAAGCTGGGCTCCAACACCTTTTTGAATAGCCACACCTATTGTATGAAAGAGAAAACTACCGACTCTTACATTTGTATCATGACTAGCAAGACAGTTTTTCAGTCTCTTTAAAAAGATGATTGTGTCTTCTCCAAGTTCTCCAAAAGTGGTAAATGCTAAAATACCAAACACGTATCCATGCGTGGTGCACTTGTGTTTGGCTCGTTTCCGAAGGACGACATTGGAGATGGCCCGAACCGGAGTAAATGTATGAGGTCTACCACCAGTGAAAGGTGAGACTCCTGTGATATCAAAATATGTGTCCCGACCATTTTCCCAATTATATACCAAAATATCAGCTTGCCGCAAGGAATTTTCATTATCCAACAAGAATCCCTGATTTGCTTCTTTCCTAACGGAGACTCCATCTTTATAGCATATGTCTGCAAGAACGTCTCTGACAAGATCATGTCGAAACTTAAGCCCAATGTCGCTTGCACAATGTAAACCGCGATCACCGAATATATCCATTTCTCTGTTGCAACTAGGACAAAAACTACCACTGCTAAAAAGAGGAATACCAAGCCTGTAACTAAGTATTGAGCTAAATTGATGAGGCCTGATGCATTGGTTGACCCCACTAGTGGGTATAGATAAGAGGTAGTCTTGTGCATGTTTCAATTTGTTAGATTGCAACAAAATAGAATCTCGATCTGACAATGTGTATTTGGTTGACAAATCCTTCATGACATCATCGAGGTAAAGTACTGCCAGTGCTTGCATAAGATGAGGGGCATTTTTGTCAAGGTTAAAACTAGGAGATGACATTCCATATACCTGGATAAAGTTGTGTAGAGCCTGTTGGTAAGTAAAGCTTGGTTCTGCAGTGATTTGAGGATCCAAAATGACATTTTGTATAGGCTTAGTCTGAATGTATGAAGCTAAGAAACAGTAATGACTTGTATCTATCATAGTGTATATGCCCAATCCTCCATCTTTAATGGGAAGCGATGATATGCGTTATTGTAGAGGGCCATCCAGCACCATTGCATATTATCAGCTTTCTCAGGTGTTGAAATAGGTGGAGATCAAAATGATCTTTAACTTGTTATAATACATCTGGGTTGGTGGTGTGCATGGTGAAGTAGAGCCTTGAAACACCAGCACAATTGCGAAGAAGTAGCAATTCGCTTTGTGGATATTTCCTTATATAGTGTATTAGTTGGATTATTTTATTGACTCTGTGCATGACCATGTCACTGCAAAACTGGATGTCAAGGATAACAGGCCCTCCTAATAGCTTCACTCATGTGGAAGGTTTCCCAATATCAGGGGGAAAGACACCATCAAATTTGACTCTTGGATCAATGGTAGGCCAGAAAACTTCCGTCTTGCTGATGTTAAGATGTAAACCCCTTGCAGGACCTTCAACTTTTATAATTTTCAGGGCTTTGGAAACTTCCAAGTGTCTTCAACAATGGTGCCATCATCAAGGTACCAGGCATGAAGTTTCAGGTTGCACAAGGAAGTTATGAGAATAAGGGGATGCATAACCAATTCAAAAAGAAAAGGTCCAAGTGGGTCACCTTGTTGAACACCTTGGGCAGGTGACAAGATATGATTTCTGTAGTATAATTTGGTAAGCTTAGCATAACACAGTTCTACCCATTTAAATATACTTGGGTATTTGTTTCTGACCTCTTGGGTTAAGATAGATCTATCCACAAGGTTAAAAGCATTAGCAAAGTCAATGAGCAACATGGTAATGTTATTGTGGTTACCTTGCTTCTCTAAAAGCATGTTGACAGAGTGTAAGATTCCTTCGCCTCCACCTGGTATACCAACACCAAATTGGTGATCCCATAGATACTCTGCCATCTCTTTGCCCACTGAAGTAGCTGCTATCTTGGAGACAAGTCTCCTCCATATAGTACTAACTGCAATTGGTCTAAGGCCACCTCCAGGCTTTGCAAGTGGTGTTAGAGGGGCACTGGCGATATATTCTCCCAGGGCCATAAGATATTTATCTGCCAACAAAAGATTCACAACACCAGTTATTGATGCTAGAAGGTCCTCATCCACAACGTCAACAGCTCCACTAAGTGCATCTAACAAATGAGGAGCCCTCAGACTATCTCTGCCACAAGAGGTGCCTTTAGGGAACTTTTTATAGCCCCTAAAACTGAATTGGAAGTGGCTGAAATGGATGTAGCATCTAATATGTCACATGGAATGATGGGATGGGGTGCAGGAGGATGTTTGAGCATTAATTCAGATAGGGTGTTATCAGGGGGGGGGGGGGAATGCCATTGGAGGTAAGGGTTCTAATAGCAGCTGTATAATGACCATAACTTAGTTTTTTGCGGCAGGATGCAACATTGGTATTGTCAGATTGCTTTTTGTGATGATATTTGCTTGAATGCCTATTGAGAAACTAAACCCAGCAATTTATGGACCAAGGAAGTACAACCAGATGGTTCTTGCCACTTCAACAAAGCTTTGTTAATGGATGCTATTTGTAACCTTTTCCTTGTCACATACCTCTCTTCTAAAGTACATTTTGGGATTTATAAGTTAAGAGTGCATATGGGGATAAGAAACAATTGTACCCAAGCTGACATTTCCAATGGATTGTGCAGGACTTTGTCTAGGCTTTCTTTTAAGGTTCTGGAGAAACTGAGTCTGCTAGGTGGGGGA
>JAJJMC010012129.1:1237535-1276747 GCA_023531435.1 Papaver californicum
AAAAAAAAAAACAGATCTGTGGGTGAAAAACCAAAATCGATGAACAAAAATGATGTACGATAAGGATCTTGATTAAAATGAGACGAAAATTAAGATCCAGAAAATGAGGATTTTGGTTTCAGCTTTTTGAATTTGAAGGAGGATGAGAGACAGAGAATGTTCTAGAGAAAGGACAGTAAAGACTGCTTTACGAACCAACATGTAAAATAAGAGTAGGTACTACTCTGAAGAAAAGGGAGAAAATAATGGAAAAATACCTGGAAGAGCTGCTGGAGAATTCATAGAGTTTTCCTCTTGGTGAGAAGACAATAAGAGCAACTTCAGCTTCACAAAGGACAGAAAGTTCAAAAGCTTTCTTCATTAAACCATTTCTTCTCTTTGAAAATGTTACTTGTCTGCTTGTTGCATTTTCTATCCTTCTCATCTCTGTTTTTCCCCTCACCATTTCTCCTTTCTCATATAAACTGTTATTATCTTCATCGTCATCATCACCGTCATCAAAATCAAAATCAGAATCAGAAGGAAAAAAAAAGTCAAAATCAGTATCAAATTTCATCAAAAATTAGTACCAGTACGAAAAGATCAAAGTAGCTCAAACTCACTTTGGAAGTGCTGATGAAAAATGGAGAAGGAAAGAAGAAGAAAAGATGCTTCTGTTTCAAGAAAAAAAGACCGACTCTATTTTTGGAGCTTGTATCTCTATCTTGCTTTCTTTCCTCATTCGCTCAATGGCTTTATATAGGAAAAGAACAAACCCAATCAAAAACCTAACTTTCCTTATTTATCTCTTTACCCAAGTAGCAGTGAGCTGAGCTCATAACCCCTCTCTTTTTTTTCTTTTTTCTTTTTTCTTTTCTTTTTTTTCCTTTTACTTTTTTTTTTTAATTCCACGTTTAACTTTTCTTAATTTCAACCAGAAGACGCCAATGAAGATGAGTGAGAGTTTGGGAGGAAAGTAGAGGACCGAAAAATGATATGTGCTTAACGTGATCACAGAAAATGTATTTCTTTCTCTTCTATTGGCCGTACATGATATCGTACATTACGTGTCGTGAGTTTTGCGGTTGTGCTTTACCACGTGTCAAATAGATATTATCCCGATTGTTAGTTAACTTCCATGCGTTCATTCCTTCCTCCATCAGAGAGTCACCGGACACCTTCACGTGGCTCGTTTCTAATTTGCGACTTCAGAATTTTGTGGAGACTTTGTTTGAAGGCTTTTTGAAGGCATTATTCAATAAAGATAAAATAGAGTTATTAGTTAGTAAACCAATAATTTTTTATCTATTATTGATATAATATTTTTATCGTTTATATTTTTATAACTAATTTTTATTTTATTTTTTTTTAAATTAAAAAACTATAAAAAGAAACAATTTATTATTTTTTTAAAGTTTTTTGAGTTTTCTTCATTAATAAAAAAAATTAAAAAAAAAATCAAAAACTTTTAAAAGAATAAAAATGTTAATAAAAAAATATTATTTTTTAAAAAGTTTTTTAAAAAAAATTGAATTTTTTTGTTATTAAATAAAATTAAAATAAATGAAAAAAGTAAACAAAAAAATAAATAAGTTAATAAAAAATATATAAATATTAAAAGAAAAAAAATAAATAAATCAAGGTTATCTAAGTAATTAAACACTCTTAGGATACCTCTTATCAACCTACACTAGATAAGGCAATCATCTTGTATGCCTTAAAAGTTTTTTAAGTGTGCCTTAAAACAGTCTTCTTTTCTTTGGTTGCTGCTAAATGAAGCCCATGCAATTTGTATAACATAGGGGTGTCAACGGGTTTGGTTCCCTCCGGGTACCACTGGACCCGGAATCGGACCCGATTAAAAAAGGCGGGTCCGTGTCTGGTTCCTAATTTAGTGGATCCGAAATCGGACCCGATTAAAACCTAAATATCTGTCGGGTCCGGGTAGTTAATGGGTCGTTGAAAATCAATTATATCTCTTGATAAATTTATTTTATCTTCTTAACATTGGCTTGAATCTAATAAATTTTTATATGAAGTTGTTGTTACATCTATATCAATGTTCTAATTAAAAACTAATTATAAAAAGAAAAAATAAAATCCAAATAAAATTAGGCGAAATCTTAAAATTTCGACTAAGATTAGCAAAAAAACAACATATATTCGGGTACTCGAAAGCTTATCGTCTCCTAACGGTTCTACCCGTCAAGACACGAAAGCTTATCGATTCCTAACGGTTCTACCCTTCGGGTACCAATATTGTTAATGGGTCCAATCTTGGGACCCGGACCCGATACATCCGGTTCCGGTAATGGGTACCCATTGACAGCCCTAACCCCTTTGGACCAAATTTGGATATTTTGGATCACATCCATTTTTCGAGACAAATCTCAAAGTCTTAAGACACCGTAATATTTTAAGTAAAAGACCGTTGTCTCGAAGTAATTTTTTTAAAACAGATATATAGTACTGGGGATATGATTTAAAAAAATATTTATTTATTTATTTCAAAAAGAGAAAAGTTATACTCCCTCCGTCCAACAGTAGGTGATTTAGTTCAAGTTTGTACAATTCTTAAGGTAAAGAGGAGAGATGAGTATTTTTAAATATATTTTTATAATTATATCCTTATGGATAATAATTAGTAAAATTTAGAAATAATTTATCTCTCAAACTATATCACGGATATTTGTAAACTTTATACCATTGAAAAATACTTTAAAACACTTATAAAGTAATGAATAAAACATAACATCAAATTATACATATTTCTTATACTAACAATAATCAATTAAAATGGTAGTTTTAGAAATACCTTTTTACTTAATAATATAGGTCATCTATTAATGAGACAAAATTAAAAAATAAATAGGTCATCTATTATCGGACGGAAGGAGTATTAGAGAAAAAAGAAAGAGGAATGCCTAAATCAAAGATCAGAAGATCAAATTACATATGCGGTACAGTTTTCCAATCGTGCAAAAATGAAACTACTATCTATATGTCTAAAAGTGACTACATCACAACTCCAAAATATAATAGTCTGTTTAGTAAGAATAATAATCTCATAAACAAATCTTGGCCTACCACTGAAAACTTTATTGTTTCTTTCTTTCCAAATGTTCCAGAGAATAGCATAATGCACAATTTACCAAACTTCTTTGCAACTACCTCTCAAAACATTCCAATCCCAAGCATCAAATAATTTGTGTATAGTTTCTGGTAGAGGCCATGATATGTGAAAAGCTTTAATGAAGTAGTCCCAAGCTTCAAAAGTATAACTACAGTAAATCAATAAACGGTCTGCGGTTTCTCTTTCAAAGTTGCAAAAGACGCAGCCCTCATTGTCTAAATTTATCCCTTTATGTCTAAGCATAACTCTCGTAGGAAGAGAATTGTTAAAGACTGCCCATAGCCTGAAACTTACCTTAGAGGGAATAGAATTTTTCCAAAGATACTTGTCGAAAATGCAGTGACTAATAGTTCCTGCCAACGTATCATAACAAGTCTTAGTTGTGAAGTTGTCCGTAATCACTATCTCATCCTCACCTTCCCCTAGGTCAGGCACTTCACCTAAGTCCCTCATAAGAAGATCCCACTCTAATTGCACATTAGCATTTAGCTGATGCTTGAAAACTCCATACCATCTTCCTACATATATCATGTCAGCAATTGCAGATTGTTTATCTATACAAGCTCTAAATATCATAGGGAAAAGATCCTTCAAACACCCTCTATCCGTCCATCCGTCAAACCAAAATCTAATACTTCTGCCATTTGAACCTTGAAAGTTGAATGAATCTGCAGTTCAGGCACCACTATATCTAGCCACATTCATCCACAAACTCCTACATTTGAGCAGCACTATCCTCGACAGGTAGAGCGATATCCTCTTTAGTTTTAAATTCTTGCGGAAATTTTTTTCTCCATAAAGCAGGTTTACTTCTTGAGTACCTCCAAACCCGTTTTGAAAGAAAAGCTTCATTAAATATTCTCAAGTTTTTAACACCTAGACCACCACACTTTAAGCCAAGTTGAATCTCTATAAGAGCTAGTCTTACAGAAACCAAACATATAAGTGAAATTTAATTGCAGAGCACAAACAAATGATCTGCCATTTCAGCCTCTTACTGACATAAGTGACATATCAGAAGAAACATTTAATTATTAATATCAGAAGCAACGTCTAATTAGTAATCCTTAATCTAAACACATAAATCGTAAATTAATAACACTATATCGTTAATTTTATACTCTTTCCGTCCAAACAAAAAAAATATATATCATTTTTTTTAATTTAACCTAGTATATCACTAATTCGTTCTTAGTTAACTAAAAAAATAAATCTCTAAATCAAAGACCAATAATTTTGGTGCAAGCTCGACTCACAAGTCATAACTTTGGGTTTGGACTTTGGATAGGATGGAAAACATGAAAATATGTAAAATAATAATTATTATTTACCCCTTTGGTTTGGAGTTTGGGTAGGAAGGAACACATGAAAAAAACAAAAAACATTACTTTCTCCTCTTACGGTCAAACTCAGGTCAAAGTTATTTGAATGGTGGTGCAGATAGATTTAGCGGGCTTCATCTAGCAGCAATCTGTTTTCTGCGTATTTCTCCAAAAATTAATTTACAGGGGGAGGTTGGGGCTAGAATGAATAAAATTACTGATTTACCATTAAATTGACAAAAAGGATACAAGAGTATCTACGGAATAATAGAGAACCATCAGTCACGCGCTACAGCGCGCTATAGTGTTGGCCCAATCAGAGTGAGTGTGACTCTATATCTATAACTATGGTGAGTTGACGTGGGAGTGGACCCCATAGTCCACTTGTACAGAAGTTTTAAATTAGTTGACAATGACCCACGCGGATGAAAATATCTTCCATCCAGATATGGTAAAATAACGCGCTCACGCGCTACAAAAAAAAAAATGATATTTATGCTTTTACGTGAAGTGATGATAGAACAAAAACTAGGGTTTCCCAGATGTATTCAACAGAGAGAGAGTTAGGAGCAAAGTAGTCAATCTCAGCCTTTAAGGTCGAGTTATCGTCGTTTTTTGTGGTATCTGTAGAATATCTTGACGATATCCGAGATTTTGCTGACCGAGATTTGAACGTGAATATCGGCCGAATCGCCTATATTTCGGCCGTGACGTATCACTGAATCTAGGATAAAACCGGTATTTACTATTCTAATCTAATGGTTTCAGATTGATTGATGAATCCAACAGTACAAAAACATCTTTATCTCTCGATTGATTCTCTCCATCTTATAACAATTTACGGTGCTGCTTGAGAAGTTTTTGAGAATGGGTTTCTAATATATTAAAAGATTTGACGGTACAGGCGGGAATGGGTTTTTGATTCATTTTCAATTTGAAGGTACATCCGTACAGGGAATAGAATAAGGTGAATTTGTTTTGAATTTATTTTTTCAATTTGAAGAAGGTACAAACGGAAATGGGTTTCTGATTTAAACATCGGTTTCTTATGCTTAGCCAATTAAAGCTGCAATCACAAATCTTTACAGTTTTTCTTTCCAGGTAATTATTCTTCTCTTTTGGTTTCATTTTGGTGTTGATTTTGTGATTTATGATTATGGGTTATTGTCGAACGCAGGGAAGGAGATACAGTGGCATTAAAAATCACCAGCAGTTCCATGGTTGAATTGCAACAGAGTGCACATTGGGTGTTTGCAAAATTGCCTGAACAAGGAAGATGCAAGAGTTATGGTAGTTTTGAGCAAGTTTTGGCAAGTTGACATAAGTTTGAGGAGCTGGTGATACAAGTGTTGTTGGATTGATTCAGAGTTGGGGTCGAGTAAACCAATTAGAACCAGAGTTGGGTTTTATTATTGCTGCTGCTCATGGAATTGCTCTTGTTGTTTATTTACATATCTTTGGGAAAGTTATTCATTTGATGAGTTTTAAAGTCTACTTCTGGATATCAGCTTTTGCAGTTGTTTCAAAAGGTTTGGACTCCCAATGCCTCTTGATTTTACTTCGTTTTTGTTGTTGTTTGAGGTGATTTTACTGTGTGAGCACTTGTTAGGTTAGAAAATTGAAGTAGAATTAGTTTAATTGAGTTATTGTGCGAACCATGAGTAGTTGATATGATGTTAATAAGTGTAATGTGGTGCTGAATTAGTTTAAAGTTGGAGATTTCTCTGTGGAAAAAGGGGATATAAGATTTGGAAGTTATTCCGAGATTTCACCGATAATCTCCCCGAGATATCGTTATCAAGGTGTCAAGGTCCCGGCCGCGACGAGAACGAGATCCGAGATTAACTACATTGGTTGGGAGAAGAGAAACCAACACAAAAGGTCTTCTTAGAGTTGTTACTGTATAAGACTTTCCATTTAAATTTCTTGATGATCAAACTCTTCGATTGATTACCTATGTGGGCCCAGAATCTTTCGAACCGTCCACCTCTCTTTGATCAGAATAGCAAGTATGCAAGCTGGATGGGATATTTATAGTGTAGTGTAGTGGATAGATAGTGAAGTGATGGAGTGGATGGATATACCTGTTCCTTTAAAGAGCAAAATATCAAAAACTTTACAGAGGATTTTCTTCTTTAGGAAGATTTCCTTTTGTATGAATAGTAGCATTTTTTATTTATGGGGGTTCATTCATTCGACAGTGCTAGGGAGACCTGTTTTTTGACATCATATTTTTACGCTCCTATGTGACATGCATCTAAACCCTAGATCTGTAATGGTAAATTCTTTAGAATCCGTGGTAGATTTCGTCTAAACTACCATTAAGCAATACCTATATAACACGTAAGTGGGGGTTTTTTTGTGTCAAAATATGGGATATATAAAACGTTTTTATCATTCATTATTTAAAATCTGATTCAACTTTGTTTATGGCTGACGAGAATAGTAGTGTTTATTACTTTTGAGAATGTACTAAGACAGAAAAGTCATTTGAATCTAATTCGTTTGTCGAACACACTTCCCATTCATCGCTTTAGACTGGTTTCTTTTCCCTGCTTCTTACGAAGAGAAAAAACCGTGGCATGAAGTGGATATTCCCGTAACAACTTTTTGTTTTTTGGAAATCCCAATGGAAAGAGTTAGTAGACAGATAATGGTTATGCATTTAAAAAAATTTAAAAACAAACAGTGATAATCCGAATTTTATCTCAAAGTACTAAAGCGTTCAGAAACGAACGTCTATATAAGCGTTGAGTCGTTCAGATATAACCGACTGTTAATGAACATTATGTGCTAAGTCGTTTGTGTCTGGACGACTATAAAACCGTGCGGTCGTCTGGTTATAAGTGATCAGTTCAACGATTTTTTTTAATAAAAAAAACGCTAATTAAACAACCAACGTTGATCACTTGCTTACCTCCAAACCTTGTTCACTAAATATGTTTTTCGTAGAATTAACATAATCTCGTTGGATGATCGACGCATCTAAAATTTAGATATTTTACCCTAGATTTTCAATAGTGAAACCTTCCATAATAATGGTTTACGGATTATTCGCCAATTAATTCTTTTATTTCTCGACGAATTAAATAATAAAAGATTTAAAAAATATATATATAAGTTTTTGGTGTACAATAATGGTTAAACAGAATTCTGATTTAGGATTTGATAGTTTATTAATGGTTTTTTAATGAAAAAGAAGATTAGTGAAGACGAAGACAAATAAGAGTGGTTAAAGTTATAACCAAATTAAAGTTGACTTTTTATAGGTGGTAAATAGGAAAAAGTAGAATTGTTTTAGAAATTTCGAGGTATGTGGCAAATATGAAAAGTGTGGGTGGCAAATAGGTGGAACCTTTCTCTTTATCACTTTTTCTCTTTCGTTTTATCAAATATATATCTAGAATTAAATCATTAAGTTTTTAGACTATATGGCAATATTATCCAGTAAACAATTTTGATGATAAAATTATAGTGTGCACGATAAATAATATTCCATCTGTTCCTTATAAATTGACTTATTTTAATTTTGCACAATTCTTAAGGCAAGAAGGATAAAAATATACTTTTTTAGATATTTTTTTTAATTATACCCTTAGGATAATGAAATAGTAAAATTTATAAATGACATATCTCTCAAACTATGCCACGAATATTTGTAAACTTTATATCGTTGGAAAGCATATTTTTTATACTTTGTCTGAAAACAACAAACTAAACTACTCCGACCATTCGAGGGAATGAAGTACCCTGAATATCAGCTACAAGCTTATTAAAAATAACTTGAGGAGGTTTATCAAACCAGATCCCCTCTAACTGTCTCTCTGCAGCCTTTTTTGAAAGCAAGTCTGCCATAAAATTAGCCTCTCTGTAGTGGTGAGCAAAAACAATATCCTCAAACTCTCCTTTTGTAGCCATAATCTCCCTGACCAGGCCTTTCAAGTACCAAGGGGCCATCACTTCCCCATTGTAAAGCTGCACTGTGTAGGAAGAATCACATTCGACTTCAAGTTTCTTGACTCCCAACTGGATAACAATATGAAGTCCCTCTCGCAGCCCATACTTCTGTCATACTGCTTCCATTCTGATGAATATGTTTAGCAAAACAAACCGCAAATGATCCATCGTCTCTCTTAACCACCCCTCTAGTACCTGCAAAAAGAGAGTTAGAAGACGCATCATCCATATTAAGCTTATGGTACCCTGCCTTTGGATAATTCCACTTAACCATAACTTCCTTCATACAATAGTGATAAAGCACTCCTTTCCTCTTCTAAGAGCTAAAGCTAGAGTTTTTAGAGCAACAAACCTTTCGGCTTCATGAATCCATTTATTTCTAGCATTCTATATACACCAAATAACTTCATCCAATACCTCCAATAGTTACATCCAAAAAACACAATTGTTTTAACTAAGTAGGAGAGATAACATCCAAATCACATCTTCTCCCTGTCAAATCAAAAAGCTTCTTTCAAATGGTAGAAACACAACTACAGTTAAAAAACAGATGATAAACAGTTTCAAAGTCTCTATTACAAAAGGAGCAACCAGAAGTTCTAGCAATTCCTTTTCTGTACAAAGACTCATTAAGATTAAGTTGTGGCAAAACCTCCACAAAAAGAATTTGATTTTTTGAGGGCATTTAATACCCCATAAAAATTTCCAGTTTGAATTTGTACCTTGAGTACCAATCTTCCTTAACACTTACTCTACCGTCTTTACCAAAACTCCACACTTTAGTGTCACTTCACCTGTCATTGAAAGGAATCGGTAAGGAATTAATATTACCAACCACCTCGTCAGGGACAAGATTGTTAACAGTGGACAAATCCCACTCTTTAGTAACCGGATTGATCACATCCGTAACTTTGAGACTAGGAAAATTCTGTTCATCTACATTAATAATGGATGAAAGGGGAAGATCATAGACCCAAGGGTCTTTTCAAAAGTCCACAAGCCTCCCATTCCCAATACACCATAAATACCCCTTATCGCCTCCTTCCCTTTCACCAAGCTTCTCCAGCTCACAGAACAACCACTCTTAGTCTCACTAGACCAAAAATCAGTATCACTAAAATATTTGGCTTTAAGGAGTTTAGCCATATCAGATTCAGGAAATTCACTAACTCTCCACGCCATTTTAGCTAAGAGAGACAAATTGTTGATCTTCATATCCCTCAAACCAAGTCCCCCATAATCCACATGACTACACACCTTAAGCCAATTAACACTATGCATGTTCCTAAACTCCTTATCCCCTCCTTACATAAAATTTCTTATACCTATCAATCTTGTTAACCAGGCCTTTAGGCAATTTAAGCATAGACATAATGTGATTAGAAACAGGATCCAACACAGATTTAATAAACACACACCTTCCATCCATATTCAAAGACTTAGACTTCCATCCATCCATTCAATTGCTAAGTTTTTCATGTAACTCAAAATAAGATTTTTCAGAAACTCTTCCCCATTGCCAGGGAATGCCTAAGTACTTACCTGGATTTTGATCTACTTGAACTCTAAGAGCTCTAGCCATGCCCATGGTGAAGCTTCTGCTCAGATTACTAGAGGCCAACACGGTAGACTTAGCATCGCTAATAATTTGGCCAGACCACCTACCGAAATTGTCAAGAACATCTCTTAAGTTACAAGCATTCTTGTAATTAGCTTTGAGGAAGATAATGTTATCATCTGCATGCAAAGAATGAGTTATCATGGGGGCTCCCTTAGCAATAGTAAAACCCTGCATTTAGAATCAATACCATTTTTCAAAAGTCTAGACAGTGCTTCAAGGCAAAGAATGAAAACGTAGGGGGATAATGGGTCTCCCTGACGAAGCCTATTAGTAGGGGAAAAAATCTCACTAGAAGTACCATTGATCAAAACTTGAAAAGACAAAATTCTTATGCAAGTCATAATCCAGTTAACCACTTTAGGAGAAAAACCAACGCAGTTCAAGATTTTAGCAATAAAAGGCCAACTAATCCTATCATAAGCTTTATCAACATCTACCTTAAGATCCATTCATCCTTTTGTACCTTTCTTAGCCTTAAAAGAGTGGATAATTTCATTACAAATGATAGTTGAGTCAAAAATGGACCTACCAGCTATAAAGCATGTTGATGATTTGACACAATTTTACTCTTCAGTGGCCTAATCCTATTTGTGAGAATCTTAGTGATAATCTTCATGACATAGTTGCAAAGACTAATGGGCATGTATTCTTTAACACAAGATGGGTTGGTTTTCTTAGGTATCAAAGCAATGAAAGTTTTATTCAACCTATGATCAAGAAACCCAAAAGAAAAGAAATCAGAGACTAACTTAACAATGCTAGGACCAACAGTACTCTAATATTTCTGAAAAAAATGCCCTGAAGGCCATCTGGGCCTGGGGGTTTTAAGGAGCCCAATTGTCGCATAGCAGCCTTAATTTACTTAATAGAGACACCTCTAGTTAACTCACTATTATCATTATAAGAAATAATACAAGGAAATAAAGCTTCAATCTCATCATTATCTAGTCTAGAGGAAGTAGAATTGAAAATATTAGAAAAATGATTAACAATTTCTTTCTCAATAAATTTCTCTTCAAATAACCACTTACCATTGATATCCTTGAGCATGCAAATTTTCTTCTCCTTCTAACCAGAGTAGATGTATGAAAAAACTTGGTTTAAGATCACCTTCTTTAAGCCAATAAAATTTTAGATTTCTGTCTCCAGAAAATCTCCTCCATATTAAGCAAATTCAGATAATCATACAAACACACATTCTTATTCTTTTTAGCTTCCTTAATAGGATTAACCTCACATTCATTTTGGGTCGTATCCAATTTATACAAAGCTAACTCAATTCTAGTGTTAATATTGCCAAACACCGACTTGTTCCAGATTTTAGCTTCTTTCTGTAACCTATTCACATTTTCAAAATAATCAGGGCTATTATCGCTAGATGGTACAACCCAATTATCCTGAACAACATTTTGAAATCTAGAGTCCTTAGTCCACATAGCCCCAAACCTAAAAGGCCGATGCTTAAAGGTCATTTTGGGGTCAAGATCTAGCTAAATAGCTCTATGATCCGAATTAAAGTAGGATAAGTGATATACCTGAGCATTCTTGAAGTTATTGCACCACTCGGAATTAACCATAACGCGGTCCAGCCTTTCCTTAATATTGGCGAGACCAACTCTCTTGTTATTCCAAGTGTATCTAGGTCCATTAGCACATAAATCAATCAAACCACAAGTACTCATCACTTGATTGAGCTCCCGCAGTTGACTAGAAGTAGGTTCTTTACCACCATCCTTTTCACTTCTAGCACCAATAGTGTTGAAATCACCCATGACCATGTGACCAGTCTTCCCGATCTCATAAATTGCACCAATCTCATCCCACACCCGTTTTCTATTAGTTTTGTGGGTACTCCCATATATTGCAGACAGAATCCAAGGACTCTTAAACTTGGTTGTAACAACAGCATGAATGGACCACCTCGACTTTGATGTAGCTTGAGTATCAACATCTTTAGAATTCCAAAGAAGACTCATACCACCCGAAAAACCTTCAGGATCAACTACAATAGAATCAATAAATCCTAACCGACTAATAATGTTAGTTGCATGATGAGCAAGCACTCTAGTCTCAAGCAAAGCCACAATAGTTTTCTTATGTCTCTTGATTAACTTCTTCATAACTCGGATAAAAGAGGGTCTAGCAGCACCGCTACAATTCCTGACTAATATCTTCATTGATAAATTATCGATGCAGTTAACAAAAGGAGTCGAACGATAAGGACCCTTAGGAAATGGCATTACCATTCTCCTTGCAATTGCTAATTTGTTCAATTCCATCAATGAAATAAACTTGACCTTGAATCTTCGCTGGTTGAGCGTCTCCGCCTCCAAACGGGTTGTAAATCTCATCTCGAACTTCCAGAGATCGCTTGGGCTTCTTATAAGAGCTGGAGTTTCCACCATTGGAGTAAACTCCGCCTCTAGGATTGTTGCTTCTGGCCACCTCTTTGAAACGCATTCTAGATCTTCCTTTATCTGACTTAGGAACTCCTCCGTATCCAAGTGGTTCCAATTCGAAGGTGAGATTCTTAACTGAAACAAGGTCTGTTTGACCCTATCCAAAAACATACCCCAATTGAGTTGCTCCTGGGCATGCACCACTTCTGGCAGCACTTGATTTAGCTGGGCTCTCAGAAGAGCAATATCCTCCATTAAATGTAGTCTTAAGTTCACTTGTGCAATTTTCTCTATCACTATCTCTACCAAGTGGTTTTGCATGGCTAGAAGCACCTCCTGAGCTCTTCGAACTAATAAGTCTTTCACCATCCAATGCTCCACCAATGGCCCTGGATAAACTTGCGAAAGTATTTGTAGATAATTGATGGGTTCCATCTTCCTTACTATTGTTGATAAAAGTAGTTGCATCCATTGTTTGCTTTCCTTTTCCCACATTCATTTCCTTCAACAAATGTCTCTCATTTATACCTTTCCCACTAACAACCTTATTGGAATTTTCTACCTTCCTGTAAATCTTCTTACTCTATGACACTTGCATTACCTTATTATTAGCTAATGAACTAATATTGCCATTTAATTCTCTTATTAGTAACTGCCTTCCATTCCTTACATCATTCCCCTTATTAACAGAATTAATGTGTGAACTACTGTTACTAATCCGGGCATTTAATTTACAATAATGAGAATTTGCATGGTCATTCATCCCTTGAGTACTCTGCTCAGCAAGAGCAGTGAACCTATTAGTACTTCCTTTGTTACTCTCCTTTGGTTTATGAGCTGCCACACCACCACCATTTCCTTTGAGATTGTTTCTCCTCCTGTCCGCCATCATCCAAGGGCCAAAGTTATCCTCAGCAATTGGTAGTGAGAACTGTACCTGACACAATGGGTGGGTTAGTAGATGCAGGATGCTCATGATCAATAGCAGGACAGTTTTCTTTTTCATGTGTTATTTTTCCACACTGGAAACAAATCATATTCACACCCTCATACTCAACTTTCTGAATAATGGAACCAATTCTAACAAGTGGGATTAATGGCTTATCTGTTGAAATTTCAACAAAAACTCTAGCAAACCTTCCTCTCAACACTTGCTCAGTGGTATTATCCACCTTGACCAATCTACCAATTTTAGTTCCAACTTTCTCAAGAACTGACCTAACAAAATATTCAAGTGGGAGTTCAGGTAATCTAGCCCATACCATAGTGGTATTCACAGAGGCAACATAGGGCTTAAAATTTGGGGTACATCTTCTCAAAAAAAGATGATGACCACCAATAAACCAGGGGCCTTCTAAGAAAGAAAACCTATAATCATCTGGACAATCAAATTTGAACAGGAAATAATCATTACCAAGATCAAATATTTGAATCTTACCTGAGAGCTTCCATAATTCATTAATTTTAAAAGATAAATATTTAAAACCTACCGTCTTCCCCACAACTTTACCAATTAAGCAATGCTTCCATGGATCAATTATATGCTTCTGAGTATCAATGTCCAAATTAATTGATGGGATTTCATTCAGAGAATCATCTTCACTAATCATAGAGGCGTTAAGTCCATCTATTTCCATTTCCAAATCATGAAGACCCCATTCTTGAAAACAAGTTTTTCCATCTCAAATCATAATTTACAAAAGCATCTTGGTATGAAACAGGTTTAGTAAACCTCTGTTGAGCATCACGAACACTGATTTGTGGACCTCCACTCTTCCTTGTGCTCACTTTATCCACACCCATACCTTCAGAACAAGAGTTAATTCCTTTATCATTCAAATTGTTCATCTTCCCCAAGCTCATCTGTGAATCCTCCATTTGCTCTTCACAAACACTAGAATCCCTAAATTCATCAATAACCCTTCTATTTAGTAACCCTCCTGGGTCAATTGATCCATCAAGCATAGCATGATGTGTGTTAATCATCAGAAATTTCAAGAAGAAACCCTTGAGTCACAACCATTTTTCGTCCGATTCACGTTGGAAAGCATTTTAAAACACCTATATAATGAATATAATTATGACTATCAAATTATACATATTTCTTAAACTAATAATAATTAATTAAAATTATAATTTTAAAAATATTACTTTGTTTGATGAAATAACTCCATTCTTAAAAAACAAAATTTAAAACTAAATAGATCAATTTATAAAGAAGGGAGGAAGTATCACAATACGAAGTAGTGTAAGTAGTGTTTACTATTGACCTCCATTTGAAGAAGGGTTGGAAATGATGGAAAGATACATTTCGAAATGGTAAAACTAATAGTATAGTTACCAGGTATCGTTATACGGTATGTTGGTTATGTAACATTTGTTTTCATCCGACAAGCAAGTGCAGCTGGCACTGCACACTTGGGAAATGGATATACATTGGTCATTTTCCATCAAAAATAAATACAATTACTATGCTTGCGATTTTTGTGTGAGAATTGGAACAAATATCTCTTAAAAGATCGATCTATGATATCTCCTATATTGAAAAAGATATATTAGTATAAAATGAAGTTGATCCTATAAAGTGAGAAAACTCTCGAGAGCTCCGTATATCCTGACTGCAGACAGCCCATTTAGCGTTCTATTTCATGTCTCCTTTACCACTGTCTTTAGGACTTTCTATAAAGGGTAATCAACTAAGAAGCTATCATTTATAACATATACCCCGCAACTTGGTGAGGTACACAAACCCAGTGCTGCTAGTATGCTACACTTCCTTTGATTATAATATACAATTGGATAACCCATGACATGATGGCACGGCATCATGTAAATACAAAACATACTGTATTTACCAATGGTAAAATTTTCTAAACATATTAATATCAATGGTACATACCCTTATCCATGAAAGTATTGTATCTCAAAACATTTCAAATCCACTACTAGGATATGATCTGAAGTGTGTTCTTTCACAGACTTGGCGTGGATTATTTTCATTTTACATTCACTGCCAACAGTTTTCGAGTACTCAGGGTTCAATTAATTTGCATAAAATTTCTAACAAATTAGTAGGGCTCAATAGCTAACCTTATTTAATGTGGAATGCTAATGCAGTTGTATATCAGAATTCGTCTATAAGACTATTGTATCTGTATGAAGACTATTGTATCTGTATGGGACATATATAAACAAAACAACAATCTAGGTGTAAATTTTCCAAACGGTGAAACTAATAGAATGTATCGGTACTATATTGATCATGTAACATTTTCTTTTATCCGATAAGCAAGTGCAAGTGTAATTGCACACCTGAGAAATGGATATAGATTCGTCATTAGTTATGCTTGAGATATTTGTGTGAAAATTGTTAGTAAATAAAAGAAGCATGACACGTGGAAGAAGATCGAGATAGGAAGCAACCAAATTAAAAAAAAAGCGAGAATCACACAATCAATATTAAAGATAT
The DNA here is from genome assembly GCA_023531435.1 of Papaver californicum. NCBI lineage: Eukaryota > Viridiplantae > Streptophyta > Magnoliopsida > Ranunculales > Papaveraceae > Papaver > Papaver californicum. The sequence goes on from JAJJMC010012129.1 coordinate 1,253,416, forward strand.
CAAATATCGAAAAGACACGAAGCATCTGAACAATGGATTGCATGAAGGACACATATGATCGAGAAAGTTGGATTACATCGAATAAAACAAACAGCATTAAATGATGGTAGATCAAGAAAGTAAAAATAATGATTACTCTTTTATCTTGATAATCGAGAAAGTAAAAGTAATAATTACTCGAATTATTTTAATGATCGAGATAATAGAAGTCTATAAAGATAGGAAGACACGTGTTGAATATATAAAACATCGAACCAATAAGCAATTAAAAGTGATCTGTCAACTAGTGATCGCACCAGATAAAAGAGGAAATACAAGAACGATGGGTACATCGAAATAAAATGGATCGAACCAAGGAAGAGGCAATCCAAGAATGACGACAAGACTGGATAAAATGACATGAGAGCATCGACCCAAAGAAGAATCGATCAAGGAACGATGACCAGACTGGAGAAAATGACGCGTTGCACAAAGAGGGACCTAGTAAATAAATCTATAAATAGAAGAAGCCAGACAACAAAGAAAAGGTCAGAAAAAAGAGAAGAAAAACCTGAGAAAGAAAGAGAAGGGATTACTAGGTATGAATTTAGGAGAAGTAATTAGATTAAGTGGGGATTTTTGTACTTAATTGAAGAATGTAAAGTTCATAGACCGAAAAATGTTAAATTTGGGTGATCATATGTATCGTACAGAAATGATTTTATGTATCGTACAGAAAGGAGTTTATAAAATCAATACAAAGATGTTTTGCTGTTACTCGATTTCAATCTTTAATTGATATGTGAAAATTTGATTGGTTGTTTAGTCGAAAAGATTTTTGGCATAAACAATTTGGCGCTAGAAACAGGGACGATTAAAGGATTTATCCTACCTGATGAAGGAAAAAAGGTTTTAATTTCAAAACTAAATCGTCCAAAAAAGAAACATCTTTATTAAGAAAAGAACGGATATGGTTGAAAAATTTTAAAAGAAAAGATTGGAAAATTCAATTTTGCAAGATACAAAAAATGACTGTAAAGTTTATTTACATAAGCATGTTTTATTGACATGAAAAATGTTTGAAAAAATAGATAAGAATATGAAACAAAGGATTTTATGAATTGGGAAAAATCAGATTTGTAATAGGAAGAATTTACAGTTACAGTAATAAATAGGATCTCTTATGATTTTGATGTGTAAGAGTTCATTTGACTGACTTTCTGGAAATTTACTAGATATCAAGAAAGGAAAGCAATCAGCAAGGCGAAAAATAGTTAAGAAACAACAGGTTCTGAAAAATATGTCTCAAGACGCTAATTCTGGGAACCAAAATAATAATGAAGACTGGGAGGATGGACAAGAGGAAGGAAGAGAATCAGGACAACAACAAAGTAACGAGGGGAATCATACCCCAAATCAAGAATTAACACAAAATACAGTGGTTCAGAATTTTTCTTCAGATCATGGGAGCTCTCAAAGAAAGATGCAACAAATACATGATTTATTAGAAGAAATAAATGAAATGAGAAAGGAGCAAAGAGCAAGTAACCATCGAATTGAATTACTAGCAACCGAAAATCAAGTTTTAAAAGATGTAATTCAGCGAGAGCAAAGACCAGCTGTGACAAAAATACGAAATCAGGAGGTAATGTCAAGTAGACAAATATCAAGAAGCGAACAACGGAATCCAGATCAAAGAATGGTGTTAGTAGGATCGACATCTCACGCAAGAAGGCAACAAGAAAAAGAGATTCAACGAACCCAATGGGAAACATGCTTGGAAGCGATGGAACAAATGAAAGAAGAAATTAAAGGATTAAAAAATAAAGAGGGGGGAAGAATAGAAGAGGTATTGAAAGAAGCAAAACGAACACCGTTAGCACAACATTTGACATGTGTATCATTACCAAGAGAATATAATATTCCAGTGTTCGAGTGTTACGATGGTACCAAGGATCCAACATCATATTTAAAGTATTATAACCGAGTGATGACCCGGTGGGACGATCATGAAGCAATCATGTGTAGATGTTTTCCATCCAGTTTAACAGGGACGGCATTATTGTGGTACGATAGATTACCGGAAAATTCCATCCATAATTACGCACAGTTGGTGAGGAAGTTTCTTGAAGCATACATGTATAATAAACCAGTTGATTCAGGGGAGGACAAGTAACATCTTGGCCAGAAGAATCGATCCGATCATATACAACCAGATGGCATGCAATATGTCAAGCAATAGGTGAATTAGACCCAATAACAGCTATAAACCATTACAAATGGGGGATTTTTGATCGGAAAAGCCAGCTTTTTGTTGAAATTCACCGAAATAATCCAAAAACTGAAGGCCAGTTAAGAGAAATAATAGAAACATATGCGAGGCTCCAAGACATCCAAGAGCAAGGATCGAGAATTAATTCAAGAAGCCAAGGAAATACAAGGAGAACAAATTCAGTTGAGGAATCGTACGATCAGAAAAGGAAATTTCTTCCGAAATTCGAATCAAGAGAATTAAAACATCCTCGACAAGGGAATGGTAAAAACTTTGCTCAGCAATTTTGAGAAAGAACGTTTACCAAGCTTAATGTTTCATATTTCAGATTATTCAATATTTTGAAGAATCGGCCAAATTTTCAATGGCCAATAACAAAGGGTAATCAACCAGAGTTTACACAACATTCAAAAGACTATTGTGAGTATCATAGTTATAAAGGGCATACAACAAACAATTGTAGAAATTTTATAGCATTAGTACAAAGAATGGTCGATGCTGGAGAGTTAAAGGAATTTGTTCAGAAAGTTGAACCAACAAAGAAACATGATGAAAGCAAGGCAATACACATTCCATATAATGAACAAACAATTAATATGATATCATATGCGGAAAAGAATGATACAGATTTGAATGTCGCAATCAATAAGAAATTGTGCAGGAGAATTCAGAACCATGAAGTCTTTAAAGTTCAAGGAAGGCAAGCAGAATTATGGGAAGATTGGATAGCATATCCATTGAAATTTTCTGCACAAGAAGTAAACCAAGAAATTGAAATGCATAATGACCCTCTTGTGTTAACATTATTGATATCAGGCTGGAATGTAAAGAAAATACTTTTGGATGGCGGCAGTTCATTAAATGTGATGTTCTATAATACATTTTGTAAAATGGGTTTTAAAGAAGATCAGTTGATTTTGTCAAGATACATCATTTATGGGTTTAATGGAATATCTTCCAAGCCAAAGGGAGACATTGATTTTGAAGTTTCAGCTGGACCGATCAACATTTTGACAAGATTTAGTGTTGTGGATGCACCATCACCATACAATGCTATAATTGGAAGACGATGGGTTCACCAATTGAAGGGTGTGGTATCAACATATCATCAATATTTATGATTTCCAACACCGTAAGGAGAGATGGAGATAAAGGGTGATCAAGAAGATGCTAAGTTTTGTATAATGGCAGAGACAAGAATGAATGAGGAGCGGGAGCATCTACAACATAAAGAGAAAAAAGAACGGAGAGTTAAAGCAAAGGAGGAAGAAATAAGTCAATATTTAGAAAAGCATGCAAAAAATAAAACGGTAAATGAAAAAGGAGAGAGCAGTTAGAGTCAAGAAAATCAGGTCCAACATCATAAAGGGACGATGTAGCAATTAAAGGGAACCCCAACTCCAATTGGGATTCCAAAACCAGTCTTCGCCCCAGTAGAAGAAACAAAAGTCATAAATATTGGCATTACAAAATTGCCCAAACAAGTGCAAATTGGGATGTTAATAAAAGCAGATCTGGAACAACAGTTAGTTAAATTGCTTTGTGAATTTGTAGATGTATTCGCTTGGAGAATGGAAGATATGCCGGGGATCGATCCCAATATCGTACAGCACGAATTAAAAATACGTCCTGATGCAATTCCCTTTCGCCAACGGATACGAAAGGTCGCACCAGAATACCATGAACCAGTGGAAAAAGAATTAACTAAACTTTTAAGTGCAAGATTCATTCGGGAAGTACGATACCCACATGGATTTCTAATATGGTGATTGTACCGAAAAAGAACGGTGGAGTAAGAATTTGTATAGTTTTTACTAATCTAAACAAAGCGTGTCCAAAAGATAGTTATCCGCTCCCGAACATCGACCAATTAGTAGATGCCGTTGAAGGACATGAGATGTTATCATTTATGGATGGACAATCTGGATACAATCAGATAGCATTAGCAGAAGCAGATCAGGAACACACATCGTTCTTTACTCCACGGGGATTGTATTGTTACACCAGAATGCCATTTGGGTTACGGAATGCAGGAGCAACATATCAAGGTTTAGTGGACGCGATATTCAAACCATGGATCGGAAAAACTTTGGAAGTTTATGTGGATGACATGCTAGTAAAAAGTAAATTATCTGATGATCATTTACAGAACTTGGCTGAAATTTTTGGTGCATTACGAAAATATAAAATGAAAATAAATCCAGAGAAATGTATTTTTGGTGTTACTTCAGGACGATTTTTGGGATATTTGGTTACGAAAGATGGAATACAAGTTGATCCGGCGAAAATACAAGCAATAACAGATATGCCATCACCAAACAGTATAAAAAGTGTACAGAAGTTAAATGGGTGTTTGGCTGCATTGAGTAGATTCATTGCGAGATCATCAGAACGATGCAAGCCCTTTTTTGATGTACTTAAGAAGAAAAGTAAATTTGAATGGAACGATCGTTGTGAACAAGCATTTCAAAGTATAAAATTACATCTCGCCACGTTGCCAGCATTGCAAAAGCCAGAGCCAGAAGAAATATTAACTTTATACATAGCGGCAACAGAAAATGCAATCAGTGGGGTAATGGTGCGAACGAATGAGAAGATCGAAAAACCAATATATTACATCAGCAAGACTCTGAATTCAGCAGAAAGAAATTATACCAAGATTGAACAACTAATTTTGTCAGTAGTATTTGCTACTCAGAAGTTACGCACTTATTTTCTTACTCATTATGCTCGTATATTAACAAAAGCACCATTGGAGTCAGTTTTAAAGAATACAGGAAAAGTAGGAAGAATAGCGAAATGGAATGCTCAGCTGGAACAATACAACATTGTTTATGAGATACAAACTGCACAAAAATCTCAAATTATAGCTGATTTTCTGGCAGATTTTCCAATTGAGGAAGAATATGAAATTCAAGGACTGCCAGGGTGTGAAGAAGAAGAGCCATTAGATATTCTGGATTCAAATAATTCACGACGATGGGAAGTTTTTGTTGATGGGTCGCGAAATAAAGAAGGAGCAAGAATAGGTATCGTGATTACAGCACCAAGGGGAGAACGTATGGTACATTCATTTCGTCTTGAGTTCGAAGAGCATACGAATAACATAGTAGAATATGAAGCAGTGGTCCATGCTCTCAAACTCATCACTGAACTAGGAATAAGTGATGTTAGACTCACAAGTGACTCGCAGTTGGTAATTAGACAGATCGAGCTAAAATATCAAACGATTGATGAAGATTTGGAAAGGTATAAAAACCTTGTGCAGAATTTAACAAATCGTATTCCAAACATTATTTTTCGACATTTGTCTCGAGAAAAGAATCGACATGCCGACGCACTTGCGTATGTTTCATCTATGATAAATGATCCAACAGCTAAAGCAGTAAAAATTGGGAGAATATATGAGCCATCCATAAGAGCGCAAATATTAAATAATATAGAAGTGGATAGTGCGATGGAAGAAATTGATGACCCAGCAATACGGAATACCTCACTTACATAGCAACAAGAAGATGACCAACCAAATGAACCAGATTGGAGAGTCCCGATACATCAATATTTGCAAAATAAAGTGTTACCAACAGATTCTAAAGAAGCAAGGAAAATTCAACTCAAGTCAAACAGCTACCAACTTCGGGATGGAATTCTTTATCGAAATTCTTTCCTTGGACCGTTATTTCGATGTTTATCTCAAAAAGAAGGATTGCGAATTCTTAAAGAAATACATTATGGAGATGCAGGAAATCACAGCGGAAGACGATCGTTAGCATTAAAAGCCAAAATGCAGGGTTATTACTGGATTTCTATGCTAAAAGATTCGGAAATGGTTCGAAGGTGCGAAGAGTGTCAGCGATTTGGTAAGAAAATCAAAGCACCAGCTACAGAATTAAATTCAATACTTAGTCCATGGCCATTTGTAAAATGGGGAGTTGATATAGTTGGACCGTTAGTTGAAGGAACAAAGAAAAGAAAATATTTAATTGTGGCTACCGATTATTTCACCAAGTGGGTAGAAGCGAAAGCATTAGCACGAATCAGAGATACTGATGTTTTTACATTTTTATTCGAGAATATCATTTGTAGGTTTGGGATTCCCGCAGCAATAGTTTCTGATAATGGAAGACAATTCCAAGGAAAAAATATCGATATGTTATTTGAAACGTTTAATATTCAAAAGCATAAATCTACACCTTTTTACCCACAAAGCAATGGGCAAGCAGAATCCACAAATAAAACAATCGCAACAAATCTGAAGAAAACATTGGATGGATATTATAAAAAGTGGTGCGAACAGTTACATAATACATTATGGGCATATAGAACCACAAGAAAAACTTCAACTGGAGAATCACCTTATCTTCTTACTTATGGAACGGAAGCAGTAATACCAACAGAGGTTATTTTACCTACAACCAGAACAGAAGCATGGGAGAAAAATCTTAATTCAGATCTTATGTTACAAAAATTGGATGACTTGGAAGAAAAAAGAGAGGTGGCACTCCAGAAGATGGAAAATTATCAAAGAGGATTAGCTCAAGAATACCATAAACGTGTAAAATCACGAAACTTTGTCCAAGGCCAATATGTCCTACGACAAGTAACGGAATACCAAAAGGACAAAAATGCAGGAAAATTCGCACCAACATGGGATGGTCCATACATAATTCAAGCGTCAGCGGGACAAGGATCGTACTATCTCCAGAATATGCAAGGTGAAGTTTTACAGCATCCATGGAATGCACAATACTTAAAGCTTTACTATCCGTGAATAACAATGCAATGTTAACGCAAAAGGCAGGTACATAGCCAACTAATTCAGTAATTTCTTTTATAATTTAATCACTCCAGGAACATCATATCCTGGAAAATACTGTAATTATTAATCAGAATTCCATTAATCTCGGAATATCATATACTTTGAATCCAGGAACATCATATCTTGGAAAATACTATGATCATTGATCAAAATTCCATTAATCCCGGAATTTCATGTACTTTGAGCGCTCAAAATTATTCCAGGAACATCATATTCTGGATAGCGTTGCGATTGACGACACAATCATACACAAAAGGTAAACATCCTTAAAGAATTTCACTAACAACGAAATTCTTATAAAGAAGGGGTTCCTAATTATTGGTTTATCAATTTTCAAAGTACAGTTCGGGACCAACCCTGTATCTTACCCCTGGCTCGGGTTTGTTTCGTATGTGTGGGATCTCGAACAACATGATTTGAGGTAAAAAGTACTTCAATTCATGGTACTTGGAAAGTCATACGATAGCCAAAAAGATTACTTAATCAAATTTTCTTGTGCAGGGAACACCATTAAAAACATATCAAAAGGTTACGAAAGAAAACTCTTGAAAGATAGACAAAGTACAAGATGTTGAAGCCAACAATAGATGAAATTATAAAAAACATAATCAAGCATCGGGAAGACTGGATCGCGATGGTGGAGGGGGAACTGCAGGCACAGAAGTGCGTTTACTAAGCACTGAAGGATCGGATTGTGCACGATCTAAAGCAGTATTGAAGGACTTCGCAATTTTCGCTTTAGCATCCTGCCTAACCCAGTGAACAAAGTCACGCCCAAAGTTGATTTCTTTTTGAAGCTCTTCGATCTTTTGTTGATCTTTTTCTATTTGAGCAACAAAACGTGATCTTTGATCTTTTTCTTCATTTAATTCTGTAGTTAATGATACAATTTCTTGTTCACGAGCTGCAATCTTGGAAAGCTCAACAGACAATTGAGCTTGTAAACTCCGAACTTTTGTTGCACCAAGAGACACATTATGTTCAGAAGTCTTTAACTCTTTGGTGATGTTTCTCGCTGTATCATTCATAGTATTAAGTTCAGTTTCTGCTTGTGTCGCTCGATCCTTAACTTCATTAAGTTTTCTCTCCAGTTCTGAAAATACCAGAACATATTAGATAAATTTTATGGTATAATAAGCCAAAAGGTCAGGTATACCAAAAATGTACCTCTAACAACAGATTTAAACTCTATTTCTTTCAGAGTAAGCAATTTTACAACTTCTTTGTATTTTGACTCAGCTTTATTACGCCTCCAAGTGGCTAAATCAAAACTATCGTTTAATCGAGTTAGTTTTTCTCTAACCACATTCATCTCTTTGTAGATTTCCTTTGCATGATTATTCAATTGTACCATTCTACGATCGTACCTAAATAAGGTTCCCAAGTTTTCCACTGGACCTAGGATAAAATTTAAATTTTTCATACAGATTAATAAAATAAAATAAAATAATAATTGAAGAAGAATGAAAAAATAAACCTTGGATTTGGTTTTGAAGATTTTGATTATGAACTTCGATGGTCTGGAGTTGTTCTTGTTGTTGCTGATGTTGGTCATTATGTTGTTGTTGAAGATGTTGGAGTTGTTGAAGTTGTTGTTGAAGAAGATTATTTTGCTGCTTCAACTCATCATTTGCTTGTTGTAATGTATTGTTTCTTCCCTTCATATTCACTGATTCGTTCTTAAACAGTAACCCCAACATAGTGGCCCGAGCCTTATAAAATCTATAACCGCTAAATAAACAATCATTACCATATTGGAGTTGAGCCAAAGCTTGCTATGGAAATGAATATAATGAACTTTCGGCAACAGTTAAAACTTCAGTGAAGGAAGAAGGAGGATTCACAGGAAATGTTTGCTCAAGAATATCGTTCTTAGACCACGCATCCTGAGTTTCATCCATAGGGATCGCACTAAGTGAATCCCGAAATCGAGACATGAAACAAGAATCAGATTTAATAACATCAGGATTTGATGAAATATTCAAAAGTCCCTGAGAAAGAAACCACTTGTAAGCCTCTTCTTCATCACCGATTAAATTAAGACCTTCATCAGTACTGACACTGGCAATTTGATTAGAGAGAGACTTCAGAATAGAAGGATCGGCACTTGGTATTTCAGTATCGACCTCAACAGTAGAAGGAGAAGATCGAACCAAAGTCTCGGTAGGTACGATCAGTTCCGAAGATACTCCAGTAGTGCCCTCGACTTCAGTAGGGATCGAAACACTAGGAGCGGTCATACTAGAAGGAGGAGAAGTTTCTTTTTCAGTACGATCAATATCATTTGATTCCTCAACAAGAGTGGCATTGGTTTTAGCATTCATATTTTCTACATCACCGGCCGGATTTACTTCAGCATTATTCTTTTCCAACGAATTTTCTTCTTCAACATGAGTTACTTCATTCACTACATCAACAATATCTTCATCAATAACAACATCATCTCCCTCTTCTTGAGGAAAACCAGAAAAAACTCCCAATGTACCATTATCAGGTACGGGAGTATCAAGCACAAAATCAATAGGTAATGGAGAAATAATATTATAAAAATCGATTGAAGTACCAGAAGAAGGTGCAACAATGAGATCGGACTGTTCCGATACCACAATTTCAGCTGGGATCGAAGAAACATGAATAACATCAATAGGATCAGACTGATCCAATGGTAAAGCAACAACAGAACTTCCTTCTCCACTGTTTAAATTTGAATTTATCCCTCCTACAACTTCAGTGGAAAGCACAAGAGTTCTGGACTTTTTCTGCTTCTTCTCTGCTGCAAGGACTAATTTCCGTTTTCCCTTACCTTCAACTGCGGGTTCGATTATTTGTCTACCCTCGACAATTTGAATACCGCGTTCAGGTGGAGGAAGAGGAACTCCGATATCCAAAGAAGGATCGACCTAGAACCAAAAAAGTGAAAACATTTTAAGAAAACATTAAAGATCGATGTAATATATCTAAAAGGAATGATATGAATTGAGAAATTCGAACCTTGAATTCAAATTTATAATCATCAAAGTTTAATCTCCAGGGACAGTAGTTCGGGAAACAGTTTCGAAGATGTTGAATTTCATTATTAGGAATGTCACCATATACCCAAGGTCCTTCAATCAGAATAGGGGTACGATACCATCTATAATCGTTTTCCCGACGGATTCTTTCATTTGAAGGAAAATCGACTTTGGTATATGGAGCTATCTTAATTCTAGGGTCGTCGACTTCTCGAAGTAAGGGAAACCCTTGGGAGCATTTGCGAACAGGACTAACACTCCATTTTACAAAATTTTTAATGGTAATACCATCACCATAAGTATTCTGGAAATTCTCAGGTGTATAGTGAGTACGTTCAGAAGGATCGGGAATGTAGCATGTAAGACGGGTGCGACCCTCACTGTGAAGAATACATTCATCGAGAATTCGCCACCAATTACCATTATATTGTGTGATGGATCGAGGTTGAGTATGAGGAGCCCTATTGCGAGTAGCAAGAACTATGAACTGGAAGGGATTATTTTTTTCATACAAAGGGAGACGAAGGCCAGCTTCTAAGGCACCAGCAGAAATTAACACTCTGTGATGGCTATAATAAAAAATTTTCATCGAATCGTAGGTCATCATGTCGAAAGTATCATCAAAGAAAGAAACCTTAAATCCTTGAAGATTATGTTTTCTCTTAAATTCTTCAATGTCCATAAATCGAAAACTATAAGAAGACAACGCCCGTTTACTTTTGGGGGCAGGATTAGGAATATCATGGGTATAATTACGTACGGTGCAAAGTGCAGCAGGGGTGGGAATACCAGGGGATGAATCACGACGAGAGACGGCGTATCTCGAAGTAGAAGACCTACTCGATCTTCTGCTCTCACCTTGATTACCAGTAGCATCAGATTTTCTATGAGGCATAGTGTAAAATCTGAAGGAAAAGAAGCATAAGAAAGAGAAAGTTAACATGAGAAGAAATTATCTAGAAATAATTACAGTGAAAAAGATAACCATCATTTCAATCATGAAAAGAAAACATAAGTCAAGAAACAATTACTTACATGAAGAAAAGAAGTGAACAATAGTCGGATCAAAGTAAAGAAGAAATCAACTGATGAGAAAAGAACTCCTGAGTAGTGGGGAACTTTGAAAAGTTTAAGGAAGACAAAGTGCAATAACTATGAGAAGACAGTAAAAAGTTGCAGGGTATTTAAAGGAGAGAATTGAAACCGCCACAAAATGGGAAAAGGAAATAATTGGTAAAGGTTTGATTCTATCGAAAAAAGTGTAGCTGACACAATCATATGTATAGAAACAATAAATACAGAGCCGGAAAAATTAGTAACGTGCTAATACAATTAATGCCAGCGGAAAACTCGGATAACGTGCGAGAAAAAGACTGAAAAAGTTAAAATGATAAGTCCTTCTCCATTTTTTAAAATCTTGGATCAACCGCTAGATGATTTTGTAAAAAAGAGAAGAAGGGGGCAAATTGTTAGTAAATAAAAGAAGCATGACACGTGGAAGAAGATCGAGATAGGAAGCAACCAAATTAAAAAGAGCGAGAATCACACAATCAATATTAAAGATATCAAATATCGAAAAGACACGAAGCATCTGAACAATGGATTGCATGAAGGACACGTATGATCGAGAAAGTTGGATTACATCGAATAAGACAAACAACATTAAATGATGGTAGATCGAAAAAGTAAAAATAATGATTACTCTTTTATCTTGATAATCGAGAAAGTAAAAGTAATAATTACTCGAATTATTTTAATGATCGAGATAATAGAAGTCTATAAAGATAGGAAGACACGTGTTGAATATATAAAACATCGAACCAAGAAGCAATTAAAAGTGATCTGTCAACTAGTGATCGCACCAGATAAAAGAGGAAATACAAGAACGATGGGTACATCGAAATAAAATGGATCGAACCAGAAAAGGCAATCAAAGAATGACGACAAGACTGGATAAAATGACACGAGAGCATCGACCCAAAGAAGAATCGATCAAGGAACGATGACCAGACTGGAGAAAATGACGCGTTGCACAAAGAGGGACCCAGTAAATAAATCTATAAATAGAAGAAGCCAGACAACAAAGAAAAGGTCGGAAAAAAGAGAAGAAAAACCTGAGAAAGAAAGAGAAGGGATTACTAGGTATGAATTTAGGAGAAGTAATTAGATTAAGTGGGGATTTTTGTACTTAATTGAAGAATGTAAAGTTCATAGACCGAAAAATGTTAAATTTGGGTGATCATATGTGTCGTACAGAAATGATTTTATGTATCGTACAGAAAGGATTTTATAAAATCAATACAAAGATGTTTTGCTGTTGCTCGATTTCAATCTTTAATTGATATGTGAAAATTTGATTGGTTGTTTAGTCGAAAAGATTTTTGGTATAAACAAAAATGAATACTTGTAACAGTGGCAGTTGATGAAAATCATACTGTATATGGTATTACTATCTTATAAAAGATTGATCTGTCAATAATATCTCTTATCTTGAAATATATATTAGTATAAAATGAAGTTGATCCTATAAAGTAGGAAAATTATCGACAGCTGCGTATATCCTGACTGCAGACAGCCCATATGTAGTTCTATTCCTTGTTTCCTTTACCACACTTTAGGACTTTCCATAAAGGGTAATCTACTAATAAACTATCATTTATTATCATATATAAATATCCCTGCAACTTGCTGAGGTACACAGACCCCACTGCTGCTGGGCTGCTGCACTTCCTTCGATTATATTGTTCTTTTCTGTGCGTCATTCTATGCGTAAGGCCACAAGAAACGAACACTTATAAAAACTAAATAAAAAGATTTGATGAAAAATAGGAGAAATTGTCTGAAAATTTGTAATGCTAGCTGTTTTATTTTTCTATGACTCAGCCATCCGAAGTGTGAGCGAAATGGCAAAATGCACAAACTCAGGAAGGTGTAAAGTGAAAATGGTGGGCAGGGACGGAGTCAGAAATTTTGTTTTGGGATCAATGTGGTCAATATCGGATTTCAGTTTGTACCGGTCGAGAACGATACACTGGTACATCTTTGTATCAGGGATATTTTGGTTCCAAATATCGGTTAATATCGGTCCACATATTTTATACATATAATTATTATATCAAACGTTTTTTTCCATATTAGACCTATTAAGATATAAAACTAGTACTCATTTTTCTAAAATACCATAAAAAACATGAGTAAAAATTGAAAACCCTAGAACAATGATAAGAGAATTCTTTTTTCTTTTTTTTTGATTTTTTTTTAATTAAAAACTCTAATTTCGGTTGTACCGGTCCATTTCGGTTAAACCGTATCGGTCAATATCGGCAGATTTTTTTGGGGAAAAATTGTTCCACCGGTACAGGCTGTTTCGTATCGGGTGAATCCCGATACCGGTAAAACCGGCGATATTTCGGCCGTACAGGCCGAAATTAACTACACTGTTTGGGATGCAAAGTATTTCCAGGAAGTACAATTACGTTGAAATAATAATTTAAAATATTTAGGAAGTGCCGAGTTTTTATATTACTATCTCCTTATTTTTTTATTAGTTTGTTTTGACAAAATCAAAATATTAAGAAGATTGAAGGAATATATTCAAATCTATCTCTATTAAATGTTATATTATTGCTAAAAATAAAAATAAACATGTGTAGCATAAATATTTTATAAGGAATCTAACATTTGTAGTTATAAATATATACTCCCTTCGTTTCAGCAAAAGTGTTACTATCACTTTTTCATATTGGCTTAAAAATAGGTTAAAATGAAAAAGTGATAGTAACACTTTTGCTGAAACAGAGGTAGTATTTTTTTTAAAGGGAATGAAGATAAACATTAAAGATATTAAATGGATTTGTTTCTTTATTTACAGAAATATGGTTTAAAATTTTAGATTGGGTTATATTAAAAATAATTTTATAATTATAAAAATTTAAAGATATATTTGATAGTTTAATGTAAAAATATCACTATAAACAGAAGCTGACAACTATATTAAGACAAACAAAAAATAAAATAAAGGACTAATAAAAAAGACGAAAGAGTAACACTTATTTATTAGTCTTGGTGTTAGAAAACATGTTTTAATCCTAAAAATTAGGAAGTGTTAAAAACTAGTTTCAAAAGAAGTGGGAATTAGTTCCTACAATTTAGGAGTTTAATGTTAGGCTAAGTCCTATGCACATATCAAATAAGTTAATTTGTCCATTTTGAGCCATTATGGATAGAGTAAATTGGTAAACTGGTATATTTGTCTATTTGCCCACTGCGACAAATTCTATATCAAGCGATTGAGACTTCGTCGCTCGATAAAGATTTGGTCGCACGGTTTAGTTTTCATCGTCAGCGATCAAATTTATATCGTTGAGTTATTATTTTCTTATAGTATACCTTCTTCTCTCCAACTTTTTGATTATTCTATATATTTTTATTATATAAATGTCACATCAAATATATTATATAACTGAAATCTTATAAATATCCTATCATATACACACAAGTAGATTTGGAGCAAACTTCATGAATTGGCACTTACGTTGTTTGGATGGGATGCAGAGAAGACAGACGACATATTCGTTAGAGGCAATAAGTACAAGAAGAGGGAGTTTAATCTTGCTAAACTAAGGGAGGTATTTATTGGGTCCGACGAAGAAGAACGTACAAACAGGCCCCTCTCATATGTCGTAGTTCGTTCTACGATGAAGGATTATTTATTGTACGTCTTGGGACTTGTGTATTCCCTGACAGCAAAGGAAACATGTTAGCACCAACTATCTCCAGCTATTACATCCCTTATTAAATGTACCTATGAGGGACTGTCGTCGTAGCACACTTAAATGGAAAGCTGATAAAGGTATCTAAAACACGCATTTCTCAAATCAACATGAATACTAGTCTACTACAGGTAACATGGGTATTTTGTTGTTCTTGTTTGCATAGTTGCGGATTTACGAGCATTTCCCATCATTGGTGAAAGACAATGAAGACATCAAAGTGAATAGAGAATGAAACTATCATCTACCAAGGGGAGACAAATATATGTTCACAGGGGGACATGAGAAGAATCACATGAAAATGTTGATAGAAGTACGGGAAAATTTGGACAACATGACGGCCCAAGAGGTAATATTCTTTGATCCATACAAGCAAGAGACAAATGATCATATCCTTATAAAGTAAGGAGCCATATTTTACAGTGGCCCTTTGTTTTACCCTACCGGACATTCAATGTATGATCCATTGAGAGTAATAAAGTGTCAACTTAGGTTTATTCAAGAAAAACCTGATGACGATCATATACCAAAATTGAAAATGGTGAAGGAAAAATGCTCTTATGAAAAAACTAATTAAGATTGAGATGGTATACGAACCTAAACCAGTAACGAGTCATTGGGAAAATAGGGTTCGTAACAAAGTAGATATCTCTTTTTGGGAGCATGTGGATGATGGTTATGAGGGAAAAGAAGATTACTCTGACTGGTACAACGAGTTCTCCCATGATCAAGTAATACGTAGAGAGAACAATATTTTTACTCGCGGTCGGAAGAGAAAGAAAGCTTCTACTTCCAACACCAGATGATTCTAGCATTCTTAAGTTTGTCGTAAGTATTTTGACTATCTTATTTTCTTATTATTTATATACATGTATAAGTATGTTAACCTCGGTTGCAATTTTAATGAAAATAGAGGGAGCGGATGAAGATTCTCATCAAGGTAATATGTTGCACGACGGACAAATGTGAAGTATTGACGCCTGAAAACCAACGTGAGTACATTGAGTATTCTACACATATTGGAAGCGAAGATGCCAAAACAATGTTTGACGAACTTAGTCGTAAATCAAAAAGATCACGAGGTTCATCTAGACAGGGAAGTCAGTGAGGTGCTAAGCATGATGACTTTATTTTGTTGGTACACTTGAACTGTCGTACCTTTATTTTCCTTTGGTACAACTTACTTTGTTTTATTTTCCGTGGGAGTGTATTTGTTTAAATGGTTTGTTAAAACAATTTTATTTTAGCAAGATTATAGTGGTTTTTAGTAAAAAATTTAGTAGAGTCGTCATGCTCTAAATCTATCAAGCATGACGACTTTATTTTGGATGTAGAGGAAAATTCTCAAAGTATGAAGGTTGTCATGTTCAATTTTTGCAGGTTGACGACTCTACTCCCTGAGAAGTTTATGCACTTTACCAGTAACTAGAGTCGTCATGCTCTAAAGCTACCGAGTGGCGACTTTATTTTTTTGTATGAAAATTTTCCAAGTATAAGAGTTGTCATGTTCAATTTTTGCAAGTTGACGACTCTATAACCTGACGAGTTTATGCACTTTACCAGTAACTAAAGTTGTCATGTTAAATTTTTACAGGTTGACGACTCAATAACCTGACAAGTTTATGCACTACCAGTAACTAGATTCGTCATGGTCGATTTTTGCAGGTTGACGCCTCTGAAAATAAATCATGGCGACTCTTTTGTTTACCATGACGACTTCATATTCGAAAAATAGTATTATTCTGCCCCAAAACTCCCCAAAGTCGTCATGGTCAGTTAGGGTTACCATGACGACTATATATGTATTACACAATAGAGTCGTTATGTTTAATTTTCGCAGGTTGACGACTATTTAACCTGACAAGTTAATGCACTTTACTAGTAACTAGAGTTGTTTTGATCGATTTTTGCATGTTGACGACTCTTAAAGGATAATATGACGATTGTTTATAAACCATGACGACTCTATCTGGAAAAAAATCAACCATTTTGTTCAATTCTTCACAAATATCAGCATGGTATATTGGGGTTGACCATGACGACTTTTTAGTAATTAGTAAGAGTCATCATGATCGATAAGTAAAACTACGATGACTTTTGGTTTACTTTTGAAACAAACCTTGGACGAGGTAGGTTTGCTTTATATTTCAATCCTTTCAATAGCTTTGTTCCTTAAGTAAATCACTTTACATTATTTTAACTAACTAAATTAAGACTTAAGTAAGCGTAGTCCCTCATCTCGTACATTAATACATCGTTAATGAATCTTATTGTACGTCTTATGCTACGAAATATTTAGAATTGAAACTTAATAAATAATATACACGTTAGTGTGCAAACATTAAACGATGAGTTAGGGAAAAAGTATCGAATTACTCACTTTATCTCTACGAGGAGCTTAGGGATGATAATCGTTAACCATTCTCATAATCCTACGGTACTCTCGCATATCTCTTTTGATGTTGTCGAATCTAAACTCTAAGTATCTCCATTTGCAGCGTTTAGGATTCCCTATGCTCTTCGAAGAATTCCTTAACTCTCTTCCTAAATATTGGAATTAATTTCCTTCGTACTTCCAAGGAAGGAAAGAATGAACAATTTAACAAGTTCCATATCTTTGTCCGGTTCCCATGTCATGGATGACGATTTCCGACTTTGAAATGAAAAAAAAACAAAAACAAATTAAAGTGTGAGAGAAGTAGAAAAGAATGAAAATGCAAAGTTTGGGGAACTTTTTTTTAGGAGTAGGGGGTTGTATTATGTAGAATAAAACCATAACGGTTATATTTTTTTGAAATCAATAAAGAAGTCGTTATGGTCGAAAGTTTATACATGACGACTCTTGAAATTTGTGAGAGTGCAGTAAACCTTATAAGTCGTCATGGTTTAACATCACCGACCATGACGAGTCTTCCTGAAATAATAATACATATCAAAATAAATTTTCTCTAAACTTGCATTAATATTAAAAGTTACTAAACAAATTACATATATTCTATTTCCCGGTACGAGATTAAATTATCGATGCGGCTTCAAAATGATTAGACGGTTTTCCTATCCATTTGATATATTCATCTTGCACTGCAAACTTGTTCCCTTTGTGTCTAGTTAGAAAATCATTGTACCGTTAATGTGCGAGAAGAAATAAACTCATCCCCGTAATCTTGTTTTGGATTCTTGTACTTACCGTCCCACTTGGGCATGAAATGACCCTTATTAAAAAGATTCCAAAAAAGACTTTCAGGCCGGCTTTCTATCGGAAGATCCAACATCGTGTAAAAATTTCTAATCCAAATCAGTCTTTCCCTTAACATCCGCATCTATTTTTGCTTATTTGATTTGGTCTCTAATTTGTTTGCTTTGATGACAATGGATTAGTCATTGGAGAAAAACTGATTAAGAATGAGATGGTTAACCCCTTTATATAGATGAGGGTCACAACGACTAGTTTTCTTTTAAAAAAAAATCTAGCCGTTGTGGGCATTTACCTAAAAAGTCGTCATACAGGTTACAACCATGACGACTCTAGAAGCCTTTTAGAAAACAGGATAAACCAAAAATTAACATAAAAAGTCGTCTTGATCTATAAGGTTACAATCATCACGACCCTTGATAATTTTGTGTTTTTTTATTTTTTTGGTGAAATATGAAATATATTGTATTTGTTGAGCATATTTCAAAATACAAAGTTCTAAACACAGGGTCAAAATACAATGTTTTTTAAGTCCGCGTCAAAATAAAATGTTCAAACTAGAGGTACCTCCTAAGGATATATGGTTATTCCCCAAAATCAACTTTTGTGGAGTCTCATCTAAAGTATACTAAATGGTTATTCCATACTCATATTGGTGCACCCACTCCTTAACGATAGAATGGATATTGTTCACATGTGCAATAACGATTGTTCTTCTTTTTTACACGGGCTCACACCTCGTCTTTGATGGTATGAATGTACAAGAGCCCCCGGGGAATCCAGGCGTGAATAGATGTACAACACAATGAATGTATCCGCTAAAAGTTGATCACCTTGTGGCATTCTCATCCAATACGTATCCCCAATTTTTCATCCCTTTCGCCCTTTTATACTAGAAAGCAAGTCTTTGATTTTCTTTTCTATAGGTTTTGCATCTTCTTCCCCACATCATTGAAATATAGAGATTCTTGTCCTAAACTAGTTTTGCGGCCATTTTGGTTCTTGCATATTCTGTGACTTTCTCCTCATCGTCTTCTTGGAAATATCCTAACAGTTCCGTTGTAACATGGTAACCACAATTTCCATCCCCATCGACGTCGTTTGTTGGTATAACGAAATATTTTTATAACATAAGGGAGTTGTTGTGTATATGATAGACACATTTTTGTGTCTAATTCGCTCTCAACTTTTATAGTGTTGAAACTAATTTTATACTAATGTTGTGTTTTTATGTATTTATAGGTATTTCTGGAAAATAAACATTGTTGGAAAAATTAGCTCGAAAACCTACTAAAGGCACCCAGAATTGATAAAGGCACCCACCCAGAATTGATAAAGGCACCCATACCGTGGATTATGGGCACTCATTCATTTTCAAATTCAAAAGATTTTGGCGGGAGAATCACTTCACGTAATTGTGAAGATTTCAGAGTATTTTTTACGGGTTGTTTTGAGGAGATAAAGCAAGATACTATTTTGCCATTACCATGGGGAGATATTATACGATTTGGAGATCACGAAATCAAGACAGAAGCTAAAACCAAATCACGCAACTTATGAGAAAATATTCTCGCGTATCATTCTTCGTGAATGAAGATTTTTTGAGATTGAATGAGTTGTAATGTATAAATAGAGGTGCTGGGAAGTCACATGGAGAAGAGGGAGGATTGCGAAGAGCTTAGAATACGCAGAGAAGCCATAAAAATCAAAACAGAGATATTCTGTTGTTGCTGCTGTGAGAGAGAAGAGGAAGAACATAAGGCTGGTGAGAAGCGTCGCTGATAGTGTTGCTGAAGCAGTCGTACTTCAACATCACCAGAAGTTCATACTTTTCTTCCGTGTTCATTTCTTTCTTTTGTAACGCAGAGAACACTTCTCTGTAACGCTTATAAGCATATCAAATACATTGTGTTACTACTATTTCACCATTGTAAGCATCATTTGAGCTATGAAATACATTTTTGAGGGTTTTTCCAATACAATAGTGAGCTAATCATCATCAATGGGGCGACGGAGGAAGCTATGTCTCCAATGATTAAGTGGTAACTTCTATTTTATCTATGTTTTACAATTCCTTTATCATTAATTGCTTTGAATTAAATTGAAAAAAATGGTTTTTCTTAAATAATTGTGTTTTCTTTTGATGAGTCATGCTGGGTTTACTGCTTTTGATGTCTCATGCTTTCGATTTACAATTATTCTTCTAAAAATCTAATTTTGGCAATACTTAGAATAACTTGAATACAGGAATTGTAAGATTTTATCACTTGAAACATTGGTTAATGGTGGAATCTTATCCCTAGTTCTTCCCATCAATTTTAAATCAACTTTTTTTTAATTTTATTTATTTTTAGTCATCAAAAATTAGGTCTAGAAATCGAATCTTCACAAGTCTGAGAATCAAACCCTTTTTACCACTATTCTAAAATCATACCAGTATACTTTTTGTATATCATATGAGTAATAAGATATGGCTTTCCTTGTGAATTTCTAGGTGAATGCATATTACCATTTTTTACTTTTATTGTCACCACTTCACTTGATTGGATTTGTTGCTACTCGACCAAATGCTTAACAAGATTCATATTTGCCTTACCTTCACTTTCACTTTGTGGCTTGGATGGCATCGAGGCAACCTTTGGTTTCAATTGTCGTTGAATTTGTGTGCATACTTTCTTCTTTGGGCGACCCCTTTTCTTGGAACCAACCAGAATGTCTCCTTCCTTATATTTTGCTTCGACATGCTCATGATGTGATATGCCTATTTTGGAGCCCGAGTTGTGTTTCATTTGTTCTTTGAATGACAACTTGGTGTTTGGTCTACCTGGGCTTTTTGCTTGATTGGTTCTTCATATACCCCCAAATATCGACGAACGACTGGCCACATGTTATGCACTAATATTTGTCTTTTCACACCATTCATATTGGGGTTGGACGAATTTATAAATCGACCAGTCTATGCGTCATCAAACACTTCAGCAGCTACACCTGTGGGCCTTGAGACGAAAGAAAGTTACCTCCAGAATGGATCAATATCTTCAATCGGAATGATATATTTTTACTCACCGAGATTATGACGATACGGGGGCCCAATAGCCGTCTTGGTGGTACAGTTGCATTCCGCCATAATACAATTAGACGCGTTATTCATATATCTCTCAAGTTCCGCCCAAAGTAGTTAATATCGTGTATCAGTATCATATCGGCAAGGTGTGATATACCTAGACAAAAGATTATATCGGATTTTATTGGCGATACACAATTAACTTTTAATTTTATAATTTATAGGTAGATGTGCATTGTGTTACTCAAAGTTTTAGTGGAAGGCATTTATAATGTAAAAACTCAATTAAACTAGTTTTACTTTATAACCTAACATCCTCAGACATAGAATTTGTAAGAGAAGATTTTTTTTTAAAGACATAAAAACATTATTAATAAATACATTTACATCCTTACCAATATTATCGGCCAATACAGCGACCGATATTAACTACATTGGTTCCGCCATCATATGGTGTATTTCTTAATGTGACACTTGGTATGTTACACCCCTAAGCAATTCAACATCCTTAAGATATTCCAACAAAAACCTATCCCTACTATGTACCATTTGCATCTTAATCTTATCGATATCATTCAAGGTGTGCTCATAGATAGCTTCTTATACCGTGACGACCCTATTTTGACTCTCTTCAAGGATATTTTTTAATCAACCGTGAGACTTCTCTGCCATACTTGTTGCCTCATTTTTGAAGTGCTTATATTTATTGGTCCAGGCGTAGACAAATTTTTCCTTGTATGGACGTAACCATGAATAAAGGCAATAATCAACCTCTTTGCTATGATTCGGGCTCCAATCATCAATAAACTTTTTTTCATTGGAATAGTACTTTTGGAATGAGCCAAATGGTCCCAATCTTTTAGAAATTCCTTTTATTTTTCTTCATATTCACCTTATTTTTCCTTTTATTTCCTTTTTTCTTTAGAAAGTTGACTGAGACGCTCGTCTTCTTCCTTCAAAAGGTGAGTACGGACTTTGGATTAGGCTTTAGGATATGATGTCTGCAATTTAAAAGAGTATTGCACTGGATGTGCCACATATATATAAAATATTATGCAAGTGTAAGAATATGGTGAATGGCATTCATCAATGCAATTTCCCTATCGGTAGCATAACTGTAACCCCTGGGTTCTTCTCCATGGTAAATCAACCAAAATATTTGAAACGCCTATATATAATCATCATCCGTCTCTTTTCCATAAAACACCAAGCCATATTGAATGAATTCTTGTCTTAAGTATGACCGACAATGTTCAATATCGACATGTTATACTTGTTGGTCTTGTAGGTACAATCTATCATCAAAACCTGATAAAAATACTGAGTCAATTCCACCATCTTGGGATATGCAAAAAATGTGAGCCACCTTTTGTTGTCCAAACCCACCATTAGTTACATCGCGTAGCCTTTTTATCTGCTAACGACAAAGATTGTTGCATAACTAATCTCCCATCCTATTTTGTTCTTTTGAGTGTTGCTTTGGCAGTATAAATTGTAGAAATGGTAGAAAAGTTATTGTTGTTATCCACCTTTATCTTATTGAGGATCTTAAGAGGTCTACTTCCCTTAATCTTCAGGACCGTCTCCATTTTTTATGGTTTCAACTCTGCATAGGCATGCTGTCCCAGAAGACTTTGGGGTAATTGATGGTTGTAACTTGTGACAACCATTGGAAATACTCCCTAATCTCCATTCACCACCTTCATAATTCTGTTTAAATACAATCTTAAATGTGCACTCACACTTCTATGTGTTACTTTTGTAGACCTTCGTCGTCTTATTTTCATACTTAAAATCCTTTGCTTTATGACCTACATTCTTGCGGCCTCTCTCGCAAATCATTTCAAACCTTTTATCATTCGTTTGGTTGTTTCGAACCAACACGCACATTTTTTCTTTTTCCCTCGCCACAACCCATTCCTTTGTCTCCTTTTTAGTTTCCCATGTCTACACTGAACAAATTACATATTCATGAGAAGACTAATCACAAATTACATATTCAAGAATAGGTAACATACCAGTTCGGTCATATAGTGGTGGGAAACATCAGGTCCTAACTGGGATACGGGTTCAGATTGCTCATCCGATAGTTCCTCTGTTACGACCTACAAAGAAATCAATTATAAAAATACCTTTTCCCAAACCAAGGTAAAAGTCATCATGATCGATAAATACAAACCATGACGCCTCTTGAAACTTAACCAAATATTGGTCAATAAAAG
>JAJJMC010012129.1:1276757-1340990 GCA_023531435.1 Papaver californicum
TATAAGTTAAATACATGACAACTCTTGTAGAATTTCAGACATAGAATTTGTTACAAGAGTCGTCATGGTCGATTAATACAAATACGACGACTCTATTAATTATGGGAAATAGTGCTTTAAAATAAAATTCTAGAGTCGTCATGCTAGGTAGGTTTAAACAATGGCGTCCCTTGAAGTTTTTCAGATAGAAAGTTTGTTGAAAGAGTCCCCAAGTTATTTAAATTTGAACATGACGACTCCAATTAGAGTTGTCGACCAGATAAATATGGGACATGAAGACTCATGGTGCTTTATTTTATGTTTTATCGGTGTCTTCAACCTGCTAAACCGGGAGCATGACGACTCTAGGTACTTCTGTTTTATGGTATGTTAGAGTCGTCAACCTTCTAAACATGGAGCATGACGACTCAATAGGATTTTCAAACACATATTTGCTAAGAAAATCGTCATGGTTTATAATTAGGAATATGACGACTCTAAAAGAATTTATTGTTTTTTCTCCATTGGTTGGGTAGAGTCGTCTAGCTGTGAATTTGAACCAGGACGACTCTAATAGCATTTATTATTATGTTGACTTGGACCAATACATGGGTATCTCAACGGCTGGTATTTTTTAAAAAACTAGTCGCTGGATCTTTGATTTGTATAAAATAACTCCTATTCTCAATAAACAATGTGTCCCAAACACTAATTATTTTTCAAATTGTTTGTTGTTTGTTTGTCATTTCTTTCTCATCAAAAAAAAAAAAAATCCATGGATGCCCGCCACATTACCGAAGAAAATATTGTCATTATGAGAGCGTGGGTGTCGATCACAAAACATGACAAAGATCTAGACATTAACTTAGATCAAACTTTATATTCTTTTTGGAACCGTATATTTATAGTTTTTGTGGCGCTAGACGGTAATCGAAATGGAAGATCATTCAAACTCATTAAGAAAAGTTTGAAAAACTCTTCCAAGAATTGGATGATTTTAGAAGGGAATTGTCCGACTTTAAGAAAAGTCATCCTACAATTTCCATCTGGAGACGAGTAAGTATCTTAATAAGTTGTTTATCAAATCCGATTTCAGTATTAACTTATTGTTGATTTATTTCTACAGAGAAGTCATGCTCTTGCCCAATATGATCTTATCCATCGCAAATAATTCAAACATCATGAATGCTATCAAGTCTTGAAAGACAATTGCTTGGACTTCAATATAAATTAACTATTTAAGTGTACTGTTATTCTCTATGTTATGTATTTTCCTTCAATATAAATTCAATTACAGAATTAAAAATCAAAAAAATTCCAAAAGAAGTCGTCATGTTCCATAAACTATACCGTGACAACTTCAGTATTAAATCTGTATTAATCAGTTAGAGTCGTCATGTTCGATAAGTCAAAACCATGACGATTGTAATGAATTTTCAGACAAAGAATTTTGCTAATAGTTTATAAACCATGACGACTCTTAGTGTTACTAGTAAAGAGTGTGGTAATATTTTCGATCATGACGACTTTTTATAACCTGGCAAAAATAAATGAAAAGTTGTCACGTTAGAAAATAAAACCATGCTGACTTTATAAAATCGTCATGCTTCTAAGCTCACGAACGTGATGACTCTTATCATGTAGCTTTGCATTCTCACGATGATTCAACGATTTTAACCAACAAACCGACCATTCATAGACTAGTAATAGTTTATCTGAGTATTTTGAACATCGGATTCTTCATTTTGAGCATGGGGTTCTTGATTTGCACCCCTCGTTTTCGTCTTCATATATTAATCGATCAACACAATATATTCAATCTGTTTGAGAATTTAAATTGATACTACCATCAACACAATCATCTTTGATATGTGAAGTATCTGCCAAAACAATCTTTGAACTAGAATCATTCATTTCTAAAAACCTTAGTTTTTCCCCAAAAACCTCTTTTTCTTCTTTTCAAAATAAAATAAAATTTCTTAAATCTAATCCTAACTATAATTACAAATTTAGTTCATCTAATTTAATCTATGCTTCAAATAAAGTAAAAATCCAATTTAATCTAAATTAATTAACAAAACTAATCAAACTAAGTAGGCCTTATCAAACAAGGGTTTTTTAGCGATTAATAAAAATATTTGGTAAAAGGGTTTTAAAATTTACTAAATCATCGTATTTTATCTTATTTGATAGTCCATTTTTAATTCAAGCAGCCGCCAAATAAATCAGGATCGATAGCCGTCTTAGTAATACCGGTACCCACGATAAACAGAACTCTGTGGAGGCTGCTACTTGAGGCTCAAACCCGGATCATCCCGCAAGCTCCACAAGCCTAATTCATGATTTACCAATGGATGTTAGTCTTGATTAAAAGTTTTAGCCTGAACATAAATTTTAGTTTAAACCCTGGGTCCATCCCTGTTACCCTCATTTAGCGATCATGTTTTCTGGCCTAGTCAAGCACAAAAGTCATAGGCTTAGCATCTTTATGATTAACGTGGTAATATCATCATGGAATTCAAATTTTATTATCCTTTTTGAAATGGCACGGTGTATTGCTATTGTTTACTCTCTTTTATGTATCCATAGGCCCCTCGAAAAAGTGATAATATTTTTTTTTGTTAGGATTGGTAGTATTATACTACATCCGTTTCAGAAAAAAAATTACTATCACTTTTTAAAATTAACCTATTTTTAGGTTAAAATAAAAAAATAATAGTAACATTTTTTCAGAAACTCAGTGAATATTATTTAGTTAATCTACTACAATAGATATATGTGTATCATATCATGGTTAATTCCTTTGTAAATTAATTCAATGCAATAATCTACGATATCACTGATTCAATAACCGATTTTCTTCCCTTTCGATTAACTGGACTAACTCAATACTCATTCTGTTATCCATAATTCTATACCAAAATTCGGCAGGCTTATTATAGAATTCTCAAAGATTCACCGGTATTCATTAGTCTTCCTCTATATAAATGCTAGATTCTTACACCATTCATATACTCAAGCTGATTTATTTTACACACCTCAATATCAGAATCTCAGTTCTGATTACATTAATAAAAAGAAATTGCCGTATGATTTTGAAAATCAAGAATACATGTTCTGAACAATTATATTATAGCATCACTGCATCAGAAGATAATGACAGGTTTTCGGGCCTACGTACAATCATAATGATGATAAGTAAGTGGATGTGGAGTTATATATAACGACATTATGTCATCTTCTTTCAGGTCTGCCGATTTGTAGCTCAGTTTCCACCTCATGAGAATCTGAACTAGTTTCATAAGGTGTTATTTCTCTCTGTTGGTTCTGTTGTTCTTGTCGAGGCCCGCACTGTTACGACAAAAAAGAAAGATAGTCATTAACTAGCTTTGAGCCTGCTCATTACTCTTCCTCGCAGTTAGATTTAGCTACACCATTTTTGTTTCTCCCTAACAAAACACATGCTTGTTCTCACAATCTAAGTATGTTTAAACATGTGTATGAATATGGTGCAAATAAACAAATTCTAGTGTGTATAGGATTTTGGCTTTATGGTTCATTCACAGTTTGTACTGTTCGTTTTTGAAGTCTGAGAATGAATATAAGATGAACTAAAATTACCTTCTGGCATAAAACTTCATTCTCTTCTAATAGCTGCTTTTCCTGATATGTCATGCGAAACAATATCCTTATCAAGTTACTAACAAGCATTAAAAATAAGATTTAGCGCAGATCTAATTAAATTAACATTTAACGTGTCAATTTACCTTTTGCTTTAGTTGCTCAATCTTTTCCCTATATAATTGATTCTGAAGTAATAGGAAGACACAAAGATATGTTTATCTTAAGTTAGTGTTTTTTCTTTTTTTTTTTAAGAAATCGAACATGATGACGCCATGATGAATTAAATCCATTTTACCTTTTTTGCCCTGATACTAAGTAGACCCTTCTCCAACTGATTCTCAGTTGTCTGCAATTCGTCAATGGAGCAGGATTCTAAGCCTTCTCCCATTAGCTTCCTACAAGGAACTGATTCCAAAGTTCATAAAATGAATTTAAAGCAGGCAACTCTTTCCAACAAAATACGAAGCACTACGTTTAGAAGGCTCTAGTCTTTGAACCTTTTAAAGGCTTCAAGATTCTCTATCTTCTTTGCAAGGTTTGCAGCTTCATATTTCAATTGCTGAGACAAACATATAGTTAAGAATCAGGAGTGTGTTAGCATTATCAATAACCGATAAAACCCGCAAAGAAGAAAAAAAAGAAGAACCTAGAAAAAGTGGTGAATGAACTAGCTCTTTGACGCAAGCAAGGGTGATAAAGCACAAAGGACAACAATTTACACTAGATTCTAAATTACTCTTAGAAGAAAATACAATTGCTTACTAGACTTGGATATGGTAAATTCAAATTACAAGAACTTGTGTCTACTTCCTCCAAAACTTCAGAGATCTTTGTGATCTTAGTAAGAGTATTTCATTGAATGGGAAAAATGAAAAGATATGAGTTCACAAAAAGATTTTATGGCACCCTGTAATTTGAAAAAGACTGTTGCTAGAACGTTTTACTCGTATACCCATATCTATCTTGTTTTCATCACACATTGATATAAGCTTTCACAATTCTTTAGCCATAGATCAGTAGAGAAAATTTCAGCTCATACAAACAGTGATTTCAGCCTTCATATAAACTGTTTTATATCATTTGTCGATAACAAATTGATACTATATTAATATCCTGGTCTCTACAGTAGTCCTCAGTACACCGCTAAAAAAAGACCACCTCAGTCACAAAACAAAAGGAATTCTGCACAAGCAAAGTTATTGGCTGATTCAACTTTCCTTCGAAGTCCACAGACTCCACTCCTCCAGAGAGGTACTGTTTGCATGTTTTAGGGCTGTTATATTTGTGGTGAGCTTTAGTAACAACCAAATATTACAGGACTCATTGTACTAGATTGCAGTAGTCATTTCAGAGCTACCATTCATCTACTCTTCCAGATACACAAAGTTTCACATTTACGAGCACTAACTTTGCGCTTGACTACATATTCGCTGTCCTAATAAGAAAACATGTGTAGTTGGCATTAGCTAGTATCGCCGTCTACATACTACTGAATAAGGCATTCAAACCAACTTATCAGAATTCGGACAAACAAGTCACAATATATTTGAGAGAACATGTTAGAGTCAAAGAGGTGACCTGACCTGTGAATTTTGTTGTTCTATTGCTTTGCTGTTGTTGCTGTAGGTGACCTGTACATTTTTGTTGTATTTCTGGTAGCGCTCGATCGTCTTTTGCATACTGAAACACCACAGTTACATATAAAATAAATCAGTAACGACAGTCTTGAGTTTCAAAAACCAAATGAGACTGGAACTGGAAAGTACAGAAGGAAGATGGCAACTATTAGTCTATTACTGACAGCAGAACATTAAACTAGCTATAAATTTATAAGAAAAACAGCATTACACCAAATATCTCCTACTATTTAGAAAAGCTTCTAACTGGAGAAATTAAGCTAGAAATACAGCAAAAACCAAATCAGGATTTCAAATCACAAGTTTTACACCAAATCTAGAATTTCCATATCTTGATTATATGCTAAATGCAACAATGTCATAAAGGTTTTTCCAACATACTTACTGATGTGTTTGTCTTTGAGTGTTGTTATTCGTGGTTAGATCCCTTTACAGACCCCTAACAACTTGGGTATTGATTGGTCAGTGTAACCTGTTGACATACATCGACATATGTTCCAAAACCTAGCATTTTGTGGACTTCGATTATCTACAACAAGGATGACTATAGTCCAGCAGTGGTCAGTAATATTTAGTAAAACCTTCACAATATCGAAACCATTATGCATGATAAATTAATTCAATCAATGTTGACTGCTAAGAAATAAGGATGCAAAGGGAACTCATACTCCCACAACCAACCCCATACTAGAGTGGGAGAAACTGCAAATAAAAGCATTATCATTTCAATTGTCGTTGAGACAATTTCACATAAATCTCAACTCCTGGGCACTCTTTTAGTGACTGGGGATATGATAGTAGGCGCACTTTTGGGTTTAAGGAACAACCCAGGAGAAGCTTCTTAACTACAAAAACTAGCATGTAGTTTTTGAGGTTATGTTTGTCAATGTCTTTAGCTTCAAAAGTTATTTATGCAACTCTATATGACAAAAGCTGAACAAACGATCATGGAGACTTTTGTTTGGAGGCGTTGAGATTACCGACCATGCAAGAGGTAATTGGAGATCATAAGAATATGCCGAAGCAAACATTTAGTGTGATTATTAACTTCTAAGAAAACTTGGGAAAGTCAAAGCTAGGTTCTAATTTCAGTAGGAGATGTCTATAATCACCCTATTATAAACTAAGAGGATTTATCGAGATTTCATCATCTATATATTTGAGAATAACGAAAGACGCCTACTGAGCAACTTATTCTAGTTGCACATGCAGCAGCTGGGAAATACACAAACAGAATGGTGAATAAAACCCCACAGAAACACAAAGTTAAAAAACAGTGCGGAAACTAAATGGAGAAAACATTTCTACCAAAGTCTCTAATGCAACACCTCAATTTCATAGCCCAGCTAACTGGCGGTTATTTATGCTCTCACACACACGGTCTGAAACTCTATTAGGCCAATAAGAAAGCTAATTGGCCAAAACCTATAGATCGAACTACAATGTGGAAGGCTTTCATTTCACATCAGTAGTGACTGCTTGGTATCTGTTCAAGCATTGGTATATTCTGTGGGAATGAGTTAGTGAGTTTGCAATTGGATTGCAAACTTTTGGAATTAGATTGCAACCTGTGTTACAACGACACGGACACGGTATCAGTGTCTTGTGTCCAGTACGTTCCTTTGACACGACAACTTAAAAAACTAGACAACAAGGACACGGTATACACAAAGTAAATAAGTAGGTGAACATACATAGCAAGAGAAAATATATATAGAGTATTTTTGTATTACTAAAAATAAAGTTAAGAAAATATCTTTTTAACCAAAATTAAAACTTATTACTTAAGATAAGACTTACAAATGTGTTTTTCACCAAAGACAAAAGCTTTTTGGGAAAACTGATAAGGTATATTCTCAGAGAATATCCTAACAGCTAAGAGAATCCCAACAAGTATACTAATAATCAAATTTTAGAGCAACTAAGGTCTTTTAGATTTTCAAATATATTTCTCGATAACTGAGCCGTATCCGATTTATCAGGCACACGTGTCCGTGTTAATACTTATCGAGTTTTTGGAGTGTCATCATAACACAAATTGCAACCTAGTGAATAGTGAACATTGTGATCTAGATATTTTACCCGTTAAGAGTATAATTATAATTGTGCATTATAAGTGTATAAGAGAGGAGTTTCTCCTCTGGGTGTTAAATACTCTTTCATTTACTCTCTCTCTGTTTGTTTCTACATAGTATTAGAGCACGAGAGAAGAACCCCAACTTAGCTCTACTGTAGTTTAAATATGAGATTCGGATTTGTAAGTTGGATCCTTAAGCTGTTCTTGAAGAACCTGTGGTTGTTTGTAAGTTGGTTTCTTGTTTGAAGTTTTTTCCCCCTTTAAGTTAAAAGTAAATCTAAGTCTAGAACTTCTGAGAATAGTAGTTCTTCTCATTCTAGGAACATCTCTAGACTTTTCTCATAATGATAATATGAATGTCAAAATGACATCTTGTAAGTTGGATGAAACTAACTACCTTGTTTGGTTTCATTGTGTGAAACTTTATACTACTAGTAAAAGAAAGTTGGGGTACTTGATCGGAAGGAAAGTATGTCCGGCAACCACAAACCCCACTTATGATACTTGAGTGAAAGAAAATACCTTGATAATGAGCTGGTTACTGGATTCAATGGCTTTGGATTCGAAGAGTAATTTTATACACCAAGCCACTGCAAAAGAAATGTGGGATGCAATTGCTCAGATCTACGTTGTGAGTGGTGACGCTACACAGATATATGATTCGAATCGTCGAATTATAGAGACACGTCAAATAATAGACCTATGTCGGTTTAATATGATGCTTTTCAAGCTTTATCGCAAGAACTTGATTTCCTCCAGCCACGTGACATGGAATGTGTAGCTGATAGCACCAAGTTACAAAAGAAAATTAAAAAAGGTCAAATATTGAGTTTCTTGTCGGTCTCGACTGGGACGTCCTTCTTTTATGTACTTGCAAAAGTTGTTGCCAAAGTTGTTTTCAGAACTTGATATCTCTAAATTTCATTGTAAAGCATGTGAGTTAGCTAAGCATCATTGTGCTCCATATCCTTTAAGCATGAATTAAAGTTTATCTCCTTTTGATGTTATATATAGTGATGTTTAGGGTCCTTCACGTGTCATTAGTTCTTCTAGTTCCCGCTGGTTTGCTACTTTCGTTGATGATTACTCTCGTGTCTCTTGGGTTTATTTATTGAATGACAAAAGTGATGTCCACATTGTCTTCAAGATTTTTCATAAATTTCTCCTTACCAAATTTAACGCAAAAATTCAAGTGTTAAGATCTGATCGAGATGGGAGTATCTAAAATACAATCTTTCTTCTTACTTCTTAGAACATGGAATTATCCACCAAACCTCTTGTACCGATACCCCTCAGTAAAATGGAGTTGTTGAGCGGAAAAAATCACCAGTTATTAGAAGTTACTAGATGCTTGTTGTTTTCAATGAATGTGCCGGAATTGTACTGGGGTGATGTTATCCTTACTGCAACACAATTGATTAACAAGATGTCATCTAAAGTTCAAAATTTCAAGCACCTCATGATATTGTTTCTCTTGGTCTTTCAGCTCAAAACTGTGAACTTTAGCTCGTGTTCGCTTGGTCTTCTCCTTCACTCTCACAAACTTTAGTAAACCCTTAGACTCGATTTTTCAGCTGTCGTTTCTCATCTCAAAAACGAACCTAAAATAAATCAGAAATCAGTCCTAAGCTTATTTCAAGAAATCAATGATCTGGTTCCACAAATTTTAAGTAACCTATTCTCAGGTATGAAAACCCATTTCATATCTTTTGGATATTGTGATTTTGTAAACCCTAGAAATGGATCTTGACTCTTTAATTTGAATTTGCAGAAGAAGATTCAAGTACACACTGAGAAGTATAAACCCTAACTCTATTCAGTAGAAGATTCAACTGTTTTGTGAACCCTAGAAAATTGATTTTGTATTTTTTTTTTGAAAATCGCAGAAGAAGACTGCAATACCATTCCTAGAAAACTGAAGTATAACTCCTTGAACAAGTATAAACTCTAACCCTACTACTTGTTTTTGGTTTTGAATCTTGATTTAATCTTATTTTTCACTAGGGTCTTTTAGCATGCTTTCATACAATATCCTAGCTGATATATATGCTACTCCTCTTATATACAACTATTGTTCTGCTTCGTTTTTTAATTGGGAATGCCAA
This sequence comes from Papaver californicum, assembly GCA_023531435.1. Lineage (NCBI taxonomy): Eukaryota > Viridiplantae > Streptophyta > Magnoliopsida > Ranunculales > Papaveraceae > Papaver > Papaver californicum. Next base: position 1,286,180 of record JAJJMC010012129.1, read on the forward strand.
AGTTGCCCCATGAGAAGTCATTGTTAGTGGTTATCAGTTGTCTCTTTACTTGGTTGATAACAGTATAATGTGTTATTTTATGTTGATACTATAGTATAATGTATGCTACTCCTTTTATATACCCTTATACCTGTTTTAACATATTTGTAACTTTATGCCTCCCAAAAACTTGAACTAGTACCTTAGGTTAATGGTTGTCCTTCTAAGTATCTGAAGCTCACTGGATGTTAATGTAGGACTTTCCATCAAAGAACAAACAAACAGTTATTTGACTGAAATATTGCGAACAAATCAAACAATTATTCTGCTGTATAAAATAGCATCGTTAATTAGAAAAATCATTTACGTAATCTTCTTCTTTTGATGTCAGGGTATTGAGTTCTATGCGATAAACACAGATTCTCAATCTTTGTTACAATCTGCCGCTAAGAACCCACTTCAAATTGGACAACTTTTGACTCGTGGATTAGGTTTGGTGCTCCTCCAATATGAATGTGGGTTTTAAATTCCTATGAATTCTGTTTTTAAATTTGTATGTGTTTGTGGGTAAAACCTGCTTACTAGTAATGCAAACCTTAATTGTGTTGTTGATGTTTCTTATCTGTTGTGAATTTTCTTTAATGGTCTCGGGTTCTGCTTGAATTTCATGTTAGCTAGCAGCTATTTCTTGTATAATTTGGTGTTTAAGGTGGTGAATTAGGGAATGTCTTAGTTAGCTAAGCAGCTTCAGAGATAACATTGGTATGCAGGAATCTGCATAACCTTACTGTGAAGCTATTAGTAATCTGTTCTACTGCGCTTATAGTCCAATTTAGTTAGCTTTTTTTTTTCAAATGGTTTTTGAATTCTGAGCTTTTCAATTTTAGACTAGAGAAAAAAAAGAAAAAAAAAGGTACAGAACTGGAACCGACCGGAACCGAACCGAGAAGACGGGTACAGGTACAAGAACCGAACCGAGAGTATAGAGTACAGGATATACGGGTAGAGAACCGATCATAGGAAGGTACAAGTATACGGTTCTACCAAAAATCGAGCCGAACCAACCTTTATGCACCCATAATCTTACCCACTAAAGGTATATTTATAACTATGCATAATAAGCATATAAAAGAGGAGTGTCTCCTCTGGGTGTTAAATACTCTCTCTATATTCTTATAGATTCATCATGTCTATTGTTGAAACCCTGTAGCACTTAAGGCATTAGGTGTTTTCTAAGTTAGGATGACAAACCCAACCTACTCCCTCTTAAAATTTAGAAGCTACATAATATAAAATTTCTTTTGCTCGTATAATTTTCTTTTCAGTCAAGTGCTTCAAACAGAAAAAAGGTCCACCCAAAAGCCAGTGAGCCAAGAGTAATATGACATACGTAACAAAACCAGCACATATGGTGACACTTTTGCATTTCTTTCATGCTCTAAGCGGAGTCCCATGACTTGAGGGACGCCTAGCCACGTATAGCTCGGAAAGTCCAAATATTTGTACAGCCAAAACACTTGCCCAAAGAGAGGAAAGACTAAGTGCAACATGGGTTTGGTTCTGTGCCAAGCACTTAGACACACAACCAACTATTCAGCAGCACTATCAACTCCATAATTTCAGCAGTACCTCACTCTATACAACACCGTCTTAAAGCTTGGAAAGAGCAATCAATCCATGTACTGATCCAACTAGCTACGAGGCACTCTTTACAACACGGTAGATTAGATACTCTACATCTCTAAACAAAAACTAGCTAGCTTGATTGCTTAAGACTATGCTTATGCATATACACTTCATGTGAAGCATGTGAGGTAAATCAATGCATAATCGCTTCAATACAGCATCATTTCCTCGTTAACTTTTGGATGATACTCGTTCAAATCGTGGCATGGAGTAATTCCACTGAAAGTTATAACGATTAATATGGAATGAGAATAAGAGGTTAAAATGGAGATTCTTCTTGCAAATAAAAAATTAACAAGTTACCACCACTTAGTCAGATAGCTTTAGTCTTACATTTTATGAGGTTTCTACAGTGTTCATCAAGGTTTTGCAGGACTTGTAACTTGAGCATGCATGTGCACAGAAAATGTTCATTTTGAAGAAAGATTTAAACTCCACTTTGAAGAAATCCGATTCTCCTACTTCTTTCCTTCTCAAATGAGTTTAGGAATGGTAGAACTCATTACTTATATTTAAAGAAAGCAAAATTGGAATGAGTTCATATCAACTAGCAAAGGCTTAAGAACATAATGCAACTCATCATGTCTGAAAACAATAATTCCTCCCCAGAACTAAAGTAGAACGATTCCAACAGTAATTTATTTGTCCAGTGTGTTTGGAATTTTACATGGTGCATGGTAATTTATGATGCCCTTCAATTAGGGAAATTTAATGATTTGCTAAGAATACTGGTCATACTTATTTGATCTTGTCCTATATTCAAATTGAATTTTGGCATTGCTATCACGATCTAATGCAAAACTAGCTAGGGAGTATACTGGTATTATAGCTTTCAAAAGCTTACATAAAATACTAAATCAGACTGTTCCTTCCCCTTCATGTACATGAACTGTAATGAGCAGTGTACAACACTAATAAAGACCATACTTGCCGTTATCTATAATTTGGCTTCTCATTACACTGAAATCAAGGACTACAAAGCTAAGTTAGCTACTAATGTTGATATTTCTGGTTTATCTACAAATTTGGGAATTAGGGTTTCATTCATTTTGTGCACAATCAATTAATATAGCAAAAACAAAAAGAGTGTGTAATTTATTCTAGACAAAATGATATTAGAATTACAGGAAATAGGCAAGTAGCTTGACGAAAATGTATATAGCAAGTGATGATGATGATGATGATATTATCAAGAACACTGACACTTTTAGGTAGTAAAATTCATCTCATGCAAAGAATTATTTAGTAGATACAGCATAAAATTGATCGAATTCTATTAAATTATTTGATGTTATACAACATAAGAACACAAAAGAAAACCCCGAAACTTGATACAGTAAAACCTCTATAAATTAATAATGTTAGGACCGGGATATTTTATTAATTTAGCGAGATACTATTATATCGATAAATTAATAATTTATTAATTTAAAGAGGTTTTACGTATTACCTTTAAATTTTCAAGTCCAATGTACTAGTTACAATGTATATTAGTTAGAGATGAAAAAAAATTTACAAAAACAAGTTCCAAGGCACATTTTATGAATGTACATTCACAAATTAATTGAATTTGTCAAGTTCATTGTTTTTGAATACGTAAAAAGTTAGTTCATGGTACCAACGCAGTACATTAAACATGGTTAGAAATTGATCACTATAAAATGTCCATTGAAAATTTTTAAAATCACATCAACTATGGCTCCTAAACTAAAAGGTGTTCAAAAATCAACAATGACCGATCAACAACGAAAATTGTTACGCGAGTACAAGAGAGATCACCAAGGATGCACTCAACAAGATTTGGTGCAGTGGGTTGACAAAACTTTCAATTTGAAAGTTAGTCAAGGAACAATATCAAACACTCTCAAGCGATCATCAGAGTTCCTATCAGCTGACTTTGACAAAGGTGGATCTTCCAAGCGTCACAAACCAGCCATGTACCCGGACATGGAGAAAGTTGTTTATGAATGGTTTCTCCAACATCAAGAGCGTGTGAATATAACAGGAGAGCTAATCATAGAGAAGGCGGTTGAGACGCTGAAGCTTTTGTATCCACAGGATTCTTCAGAGCATAAACTTTCACAAGGATGGCTTGAGAAATTTAAGTTAAGGCATGGTATCAAGTCATATCGCCGTTTCGGAGAAAGTGGTCAGTCGACACACATGACATGGAGAAGAAATTGGAGTCTATAAGGGAAAAAATTGATCAATTTCCTATGAAAGATGTTTTTAATATGGATGAAACTGGTTTGTTTTACAGGTTACAAGCTGACCATTCACTTGCAACAAAACAACTTGAAGGTAGGAAACTGGACAAGGAAAGACTTACAATTGTTATTTGTTGCAATGAGGATGGCTCGAAAAAAATTCCTTTATGGATCATTGGTAAGTATGCAAAGCCACGTTGTTTTGAGAATATCAACATGAATAGCCTAGATTGTGAATACCGTGCCAACAAAAGAGCATGGATGACTGGGTTGCTTTTCGAAGAATATGTTCGTTGGCTGGATGAAAAAATGCACGGTCGAAAAATTCTCTTGGTAGTGGATAATTGTCCAGCCCATTCAAATAATATCCAAGGGTTGCAAAACATTGAGTTGTTTTTTCTACCGCCAAACATGACTTCAAAAATTCAACCATGTGATGCTGGGATAATTAGAGCCTTTAAAATGTACTACCGTAAAAGGTTTTACCGTAAAACTTTGGAAGGTTATGAGTTGGACATTTCTTCTCCGGAAAAGATTAATGTTTTAGATGCTATCAATTTGGCCGTCTCAGCTTGGGGAAATGTGCAAAAAAGAGGCCATAGCAAATTGTTTTCGACACTGTAAAATTCGTTCGGCGAATCCAACCGGCTCAAGTGATTTAAACGATGTAAATTCTGGGGAAGACATTCGTGAGCTTGAGAACTTGATTACAGGTATGCATTATCGGCACAAAATGGATGTGAATCACTTGCTAGATTATCCTGGTGAAAATAATGAATGTTACGAGGTTCAAAGCATTGAAGAAATTGTGGCGGATACCATTCAAAATCCGGTCGATGACGAAGTTGAGGATGATTCAATAGCTTTGGAACCGGTCACTCGGAAAGAAGCATTGCAAGCGGCAACAACTCTTCACAACTTTTTGTTGCAATACGAGAAGACAATGCCCCAACTCTTAAGTGCAATGAGGAGATTTAAAGATGAACTCAATATAGATTTGAAGTTCAACAAAAAACAAATGACTATAGATTCATTTTTTAATAGACAATCTTGGAATTTGGAATCTTTTAGTAATTATTAATTTATAGTTTCATTGGGACCAATATATATACACTGGAATTTCAAAAAAGTTATTATCTTATTATTTTACGATTGGGGTCTAATTTTATACTGGTCCTAAGTTGGGACTGGACAAATTATTAATTTTATCGAGGTTATTAATTTATCGAGTATTAATTTATAAAGGTTTTACTGTAGTATCTAAATTATTCACCAAAATGAAATAATTATTATTTATAAGTGAAACCCTAGAGCCAATAGGAGACTAACACAACAAGTTTTCCCCACTCTGAGAACAATAAATACTAACCATACTTGATCTTCGAAAAAACACACAAAAATATTTGGATAATATACCAATAGTCTTACCTAGAACAACTGAAAAATTCTCGAGGTGGTCGTTAAAGTTGAACTCGAAAATGAAAACCAAAACACGACCATGAGGATGAGGATGAGGATGAGCTGGATTAATTGAATCTTTCTATATTGACGAACAAAAAAAAAGTGAAAACAAAAAACAGATCTGCGGATGAAAAACCAAAATCGATGAATAAAAATGGTTGTATGGTAAGGATCTTGATGAAAATGAGACGAAAATTAAGATCCAGAAAAAAAGAATTTTGGTTTCAGCTTTTTGAATTTGAAGGAGGATGAGAGACAGAGAATGTTCTAGAAAAAGGACGGTAAAGACTACTTTACGAACCAACATGTAAAATAAGAGCAGTACTACTCTGAAAAAATGAGAAAAAAATACCTGGAAGAGCTGCTGGAGAATTCATAGAGTTTTCCTCTTGGTGAGAAGACGATAAGAGCAACTTCAGCTTCACACAGTACAGAAAGTTCAAAAGCTTTCTTCATTAAACCATTTCTTCTCTTTGAAAATGTTACTTGTCTACTTGTTGCATTTTCTATCCTTCTCATCTCTGTTTTTCCCCTCACCATTTCTCCTTTCTCATATAAACTGTTGTTACCTTCATCGTCATCATCACCGTCATCATCACCGTCATCAAAATAAGGAAAGATGCTTCTGTTTTAAGAAAAAAAGACCGACCCTATTTTGGAGCTTGTATCTATCTTTGCTTTCTTTCCTCATTCGCTCAATGCCTTTATATAGAAAAAGAACAAACTCAATCAAAACCTAACTTTCCTTATTTATCTCTTTACACAAGTAGTAGTGACTAGTGAGCTCATAACTCATACCCCTTTTTTTTCTTTTTTTTTCACATTTAAATTTAATATCAACCATAAGACAACAGATTTAAACTTTAAACATGAAGATGAGTGAGTGAGGAAAGTAGAGGACCGACCTATGATTAATTGTGTTTAACGCAATATAGTCCATACGAGATTTTGGTTCGTACTGGTCGAGAGCGATACATTGGTATGCTGTTGTATCGGGGAAATTTCGATTTTAAATATCGGCGAAATATCGATCTATATATTTTATACCTATAATTTTATAAAAAAATACTAGCTCATATTTTATAACTATAAATATATTTTAACACGTTATAACAAACGTTTTTTCACAAAGTTTAGTAAGAAAAACTAGTACTCATCCGAAATATATAGATCCATAGATTCCATACATAGTTCAAACTGGAAACACAAGAGAAACAAGAACAACTTCAAAGTTCAAACTGGATGGTGTGTCTTTGGTTTGTGTAGAAGATGAAGGCAACAATGAGCCACATGTAGAAGGTGTAGTGCATGAATTTGATGCATTAGAAGAATCCATAATCATCTGATTCACAACTTAAGTAACAAAATTGAAACAAAACAAGTTAATATAACATTTTAATTAACTGAACATTTAAAACGAGTTAAAAGGATGTAACAGCTAGTAGATCTGGTGCAATTTATAGATGAGACTGAATAAAATACTAATACCATACGCAGCAGAACAAAAGAAAAATGATTAGCACCTAACAGAAATTCATACACTTATCCAAGAAAACGAACTGTGACTATTAACATACCTCAAGTTGCAATGAAACAATTTCTCGTTCAATACCTACCAAAAACACACCCAACAAGACATAAACTTAGCGAAACATAGATCTGAAACCACACTCTAAAGTTAATTCTGTAAGCAAAATATAGAGAACATAACACCTTCCGCCAACCAACCATACAAATTTTGAAGACAAACATGTATTCAGAAAAAAAAGTACTAGGCATAAGTCTGCAGAAACATTAAAGATCTGGCATTTCGCAGATCCGGAAGTTCAACATTTCAAGCAAGTCCTAATAGTCGAGAGGATTTACAGTAAACTAACGTGGCAAACAAATCCAAGAACTGAAATTAGTATGACTAGTGGACCTTTTAAGCTGGCAACCCATTCCTTCCTGTTTGAATAAGTTTGTACTAGAATTCCAAGGTAGCAAGCAATTAAACTCAAGCCAAAAGAAAACCACACAAAAATTAATTGAGACTGATTTTCAATCAAATGAGAAAGTGTGAATGGAACACCATATGAAACAGCAAGACTAAGACTTGATTCACAAAAATTTCATAAGAAAAATGTTGAAGGAACGAGGTTTTTTAAATAATTAATCAATGGCTCAACTAGGGCTGCACAAACCCGACCCAACCCGCCAACCCGTACCCACCCAAATTAACCCGGCTCGCACCCGACCCGTCGATGAACGGGTTGGGTGCGGGTGATTTTTTTCAAACCCGACTTCTGGCGGGTCGAGTGCGGGTGATATCTCCTCTCACCCGACCCGACCCGCCCACCCGCCGAAACTTTGCTGATTTTCTGGTCGTTGATTTTATTTCAAGTTTCAATCCTAATCGCCCATTTCTAGGTTTGTTTAAGTTTCATGATTCGATTTCCGTCTTCATCTGTTTGAATGTTTCATCTCTTTTGTGAAAGGATCAAAGGAAGCCCCAATTTGTTCTTCATCAACCGATCACCTGGTTCACCTCCACCACCACTATCCCAGCAACCCCATAGCAGTAGTACCACCTTCTTCTTCAACGATTATCGATTTGAAGCATCATCACTCATCAGGTATGTGCTTGATCTCTATGGCTGTTTAAGATTCAAAAGCTTGATCAATATGTCTGTGTAAGATGACAAGTACTGTAACTAATCTCTCTCCCTCTCTCTGTGTCTCTTTAGGTTTGTCTAAGAGAAACCCTTTGTTGATTTGTGATTTTAGTATAAAAATCACTGATCAAAATTGTAACTTTGTGAGATTTAGGTATTCAATTTTTTTTGACATTTCTGATTTTTTTTTGTTGCAGTTTTGATATAAAGGAGTATGTGAGTGGGTTTGGGAATCCAGATTGGGAAAAAAACCCATGATCCAGCTTCTCCAATGTACTTGTTGTTACTTGGATGCTTAAGAATGAAGCTACTTTTGTTGGGAAAACTATCATGGATGAATTGGCATTTGTGTAAATTTCTGCTTGGACATTTTTCCCTTCTTTGTGTTGAATTTGGAGTATTGTAGTTGAGTGTTTGAGTTGCATCGCAGAATTACAGGAGAGAATTTGCATTATGGTACACCTACAAACCCATTAACTCCATCTCATATTCCTGGTGGATCATCAAGTGGCTCGGCTGTGGCTGTTGCAGCTAAACTTGTCGACTTTGCTATTGGTATGTCATTCTGGTTAGCTTCAGTTTCTAGTACTGTATGACGTCATAGTATAATAAGCTAGTTAATAATGCTATTAGTATTCTTTTAGACTTATCATGACGAGATTTAGATTCTCTGATATGGAACAACTTTATCTTGTGTGATCACTTGGGCAACCAACAAGCTAGACAATGCTGAGAGCTTCCCAGATATTCTGGATTAATCTTGAACACACTCGTAGTTATGAACATTTGTATTTAATCCAACAACTGCTAAAACAAATTACAGTACTTGTAAGTTGTTCATTTGGGGCAAGAAACCTGCTGTAGGGGGTGGACTGTTTTTATTTTGGTTAATGCACATACAAACAACGGTGGGCTAGCTATCTAATTTTGATTTGATAAATTGATAAACTCTTACTACAGTATGCATTGCTGAGTCGCTCATATCTCTTTTTTCTATGCAAGTTCGTTGATCATTTACAAACTCTCTTCATCATTTAGTAACTCTCTTCTCTGTGATTCTCACACACAAAAGACAAGACTGTTTTAGTAACTGTTCCCAGATTACATGCCCAGACTGTGCCCAGATTACATGCCCAGACTGTTTTAGTCTACTATTTCTATCATGTTTATTATACTGTTTTATTCTACCATGTTTTTATGATGTTTTAGTAACTCACCCCTTCTGCCATCTCTCTGCCTTGTAGGTTACCATCATGGTTGAAATCTCAGAAGATGACGTTAGAGAAGTTCTTGAAAAAAAAAATCAACATTTCCCGCCATATGGGCGGGTCAGACCCGACCCGACCCGAGTCCTGGGCGGGTTGGGTGCGGGTGATTTTTTTTTAACCCGACCCGACACACCCGTTGTGCATCCCTAGGCTCAACCCGTACTATAAAGGGGTAAAATTTCACTAAGAAAACCAACTAAACAATAAGAAATCGGCATTAATAAGAAAAGAAAAATTCATGTTATTTCACTCTCGAGTCGATAATATATATATATACTACTGAAAAAAGATATATATACTACTGAAAACTGATAAGCTGAACATGTTCTGAATGTTAACAGAAGTTAATTCGATAATAGAGATAAATGGATAGTAACTGAAGTTCAAATGCAAAACAGATTAAGCCATTTACACTAAACTACCTGTTGAATCAATGAAAACACCAGAAAACACAACCAAACCATTATCCAAATATTGGGTTTTTAACAAAATCATATATTGAGTTTTAAACAGAAACATGGAACCCTAAATTGTGAATAATTAAAGAGAATAAAAATTGGGTAGAAAATCTAATTAAAGATTAATACTAAAACAAAAAGCAATAAATTGGAAGAAGAATACCTATTAAATTCGTGCTCTGCAGCAGAGAAATTGAAGAGAGAAATGAAGAGAGATTGAAGAGAATCTCTAACGAGTAACGACCCAAAAGATTGAACTCAATAAAACCAGCAGATAAATGGGAAAACAGTGGAGAATCTAACGACCCAAAGAAAAACCAGAGAGATTGAAGAGAGAAATGAAGAGAGAAATAAAAAGATGGAGGCGCAACACTGCAGCAAAGAAATGAAGACAAAAGAAGGATCGATAGCTTTAATCTTTTATAGCAAATCTGGATCGTTGGATTAGATTAGAGTCTAATCTAACGGACAAAAAAATATATTTGAAATATCGGGTTATACCGGTATTGGACCGTACCGGATTTACCGGCCGATTTTTTTGATCAAATACCATATCGCCGGTTTGGTGTGTTTCGTTTCGGTATATGTCCGATACCGATAAAACCAACAGAATATCGGCCCTACCGGCCGGTACGTACACCGGTTTAACGTGATCACAGGAAAATATTTCTTTCTCTCTATCGAATTGAAAAATGATTTCGCCGTACATAATCAATAGGACATTACGTGTCGTGATTTTTGTGGTTGCGGATTACCACGTGTCAAGTAGTGATTATCCCAAAAAATATACTTTCAATCTGACACCCTTCACGTGGCTCATTTCTATGTTGCGTCCAATTTTGTGGAGATTTTGTATGACAGTTGCTAAATGAAGCCCATGCTATGATCTGCGTACCCCCTTCGGACTAGTATGACATTTTACCTATGCTTGGTATAGATATTTGGGACCTATTTCCTCCACCCAACCAATACATGTCTTTGAATTTAATAAAGATGTTTTTTGTTAAAAAAGTTTAAAATGACAAGAATACGAAGGTACGTGATAACACTAGTAATGTAACTTTGGATTTGGAATTCCAGACGGAGGAGAACATGGTTTTCCTATAACTTTCAAAGTCAAAGTCGAAACCAAAATCAAAGTCAGCAGTTAAATGAAAGTTTTTGAATGGCGATGCAGATGATTTGATGATCACTTAAAAAGGAATATTAGTGGTTAAATTTTTTTTTTTTATATACTCAGAAGAAGATATCATTGATCCAGTATGAAATATTTGACCTAATAAAAAAACATTAGTTATAATGGTCTTGTTTTATATAGACTAATACTCCTGCTAACAATCTTTTCATTCAACGTCTATCTATTTTCTATATATTTCTTCGAAACTTAATTTCCAGATGATAAAAACAAATACATAAAAAATATCTATTGAAAAATAGAGAACCGTCAGTTCTGCGGTCAAGCGCGTGATAGTGTTCACCCAGTCAGAGTGAGCGGTATATTTAAATGATGAAATGTGCTATGATGAGTTGACGTGGGAATGGGCCCCACAGTCCATTCGACAATGACCCAAGCCGATGAAAATATCTTCCCTCCAGATTTGGTAAAAGAACGCGCTACGAAAAGTCGACACGGTCCAATTACAGTAGCGCGTGTGAAAGATCACTATAAATAGAAGATAGTTGAAGTGATGTAAGAAGACCCTAATCTAGGGTTTCCCTTCCCCCAAACTATTCACTTATTCCACATAGAAGAGAAGAAGAAAACCCAACAGAGGAGGTCTTCTTGGAGATGTTATTGTATAAGATTTTCATCAAAGTTTCTTGATGATCAAACTCTTCGATTGATTACATATGTGGGCCCAAAGTCTTTTGAACCGTCCACCTCTATTTGATCAGAATGGCAAGTACGCAAGCTGGATGGGATATTTGTAGTACTAGTGTGGGTGGATAGATAGTGAAGTGCTGGAGTGGATGGATATACCTGTTCCTTTAAATAGCAAAATATCAAAAACTTTTCAGAAGATTTCCTTCTGTTTGAACAGTATCATTTGTTATTTATGGGGGCATATGAAATCTGACTCAATTTTGTCTATGGCTCAGGAGAATAGTAGCGTTCATTTCTTTCGAGAATGTACTAATTCAGACAGTCATTTGTTTGCATTTGCGCATGAATTACATTTTTAACTATTCCTTTGTTTGGGACAGCATAAAACATAGGGCTTTTTCTCTATTCATTTGTTTGGTACACTGTAATACGCACAAATTACTAATCGTAATGATTCAGAAGAGTTTCGCAATGGTATACACACATGGTGGTCCTCTCCAACTCCAATCCCCCCCTTCTCTCATTGATTAACGGTCAAACAGTTGGCTTTTCTTTCCGTTTTTCGTTTTCTTTGCTTTTCCTCTTCGTTATAATTCCTGCTACCAAAGAAAAGCAAAATGAAAAGAAATTGTCAATCAACAATCAAATTTATTGGCCTTTTAAAGCTTATTAGAACTTTGTTATAATTCAAGACAGACAATGGAATCGACACGTAAAATTCAGCAAAACTGATTTGTGACTCCCAAATTTTATGCTCCCAGTGCTCCCAACATTAGTTGGCGCACACATGGATTCCAGCTACTCAACTTTATATCTTTGTTTTTGTTTTTCATTTGAAATTGATCTGTCTCTCCCTTTTATATACGACTAATAGTTTTTTTTTCGTTTTTTGTAAATTATAATAGCGAATGACATCTTATCTTTATAAAGAACACAGTGTTGGTTCAACTTCATTTGTGACCTTTTCTCGTATGTGGGACTCTCTCTCTTCTTGGGTAGATAATCGATCATTTAAATGGTTTATTTTGAGATGAGTTTGATCTGATGATATCCTTTTTTTTAGTCTAAGATTGGTCTTTTATCTTTCTTCTTCATCCCATTTGATTTTTGTTAATTCAAACCCAAAACAACTTTTCTTTTCATCTTGTATATGATCCCATAAGAAGTGATTGGATAGAGTACAAAAACAGAAACACAACAAGGTTTAGGGGTTTGGGTTAAGAGTGTAAAGAAAGCTGAGTTTATATATGGATACATCAAATTTTCACTTTGATGGTTATGTAATGTGTCGAAATACAATAAAAATAAAATAAAATTCACTATTTCTACTCAAGTTGTAATGCTTTAGACAATGAATAAGGAAGTTTTGCATTCGATAGATTTCATCTGAAACTCACTTGTTCTCAATGTACCTAGCTTCCTTTGATGCTTTGCATATTGGGTGCTTGTAAAATGTACTAATAACTCGGAATTAAATAAGAGGGTTGAGAAGAAGCTTTTGTTTGCTCAAACACTAAGAACATATCATATACGTTCTTCATTCAAACACGATAAAAATCATACTTAGTATAAGACCATTAGAAAAGAAAAAAAAACCTAGACTCACTTACTTTTTCGGTTAGATCACTCATGACTAAACCTCAATGTAATCAAAAGAAAATAACAGAAAAGAGAATCACACAGGGGAATCATGACTCGATTATGTTTTGTTACAGAGAAGATAGAAACAAATAAAACTAGGATTTTAATTTTAGGATAAGTATGTAAAACTTAATAGTTTGTTTTCACGTGGCTACCAACTAATGTCGGAAGTATTGGGGGCATAAAAATTGGGAGCCATAGATCATTTTTGAAAATTCAAGGACAATAAAATTGCCACGCTGGTAGTCGAACAAATCTAGCAAACTACTTTTGACACGTCGACATTAAAAAGATTTAGCCAGGGAGCGAATACAAGCCTTCTCGCAGCGTTTCGAAACTACCCTAATGTTTTTCGGGTAAACATTCTTGAGATGGTAAAAACATGGGGAGTTAGAATTCTGGTACCATGTTTAACACTAGGCCATTCACTTTACATATATGTTTTTTCCTCCTATACTTCGCAATATACCAGAATGGTGGAAAAAATAACTTCGGAATGGCAAAACTAATATTGTTAAGTATGTTGATTATGTGTAAGCAAGTGCAAGTGGCATTAATGCAGCACTGGGAAATGGATTTAGATTCGGTCACTTCAAAAATAAATAAATAAGCTATGAGATATTTGTGTGAAAATTGACTTGTTGCAGTTGCAGTACAGTTGATTAAAATCAGTTATTGCATTTATTATCCTGTAAAAGATCCCTTCCAAAAAAAAATCTTACTATAAAAGATCGATCTGTCAATAATATCTCTTATCTTGAAATATTATTTAGTTTAAAATGGACTTATCCAAAAAAAAGTGAGAAAATCTCGAGAGCTACGTACATCATCCTTACTGCAAACAGTCCATATATAGTTCTATTCCATGTTCCCTTACAACTGCTTTTAAGACTTTCCATAAAGGGTAATCGACTAATAGGCTATCATTTATTATCATATAAATATTCATGCAACTTGATGAGGTACACATGCTCCTGGCTGCTGGCTGCTAGCTGCTGCCAAACTTCCTTCGGTCATTGTGTGTATTCAGTGTAAAATTGTCATATTTTAAACCAGATTGTTATCCTTGCTGCCATCTAAATCTGTCAGCCCAGTCGGGTCTTTTGGTCATTTTTTGGTAACCTATGTAAGTTATGTAACCATACATGAATCAGGAACTTTATATACCAATAATAAGTTCTTAAACCACAATGGAATTCTCATAGATCTAAGTTGTGCCCAACACATTAGTTCAGTGCAATTTTATTTAAATGTAAGCCGAAACTTCCTTGTGATATGCAAAGACATTACAAAAGTGTTAACATTGGAATCAAACTAGAGTATATGAATACATGTTCAACTTACAGTTATGAAAACCATGTAAGCACCATACACTGCTTTCTCTATCACTTTTTTGCTTTCCTTGGCATAATTAGTACCATCGTAAGGATCCCACTGGAAACTAACCAAAATGTTTTCAAACGCGTTCTTAACGAGAAGAAAACCACTGATCCAATTACTTAAAAAAAGTGATGTAAATTGATACATTCAATTTAATCAGTGAGACAATATGTTTCTTATCAACCAATTATTCTACCTAGAAGCTAAAAACATTGTGTACGCATGACTGGAAGCTAGCTTGAAGTACCCAAACCAACAACAAATAATCCTAAATGACATATTCAACTGAAAATTAGTTAATTTAGAAATCCTACTTTGAACAAACATGTCAAAATCTTAAACATCATAAGAAACAAAAAATTAAAATAAAACAAGAAAATCTAAATAAATGGAATTCATACCAATTCCACTATATATGATACTGTTTTTTTAGGTTTAGAGAGAAAATTTTGGAAAAGAAATTGGGGTTCTAAAGTTTCAAGAAAATTAATTGGTTCGGTAGAGAGGGAGATTTTTGACGGAGATAAAAACTTAGATAAAAGGTCCCCATGGCAAATCTCCATCTCGAACTGGTTTATTTTCTCTCACATAAGTTCGAAAAATGGGAACACATTCATTCGATCTTGTTTTTACACGGAAGGTTATTTAAGTCATTTTACTATAATCACCACTCAATTTCCCGACAACTGGATTCTATTCCACTCATCGATCGGTGCAATAGAAAGGGAAGTTTATGAGGTAATTGGATTTCAAAATAATCCAATTCTAAATTTGATAAAACTGTTTGGTTCGGAGAATTGGCCTGATTCCCTTGGAGTTGGATTCTTAACCCTCCATTTCTCCGAACCAAACACGTTGTTACTATGGTCCTATCCTATGGATGGATATGAACGTATTATGTTGTAAAAAGGAAAAGCCTGTGTCACCTAAAATATTAATATTAATTTTTTGGTGAAAATATATAAGGAACACAGGTTTATTCTCTCTCTTTTAAAAATCAGTTATAAATATAATATATATTTATAGTTCAAAATATATAATCAATCGTTAAAACCAGTAGTTTTAAATTGAATTTAAATTTTCACTTTTTCAGAAGGACTAAATTAATCTTTATCCATTATATATTATAAACAATTTTTCTTTTAAATATGATTCCATTAATAATGGATCATTAGTTATGGGCATCCTTCAGGACATCCACAATGGGACGATCAAACTCCTCGATCAAAGATCAAAAAATTTGATCTTTGATCGGGGGTAAGAACAGCGGGAGATGATCAGGCGAGTTTCTAGCACGGCGTTTGGTGGCAAGCGAGGTACTATTTTCTCGCTTGAAAAAACGGACGAGACAATAACCATCGCCTGGTACAAGCGAAATTGTATCCCCCGCCCAAAAAAAAAACACAGGCGAGATTCCAGAACCCCGCCCAATACCCAAGCGGAATCCCATTCTTTCGGCTGTTGAAGCGACGTACCAAACACTCGCTTACCACCCGTGCGAAGAAACCGTGTTATGAAATGATCCGGGCGAGAGAGTATAGGGTCGTCCCTCGAACGTGCTAGTGATTTGTGTGGGATAATGACGGGCGAGTGGGTAGGAGGTCGTCCGAGTGCAGGAGGCGAGAATTGTACCTCTCGCCTGTCAAATTCAGCCGTTTATAACCCTAAAAATCAACATTTTCTGTTCTTCAACTTCTTCGCCTCCTGTAGCCTTCTACTCGCCCAGCCGCAACCCTACCACAAACCCATTTTTCCCAACAATTCCTTCCGTTGACGAGAACCCATAACCTCGTTTCCATTTTCATACTAAATCTTAAACAAAATCCAAGCGAAATCAAGGTATATCTTTTACCCTAAAAAATTTAAATTTAATTGTTTTAATTTCATATATAATTTAGATGATTTTTTTGTTAAATTAGTTGTAGATGTTGTTTAATTACTATATTATAAACCCATAATTGAAATATGAATTTGTGTTATAATTATAAATTTGGGAATTTATTTAGGGTTTATGTACATGTTATGAATTAGGGTTTAAAATTTGTTGTTATTTGTTAAATTGAACATACAATACGAAATTGTTGTAGCTTAATTTGTGTGGGTTTATGTTTAATTTTTGGTTGAATGTAGTATGTTGTGTAGAAATCAAAGGAATTAATTTTGATTTAATTTAAAAACAAATGTGTATGGAAATATTTGTAATTGTGTAATTTGAATTAGATTGGTTATAATTGGTGTGATTGTTGGTATTTGATAATGATGTATGTATTTTTTGAATGTTTGATGTATAATTCTTTGTATAAATGTGTATGGAAATTTCGCTTTTCCTACATGTTTAGGTGGTGTTTAATTAATTTTGAATGTTTATGCATTGTGGTGATAGATTGAGTATATTTACAATGTTCTATTATTTGTTTCGGCAGATGTCCAGCAATGTTGTTTCGAGATGGGTTGGCAGAAAGAAAACCAGCAAAAAATCTAAAATCACAGAGGATTCTGAAGCACAGTCCATGGTCCCCGAGTCGGTAGATGTTCCGGGGTTGGAACATTAAACCGTTGTCGAAGATACGGAGGAACATGTTTCTACAAATATTACATATTCCTATGACGCCAACTTCAGGTTTGACCATCGTGGTTCTCTTAAATCAGTTCTACAGGTCTACAAGAGAATTACTCAGGAGTCTAATAGGGTCCAATATATAATAGAAAGGGGAGGTTGGGGCAGATTACTATCCCTACCTGTAGTAGATTCATCCCACGCTCTAACTGATTTTATTATCGAGCGGTTTTGGGATACTATCAACACATTTTATTTTTCTTTTGGGGAGCTTGGGTTCACTCCCCTCGATTTGGTTATGTTGACCGGGCTTAGTATCGGTGTCGGGAGATCAGTTCCTTATGAGCCACAAAAGTTTAAATTTGAATATGTCCGTGCGAACATCTTTCCTGAACTGAAAGATAATGCGGTATGCAAAAGAGAAGGTGTTCCACAACAGTGGGTTTCAGATGCAATAACTCTCAAGTTTTTGACCACCTATTTTGATATCGCTACATTGAACGCGGCGAACGATGATAGTGTCCTTGCTGATAGAGTTGCGAGGGCGTTCTATATGTATGTTCTGGGGAATTTCTTTTTCCCAAATGTAAAAACATACATTGATGCAGGATGGTTGGCTGCTTTTGAAAATCTAAATGAAGTTGATCAGTACGACTGGGGTGGTCCTGCATTCTCAAAATTGTATTTGGGTCTCGCCACGGCTTCTAGCGGACAGAAATCACTATCCGTCCAATTCCAAATTTTGGAGGTAATTTATTTAACGTTAAATGAATTAAATTTTCTTAAAATTTAATTGCTATGTTGTTAAATCATCTTCAATGTATTTATGTTGTAGTTTTGGGGATACGAATATCTTGGGATATTTCGTCCAAACAAGACTACGGCTGAAAGTGAACATGAATGGCCAAGATGTCGTAGGTGGTTCGCCCCCTGGAAGAAGGGTGTTGATATCGTGAAGTCAAGGACTGAACTGAATCAGTTATCTGCAGAGTCCGTGACTTGGCAACCATGGCTTACTGCAGTTATACCGGAAGAAACTGGTTGCAAGGCAATAGAACTTTCTGGACAACGGGTTACATTCTCCTGGCTCGGCACTGTAAGCTGTCTAGTTCTTTTCTCTTACAATTTACATTTTCCAACTCGTACTATTGTGACATGGTTGGTATTTATTTATTGTCATTTTATTGGATAAAGCACAATATGTATCTCGGAGACCGTTCTTGGAGGCAGAACAACCCAACTTGGGGTATTCCTGCAAACCCCCTAGTTGCATTTCCAACTTCGGTGACGATGAGATTGAGGACATGACAGCCAGAGCTCAGGACAATTATAGTGAATACGTACGTGTCGTGGAATACGAGGTTTATTATGAATATTGGCGACATGTTACCAACCTCTACAAATATGTGACGGTAGTTGATTGGGAGGTTGAGACGACATGTTACCAACCTCTACAGTAGTTACTACTCGTCAGATGAAAGTTCACTTGAAGCGAACAGTAATAACCTAGCAGTTACTGCTGGTTTAATGTTGTCAAATATGAACGCTCCACATACACGTACAAAACTAACAAGACAACGTGATGTAGGTGCCAAAGGTCTATGGAGAGACTATTTCTGCAACAACCCGACATTTCCGCCGAATGTATTTCGTAGAAGATTCAGAATGCGTCGAGAGTTATTCAACCGTATATTGGGTGATGTTGTTGCGGTAAATAATTATTTTGTGCAAAAAAATGATGCTTGTGGTGTTCTAGGCTTAACCCCCCACACAAAAATTACTGCAGCAATTAGAATGTTAGCTTACGGTTGTGCGGCAGATGCAATCGGTGAGTATTTACGTATTGGGGAAACTACAGTTTTGGAAGCAACCCGCAGATTTTGCAGGGTGATAGTCCAACTATACGAAAAATAATATTTGCGGACACCAACTCAACGAGATGTTGAACTCCTCCTCGATGAAAACCAAAAAAGGGGATTTCCAGGGATGCTTGGTAGTGTGGATTGCATGCATTGGAAATGGGACAAATGCCCTTCCGCTGAATCCGGGGCTTATACCGCTTACAAGGGTAGCGAAAGTATTATTTTGGAGGCAGTGGTGTCGTATGATCTTTGGTTTTGGCATGTATTTTTTGGTATGCCGGGTTCAAACAATGATATCAATGTGATGAACTGGTCGTATATTTTCAAAAAACTCATCAACGGTAAAGCACCGTTAGTTAACTTTGAGGTCAATGGAAATCAATATAATATGGGGTACTATCTTGGGGATGAAATATACCCAGAGACAGCAACTATTGTGACTACCATAAAACATCCTGATTCCCAAAAGAAACAGAAATTTTCAGCTATGCAGGAAGGTTGTCGAAAGGATGTTGAACGGGGGTTCGGGGTATTACAAAGTCAATTTGCAATTATCAAACAACCCGCAAGAATGTGGATGACGTGTTAGCCTATATAATGAAAACTGTCATTATTCTACATAATATGATAGTGGAGGATGAACGTATTCCCGGTGACTGGCTGCATGACTATGAACAACGAAGCCATGGTGCTCCATGCGTCATTTCAAGGGACAACACTGCTCAACTTTCAAGAATGGTGAAGGACCAACGCATACGTGCAGTATTCGATAAACAAACTGGGGTTCGTTTGAGAAATGACTTGATCGAACACATATGGTCATCTGTTGGGGATGAGTGAATTTTCTTATGGGCTTTTTGGCTGAATGTGTTGTAAGGACTACACTTATTAGTTACGTTTATATTTAAAGTGATCTTTCGAGTGCATCTAGTTTCTGAAGTAATTTTAAAAAATAATTCCAAAAAATTAGGAGCCGTTAAAAACATAAAAATCTATTGCTATTAAACTAAACTGAAAATTCTAAATAAATGCATCAAATTAAATAAACAATATGACAATAGTAAATAATAATGGCCTCTATGATTGGGTTAATCTTTTTCTCAAAATTTTACCCTTCCCCAGTTCGATGTATTGTCTTGATACAACATCCATTTGTGACAGATCCATCGTCATTATACGGAATTCCTCTTCTGCTTCTTGCCTAGCTTGTATTGCCGCAAACTTTGCATTTGAATCAGCTAATTTAGCTTCAAACTTTGCTTTATCATTAGCTAATTTTGCTGCAAACTCAGCATCTCTTTGTGCCATCTTCATATCTCTTTGTTCCGTACATTTGGCGTTGAAGCTTTGTTGCTCTCTATAAATATTTTCCATCAATTCCTGTTGTTCAGTAAATTTTGCTTTCCCTTTTATCTTTTGTCGTTTCGCCTCTTTTTTCCCCATTGGACGGATTACTGTGTTTTGGATATCTCCTAGGTCGTCAAAGGCGCTTGGACCATCTAGGCTTAAGTCTGGTGTGTCCTGTACGTCATGAGATTCATTTTCGTAATCAGACTCTGCTTGTGATGAATCGAAAACAAATGTCGACCTTCTTGAATATTTAATATTTTCTAGCATAATTGTGTAGCAATCTTCATGCTTAAAACTTCGACCAGTGGCTTCCCGAAAAGCCTACGGACTTCTGCGAACTGGTGTTTCAATTCAATATGTTAAAGGGTATACAATCATATGGATTAATGTAATAAGCATAATTAAACGAGTTGTTACCTTATTTTCAGGTCCCCAGCCAGTATGATGTTCCCTTTCTACTTCAGCCTCCTTTCCAGACAATAGCGCAACATCTTTACTTATAATTTGAAATCGTTTCTGAAGGGAGGTCCAACTACGTGCTGGCATAGTAGGTATATCTTCTTTCATCCGGCATAGAATACGTGACCATAATTGATCTTCACATTGATCGGTACCAATGCTAGAATCTTGAGAAATTGACAAATGAATTCTACACATCGTAACATCTTCAAAAGACAAAAAATTTGGACCTCGTGCTTTTGATGGTGGCATTTAACTAATCGATTTCAAATAAGAACCAACTTTAGAATTTTCACACAAAATATGTATGAATTCAGTAAAATGCCATTGGTCTCCTATCCCATATATATAGGGTAAAAATATAGCCGTTAAACTCCAACGGTAACATTTCGGAAGTATTAACGGTCACCTGAACGATATGGTATCATCTCGCCCCACCACCAGCGCATCCATGGAGGCTCGCCCATCTCCATTCTAGGCCCTGCTGTCTCGTCCAATCGTAAGCGCCACTTTAGAATCTCGTCCGTGATTTCAAATTTTGGACGGTATGTCAGCACCTCGCTTATGTGTAGGCGGTCTTATACGGTGTCGTCTGGTGGAGAGGAAATTCAGTATCCCGCTTGAGCTGGCGAAATGACAACTCTTCGCCCGTATTTTTAAGCGAGATTCTGGAGAATCATTCGGTGACAGCCGAGGCCTTATAATTTCGCGCGACTATAATTTTTCGTCGTCGATCAACGACGAGATTTAATCTCGAACAGTGATTTTCCTCGACTAAAAATTATAATTGATCGACGACTGTGGCTGCATTTCGCCGACTATCGATCAAATTCAATCTTTGATCGTCAAAATAGTCGACGATTGCAGATGCTCTTAGAGCTGATGACGTTCCTTTCTCTTTCTTTTTCATATATACATTCACTTCTGATATGGTTACCTTTTTTTCTCTCCTTGTTTATTCTTTCGGTTTCTACTTCTTTCTCTTTTTTTCAAGTTAAAAACCTTTTTTTTTCTCCCTGTTTTATTCTTCGATTTCTATTCCCTTCTTTTTTCTTTTTTCACATTAAAAAGTCCATCGTTGAACCTTGTTAATAGTCTTAACCGCGAATAAGAAATTGATAGCAAACCTTAATGTATTTACTATGGAATTGCTTCATAGCCTGTTTTGTTTTCGACGTCCCCATGGTTCAAAATCCATCAGACTTTCATAGTACTTTTTTATTCATTAACAAATTTATGAGTAACATTTAGTTTTTCATGCCTTCACGGCATTATACACTTGTTTACTGTTTTTGAGCTTTAACTGCGAATTTTCCTGCACACGTCTCTAAATAGGGATGTTGATAATCGCAATTTTCGTTAGTTGTGAAATGTGAGAACTTCATGTTTCATTAGTAGTAACTTGTGAAAACTAAAATTTGCACCCTTTAATATTTCTCTTGAAAAGTTTAATTTTCACGCGTGTAAGAGTAAATTTTTTTTCTTCACATGCATTTTGAGTGATAATATTTTTACTCACTTGTATATGTAGGGTGAAAATTGTAATTTCGCCAATTATGAAGTTACAATTTTCTAAAGTGGCCATTTTTTATCTGAATGTTTATTTCATTAGTACTTTGAGTAAAAGTTATATTATCACTATTGTTTTTTTCCTTATAAATTTTGTTTTAATTTTTACCGTTTTTATGTGAAAATTATATTTTTTCACATGTTTTTTTTTACTTATAAGGTATTGAGCGAGAAAATAAAAAAAGCTAGGTGAGAGCAAATTGTATTTTTATGAGTAAGATAAATCATGGGAGAGAGATAAAATCATGAAAGCAGATTCTTTAAGGAGATTTTTTTGGATTAGAATTAAGCACAATAATTCATAGCCTTTTTTAGGAAAAAACGTTTTTTTAATTAAAAAGAAAATAAGAATTATTTTCATAATTTAGGTAACTCGATTAGGTAAAAGGTTAATTAGATAATCAGGTTTTATTATAGTTAATTATAGGTTTTTCATATATACAATTTTATTGGTGGGTTTGTGATAAAGAAAAATAATAAAAAAAATTCTTAATTTTTTGTCAAAGGATAAAAGTTATTCCAAATTTAAAAAATTATAAAAAAATTCGTTTTTCCGGTCCATGTTTCTCAACGTGCACCCCTTTCTTTTCAGCGCATACATGCACCCCTTTCTTTTCAGCGCATGGTTATTTTCTAAAATCTCAATTTTCCGTCTATAGAGTAACGTTAACCACAACCCAAAATGGATCATATAAGTTAGGTTTTTTTCATGTTGTTTTTTTAAATTTCAAACATTAAAAATTAAATCAAGATCAAACATCCAAAATAAAACAAGATCACGAAAACAACACACTAAATAAGAAAATATCGGAAAAAATGGATTAGGGTTCTTGAGGTTTTTAGAAGTGCAATACATATACCCCGCATGAACTGTTAGTATATACAATCACCCTTACGTGAAATGCTAACATTTACAACTGCCCCTCATATACTCCAGCCAACGTTCAATTTGTTTTACATATTTCAGATGCGTCATTCAAACAATCATATATCCGTAGAAACCACGGAAAGAAAAGGGACATGTGTCCGTCATGGTCGAGCTGGTCCTTTTCTTAAGGTCTCTATTATGGTGTGGTGTATGGTCGAGGGGTAAGGTGTGTATAAGATGTGGTCATCCGTTCATGAATGTTTATTGCACAGTTCTTACTGAATTAACTTCTTACCAGTCCGTTAATAAGAGATAACTCGTCAACGAAGAGAGATGTTTTGAAGTCGCCACCTAACTAAAAGGAGTCATGATCCTTTTTAACTAGTTTGAATTCTTTCGGGAAAATAAATATCTAGTAATCACTTTCATTTTCATGGTCTCCTATTAGAGAGTCTGGGTAAGGAAATTCTATTACGGGATTGGAAGGTGTTAGGCACCCATCAACCGCTCAGTCATACGATTGGCCTCTACTTCATGATTAAATGGGGAAATATTTACAATTTATTTTTACCAAAACATACATATGCAGACTTGTGATTAAAGATCTAGAATCTAGAACTTGTTGGAAACTGAGAATAGATTTTCATGTTTGTTGTAACCGAGGCATAGTTGGAAGCTTAGCGAAGCTTTAACTGTGGATTTAGAAATCAAGAGTTTAGATCAACTCTCAAAAAATTTGGTTTTCTAGGGGGTTTAGGCCAACTCCTAATATACTGAATATACTAAGAGTCTAGTTTGACTCTCAGTTTATCATGTCAGTAAAGGATCAAAGGAAGTCTCAAACATGATAAGAATCATCTAAAGTCTAGGAAAATTTTAGACCTAGTTATCAAAGTTTTTAGAGCGGCTCCGGGTGTGACAATAAAGAATTTAATACCGATTCTAAACATAAAAGGGGTGTCACCTAGTAGTTTAGTTCA
Organism: Papaver californicum; assembly: GCA_023531435.1. Lineage (NCBI taxonomy): Eukaryota > Viridiplantae > Streptophyta > Magnoliopsida > Ranunculales > Papaveraceae > Papaver > Papaver californicum. Next base: position 1,310,384 of record JAJJMC010012129.1, read on the forward strand.
ACTATGTGTTACACATTTTAAGTTATGGCTAATTTTAATCTAAATTTTGAATTGGTTTTAATACCAAAATTTAATAAATAATCGGTAAAGAATTGAGAATGAATTGATACATATTATATCATAATATTGCTGAGTGTTTTTAACCCACTATAGGTCCTTCTTTTTGTTCAAAATTCAAAATTTAGGTGAAATTTCAAATTAAACAATTTACCTGCAGTCTGTCTCATAAATAATGGAAAAAAATAATTAGTGTAACAACTATTATTTTTATTTTTATTTTTTTGGTAATGGGTCTAATGTGAGAGGGAATTTCGCTTTATACCCAAATTTAGATTTACCCCTATTCAGACAATTAACAGTATAAAATAATTATACACAATTTTTAACATAACATAGTAGCAGTTGCGGTGTTACTACGAGATTGAAAATCATCCCGTTCCCGCATGACTATAAAGTTTACCAGAGGAATAAGTAATTATTATACCTGGAATATGATGTTTGAAGGGCTTCTTGATGTAATTTCTTGACTCCGGTAAATACGCAAAAAGTAGTTAAAGTACTAGTAAGATATTGGCCTATTTATAGCATTTTGAGGATGAGTACGCGAGGAATCCAAAAGAGGAAAGAAATGGAATAGGAGGAAAAGTTGACAGTGGAAATAAAAGTTATTTGGAATTTGACTCCCATTATGTGTAGGAAACCAAAAAAGGGAAATGTAATGAATGTATTACTATCCACTTTTGGTAATGTTGGGTTGGTGAGTGAGTAGGAGAGTTTTTTATCCACATTGGGATATGGGTAATGAGTGATATGGAATTGAGTGTATGGTGTGGAGATAAATAGTGTTTCCTTTCTTTTATCTCTCCTTTTGAAGCATAAAAAATGATTTTTACAGAGGATGCGAAATTGGGGTATCAACAGTTGCCCCTCTTTGAGAGTAACACTCGCGGTTAACGGGCAAAGTCGCGACCGCGATTTCACACCAAGCTTCTCTGATAGACTTTTGGTTTGACAAACCGGTGAAAAAGGTCTTGACATTGGTCGGGTTCACCCCGGTTGAGCTTGTCAGTCTTTATTTATGCATAAAGTCCCAAGCTTTCTAATCCTTCTTTGTTGATTTTAGTCGCTTCCACATTTTTTTTCGACCACTAATGGATGGCTTAAAAAAGTTGATGAAGAAAGTTCTGACTTTGGTCGGGTTTGCCCCGATTAAGCTTGTCATTTTTGCTTTCACAGGAAGTTTCGATCCCTATATGTTATTTTTTACTTATTTTTCTTGAAGTATATCTCCTCGGTCTTTGTGTAGTGTCCAGACTTGATATGGCTTGCTTTTATTTCACGAAAAGATTCAGATAAAGTGTATTCCCTTTCCAAACTTCCAAGAGGAAGGAAATACCTTTGTTTCCTTATAAGATAAGGGGAGTAAGACCCTTCCCTAGTTAAGGAGTTCTTTTATTTCATTTTAACATGGTATTTAGACAACCAGCTAATGTTCTCCCTAATCCTCCGACTGCGTATACTATGCATGGTAGACAAAAAGTTGGTGTTTTGAACGATGTTGATAACCACGTTTCGGCGAGAATCCTTGAAGATTTGGTGCGTTCCACCTGGTTCCAAATTTCTTTCATTCATATTTTTCGTGTCTGCTTTCTGACGTTTCTCATGAATTTCTTCATTGTTGCCTTCTTTTATAATATTACCTTTGGGCACGTATTCGTGGAGGGACCACCGGCATAAAAGAGTGGTGGGTCGTATTAAGAAAATGCAAAGGTGTTCGTGAGACCGTACAACAAATCGGTTGGTTCAACTTTATTAATGCCTTTGCATCGTCCCATGATCGTTTGAATGCTCTAATTGTGGCAGAGCGGTGGTGGGGTGATACCAATTCGTTTCACTTTTCACATTGTAAGTTAACCATCATTTCTTTGGATTTCTACATGATCATCGACATCCGTGTGGGGACGGGAGCACCTGTATATTTGGGTGTAAATATGACTGAGGAGAAAGTTGGAAACATGTTGGGACCCCGTTGCAGAAACATCTTCCTCAAAAACTGGTATATTAGTTTAGCTAGCTTGAGAACTTGTTTCTCGGTTCGTGATCTGGATCTTGCCGATGACGCTAAAGTTGTCGAGGTTACCAAAGCTTTCCTTGTTTATGTTGCGGGGAATACCTTTCTTAGTACATCCAGTGGCTACATAAAATAAGGTTTATTGGAAGCCTTTGTTGATTTAGGCTTGGTGGGTTTTTATGATTGGGGGAGTTGTACAATGGCGTGCCTCTACAACTATCTCCCCCGAGCAACCCGCTTTCAAACAGGAGCCTTGTGTGGATTTTGGCCCATCTTGAATGTGAGCATATGTCACCTTGTTTCTTGTTGACCGATTAGTCTCAACTTTTCTTTTTCTTTAACACCCTTTTTGTTCTTCTTAACAGTTTTGGTGTTATGAGTATTTCCCGCCAGTCGACCCTCTTATGATAACAAATTCTCTAATAATCAAACGTTTCCTCGAATGGCTAAGTGGAACAATGCAGTTCGATTTTATTCGACCGCATATACACGTCTTTGTTTAGAAGAGACTACGGTTGAATTTGTAAGAACTTTTTTTTTTTTTGATATACCTCCATTCGTATCACAGATTTGCTGGGATCCTTGGAAGAATTATTTGATCCAATGCGATAAAATAGCAATTCGTACTATTCTTCCTAGCATGCAACGCTACCTGTTACGAGGTCCAGATTATTGTACATGGTATCTTGGTGACAGATTTGGGCGAAAAATTAGTCAACCGAACGCGACTCATCGCTTTCCCCTCTTGACAATACTTGTTTTACTTATGTGTCTTTTAACGATATGGATGAGATTGCACGCCAATCACAACGCTTATACGAAGACTCAGTCGACCGCGGATTGAATTTTGATGCATATTGGAGATATGTCTCTTTGGGTCCATCTATTTCTTTCCTTACTGCTTACCGTGAGAATCTTGTAGTGGGAGACCCTGGCTTTTTTCCTCGTCCGATGTTGATGGGATCTTCAAGTAGTGTTGTCGTTCAGCAGGCTCCATTACTTGGTTTGGTTCATTTGCTTCCTGCATGGGATTTTCAAGTTCCTATCTTTGGCACTTCCAATGTGGTTTCCATTGAAGGTGGTCTTTTTGACCGTGAGGGCATTATTGGTTTTCCTCTCCCGAATGATATTCCATAGGTACTGCTACTTTGATCCCTTGTCTTTAAGAACTTAATCCTCTTGTTAACTTTTCTCTTGTATTTAGGCTTCCAGAACCCTTCAAGAGTATTTGCTGCGTTTGTTGGATAGCAGAGAACGCCAATTGAAGTCGGTGGTAAATGAGATGTACATGATCTTGCTAAGACATGATGACACCAGTAAAGAATCACTAGGGAGACAAGCACGTATTGAAGCCCTTTCTGAATAATTGTCCACGCTCTGATTGCTTTACAAGGTAGACCATTTTTTTAAAAAAAAAATTGATTTTTTTCCTTTTTTTTTGCTTTAACTTTTTTGCTTTTTTTTTTTTTTTTTGTTTTGTTTTTTTATAAATAGGGAAAAGAAGCAAGTGGTTCGGATGAATGACCATAACGGGTCATGGGCTTCATTTCGGGTTATGCCCTAGAAAATAATTTGATGAAACTTAATTTCCTTCTTTTAAATACCTAGTCTTCTTCTTCTTCTCGACCATCAGCTTCTCCTTTTTCTGCTCTGCATTACCGTCTCCTTCAACTTCAGTTTTTTTACCAGGGACCAAAAAAGATATTCTTAAATCTTTCTTGCTTGTGCTAGATTTGGGCTTCGATCTACTCCTTCAACCACCACCTTCATCTTTTGTTAGTATAACATGTTCTTTAATTTCTTGCTTGTCTATTGCGACCGTTTACTGGTTGATGAATATGAGAGGAGGAAATTAAGCAGATAAAGAACACAATTTTGGAAGACGGTTTCACTGGGGATAACCTTTTTTGGTGTAATCCCACCATAGATCCGTATAAAGCTCAATTTTTCTGTATTCGATGTGAGTACGTTTTAAGATCTGCCTTAATGTTCGGCTTGAAGATGAAGATATGATGATCTGTGGAAAGATGCAAGATCATTTTATATGTATCTCCAGAGTACATAACAATGATAAATCAAGGTTTCAAAGTTGAAGCCAGATTTGGATTTTGATGTACTTGGAAAAGTATAGATGGTCTGCCTGTGATGAAAACATCTGAATCATGTGTATGAGATGACACTCTTGCTACCAGAATACATTGCTTTTGACTGATGGGAAATGGTGAAGAATTGGGGCTCAGTCCACACTCAGACTAAATCTTCTTCTTCCTGTGTTAGATCTTCCCTTCTTCCTTTTGATTTATTGTTTCTTTTTTTTTCTGTATATTTTGTTTTTTGTTTTTTGTTTTTTGATCCGCCTAGATTCAGCCTTTTATCTTTCAGAGGAGAAATTGTTCTAGATTTGTTGTCATAGATGATAACTTTGTAAGCCTTTTCTTTATGAATGAACTATTTTTGTTTTGGTGGTGCCTTTGTCCTGAATTTAACTTGCACTGCATGGGGATTTCTGACTCCGGTGAAGAGGCCTTAACTCAGATGATTCATCTTTCACAAGTATCATTAAAAAAAACTGAAGAGCTTGATTAGGCAAAAATATAATTATCACTCAAATCGTTAACTTGCAATTTTCTGCCTCAGTTGCCTATTTGGTATGTGCATGGCACAGTATTATCCTAAGGCTTTCATCATCGACAAATTTTATTTTATTTTATTTTTTAAATTCTTTTGAAAACTCTTTATTTCATTAAAAAAAAACTTAAGAGAAAACAATAAAAAAAATAAAAAATTTTATATTTCCCAACAGTATTATGGAACTTAATAAACTGAAAATTACCAAATTATTAGTTTAAATTTTTTGTCGTAGTTGCCTATCTAGTTGTTAATAACACCATATCCAATCCTAGGGCTTTCATCATCGACAATTTTTTTTATTATTATTATTTTCTTATTTATATTATTTTGAAAATAAAAACCTTTGATATTTTTATAACACTTTTTTTTTTTTTTTCCTTTTTTTTCTTTTTTTCTTTTTGAAAACAAATGGATGAAATAGAAACAAATGGATGAAAACAACAAGCAAATAAGCGGTGAGTATAAACAAACCAGTTGAATTTGTGAGAGGATGCCGGGTCTAGGTTGTCGGATAATAACAACATTGCCTTCGATTAGGCGTAATACCTTTTGAGTTGATCAGCCTTCGTAGGCCTTAGATGTTCTTCTCCATCTAGATCCATCAATTGTACTGCCTTTTCCTGAAAAATATTTTTGACAATGAATGGGCCTTCCCACTTCGGCTTGAACTTGCCCCTCAGGTCAGTATGCTTGACTGGGCGAATTTCCTTAAGCACGAGATCTCCCTCGTTAAAGTTACACGGCCGCACATGTTTGTTGAAATTGTGTGCAACTCTGTCCTGGTATGCTTGAGAGTGGAAGGTTGCCGCTAACCTCTTTTCATCGATCAGATTTAGTTGCTCGGCTCTTACTTTTACACATTCATCCTCAGGTAATTGACTCTCCTTTAAGACCCTCAGAGTTGGAATTTCTACCTCGATGGGGTGCATTTCCTCCATTCCATATATGAGTGAGAAAGGTGTATCCCACATTTGCAGTGCAAATTGAGGTTCTATACGCCCACAAAGCATATGGTAATTTCTCACTCCAATCTGTATATGTCTCTGTCATTTTCTTCAAGGTTTTGACAAGCGTCTTGTTGGCTGCTTCTACTGCACCATTGGTTTGGGGCCGATATGGTGAGGCTAGATAGCGTTTAATTTTGTACTTTTCTTTCAATTTGTTGGTTTCTTCACCGATGAAGTTTGATCCATTATCTGATATTATTTCATGTGGAATTCCATATTTGCAAATGATGTGGTTTCGTATGAAATCAACTGTCGGCTTTCCTTTGAAGCTTCTGGTTGAAATGGCTTCGACCCACTTGGTAAAGTAGTCAATTGCGACGAAAATATAATTGTGGTCATTGGAAGATGGATTAATTTTACCTATGAGATCGATTCCCCAAGTGAAAATGGCCATGAAGACGATAGAGTGTGAAGCTGGGACGGAGGTACGTTTATGATGATGGGATTTTAATTTATACTGCAAGAACATGGCTGTCGATGAGACAGTATGCAAGCACGGTTCGTTCCACATGGATTTCGGAATTGCAATCTCTAGTTTTTATTAATCAAAGTGCTGAAACAAAAAAATATTTTTAAATAGATTAGATCAATAAAAATTTAAAATAACTATATGAATTAATTAACCAGAAGGATAAAGGTCTATGGTTTTGGATTCCACTACTTTTTATGTTTGTACAATTAACAATTCAATTTATTAAATCTACTCTCAAACTACTCAAAACAGTTTTGAACCCAACATCATGTTTTGAAAAATAAAGCGTTTTAAATTTAATATTACAACTTTTGTTGTTTTGCAAAAAATCTAATTTCCTTCCCTTATAAAAGATCAATAGTTTGAAAATTATTTAGAACAGTTAAATCAAAGCATATTTAGAAGAGAAACTATTAGTCATTGAAAAACACAAAAGAAAGTAATTTTATTTAAGAAATTAAACATTAAAAATACTCATCAAACTAGCTTCCTCTCTAACCCTAGAACAAATATTTAGATAGTCATAGCAATTGTAGCATAAGAAAGTAAAGAAGAAACCATTAATTTCATTAATCTAGAAGAGTATACAAAGAAGAACGGACTCACAACGTCGCAGAAAGATTAAAAATCAATTATTGAATTTTCAACATACTTTGGGTGTTGTACAACCAGAATTGTCGTTGATACAATTCATTAAACCGTTCCTGAAACTATTTATTGTAAAAGAAAAGGCAACGGATTTGAATGACAGTTCTTGGTAGCCTTTTTTTTCTTCTTCTTCAACTTCTCGCTGTGAAGAACCCTAGCTGCAGAAAGTTTTCTAAACTTATTTTCTTTCGATCTGGCCAAAAGCCAGCCTCCCCCCAATTGATTCCACTCGCCTCTTATTTATACAACACCAACACATAACTCCATCATCTCTTTTAATCTTCGAAATATATGTTTTCTTTTATGAGAGAGATCCTGGCAGTGTAAATCTCGATCATGATTTTGATGCTGTTTCCTTATAAAATCTTGTGAATAATACTCTTTAATGTTCTTATTACAATAAGTGTTTCCTTTGATCTTGAATCAAACCTGAAAAGTTTTCTTCCCTTGTGAAATCAGTTTTTACCCTGATTTATTATCGAGAATATTTGATTTCCTTTTTTTTATTTCACGAGATTATTGTTGGTGACTTTGACGAATTTAAGTTGTAAACAAATCCTTACTTAAGACAAGAATATATCTTCTCTTAAAACTTGAAATACTCTCCAAATCACGTCAAGAAAATCTTCATAGATTCAAGTGGTAAATATTCCCACCAGCTTTTATGTTTTGAACTTGAAGAATGAGGCGGGTGCCTCTAGAAAAAGTATGGGTGCCTTTATCAATTCTCTCCGGGTGCCTTTATCAATTCAGGTGAATGCTTTTAACGCTTTTGAGACTAATTTTACACAACTGTTTATTCTTCAAAAATACCTACAAACACAATAAAATCACAGTATAAGTACACAAATGAGTTCTAACAATATAAAAATTGAGATCAAATAAGACACAAAAACGTGTCTATCACATGAGATTCCCATGTATATGGCCTTGGTGACACTTCATGACAAAGTTACAACAATCTGTCATCATTGTCGTCCAGTAGTATCCAAGGCGAGTTATCTTCTTACACATCATGTGAGCGTTTATATGAGGACCGCAATCACCATTGCAATAACGTTTCTTGTTTTGTGATCATTTACACACTGCAACAAGGTTCCATATCTTGATACTTTGTAAAGAACATTTGCACAAATAGTATACTGGCTAGCCATTCATCGAATATATCTCCTTTGTTGTTTTGTTGAATCTTCTGGATAAGACTGATCTTCGGAGTATCTTTGAATATCAACAAACCAAGAAGCACCATCTAGTTGTTCAGCAGCAACTTGAATGTCATAGAAGAATGCAAGTTCGTCTCTTTGGCTTATTTCGATGGATTTTACCGTTATTCCTCTGGGACTGTTAGCCAATATGCTAAAACAGCAAGAGCATTAGTGATGTGATTTTATATAGTGGTAAAAAGAGGTTCGATTCTCGAACTTGTGAAGGTAATGATTTTAGAAAATATTAAACTTAACCTAAACTAATAAAAATCAGGAAAATACACTAGAGATGATTTTTAGAAAATATGGAGAAAACTAGGAATCAGGAATCAGTTATTTCTAACAATTCATGTGATTAATCATGTAATTCTTTTTAACAATTTAATTCAAGTTTGCCAAAAATATGTTTCCTAAAAGAATAATTGTAAATCCTAAGCATGGGACATCAAGAGTAATTAACTAAGCATGACCCATCAAAAGAGAACACAACTATTTAATAAAAACCATTTTTTTCTAATTTAAATCCATGCAATTAATAATAAAAGAATTATAAATAATTAATTAAAAATAGACTTACCACATAAAATTGAGAGAAAAACCTCCTCCATCATCCCAGTAAATAAACTTAGCCCATGGAGAAGAAAACTTGCTCAAAAGATCTTTTCATTGCTCAAAATATCAATTACAAGGTTGAATAATAGTGCAACAGCTGAACAGACGCGTTTATAAGTGTTACAGAACAAGGTTCAGCCGTTGCAAAAGGCTAAGGCAATTGAAAAGGGAAAGGAAACTCAAAACTATAGGAAACAGAACAGCAACACTTAAAAGTGTTGCTGTGTCTTCTTCTTCTGCAGCGATGGGATGAAGAACACGGTCACCGGCGGTGACCGATGCAGCAGCAGCTGGCCGGATCGTGAGTATTCCGGCCACAATTCCGGCGACTCCGAAACTTCAATTCTAAGCTATCCTCCCCGTTCTTCTTGGCTTCTCTTGGTATATATAGGCTCTACAAACCCTAGGGAGAGTTCTAAACATAATAGAACTCTTTAAAACCTCTCCAAATCTTCACAAATCCGAATCAAAATATAACTCCCTTTTTCCGGCGAAACTCGGATTTGGGGCTATTTTTCCGGCGTAAACCTCTAATTCTTCACGTGTTTAATCTTGTATTGGTCCCATCTATCTTGTATATCAATTTGAGACGAAAATATGTAAGTTTAACCATGAATCAAATTTGCCAAAGTATGCAGACGATTTTCCGTCCCGACCCGTGCTGAGTTGACTCGGTCAACTCGGGTTGACCGATTTGACTCGGTTTTGACCCGAGTTGACTCGAAGGTACCCCTTATCAACTTCTAGGGTGCCAAATAACACTTGTCCTTGGGTGCCTTTATCACTTTTTGAGCCAATTTTTCCACAAATCTTTATTCTTCAAATGTACCTACAAAAGCATAAAAACACGTAATATTTGCAAAACCGAATACTAACTTAATAGAAACCAAGGTGCAAATTAGACACTAAAATGTGTCTATCAATTAGCACCCTAGGTTTTTACCGTAATTCAATGTGATCAAACTGTTTGGTGAGCTCTTCAAGGTATATATGATGTGGGGCTAACTGCTCATTAACTCTTCATTCTTTCTGGATTTGCTTGATGATCAGCAGTGAGTCTCCATATATTATAATGCTTTTGATATTGATTTCAATCACAGCTTTCAGTCCAGCTATGCAGGCTTCATATTCTGTAATATTGTTAGAGCATTGAAAACATATCCCGATAACAATAGGTGTATGAATACCTTCTGGTGACTCTAGTGGTGCTCCTACGCCCCTTCCTTGTTTGTTGCGGGCACCATCAAAATACATCTTCCATGGTTTGTCTTCGGCTAAGTCGGCGTACATCACCCATTTGTATGGGAACTCGATCTTTAGTTCAGTATTGTCTAAGAGAGTATGTGATGCTAGGTGATCAGAAATTGCTCTTCCTTTGACAGATTTCTGTGTGATATACGTGATCTCAAACTCGGAGAGTAAAAGCTGTTACTTTGACCTTCTTCCAGATAATGCAGGCTTTTCGAACAAGTATTTAAGAGGATCCATTCTTGACAACAGTTGAATTCTATAAGACAAAATATAGTGCCGAAAACGTTGGGTTGCCCAAACAAGTGCCAAACAAGTCTTTTATAACATGTTGTACTTAGATTCATACCCGGAGAGAGTTTTACTGATGTAGTATATGGACCTTTCTTTGACGTTGTCTTTGTGATATTGCCCAAACATTGCTCCCATAGAGGTATCTGTAACCGTAAAGTATAAAATCAACTGAACACCGGGGGTAAGGGGGACAAGAACTGGTGGTCTTGTCATGTATATATGGATCTTCAAATGCTTCTTGCAATCAGAGTTTCACACGGTAGGTATGTGTTTTCTTAACATCTTGAATATGGGCACACATGTAGAAGTAATTTGATTTATGAACCGACTTATGTATTGTAGCCGACCCAAGAATCCCCTGATTTCCTTTTTCGTCTTTGGTGGAGACATGTCGATGATAACTTTGGCTTTTGATAGATCGCATTCAATACCTCTGTTGCTGATGAGGAACCCAGCAATTTCCCGGACTTGTCGTCAACAAAACACTAATTGGTATTGAGCTCCAGTTTAAACTTTCGAAGACGATGAAAACCTTTCTTAGAACACCTGCATGATCTTTGATATGTGTGGATTTTTCCACCATGTCATCGACATAAATCTCTAGCTCCTTATGCATCATATCGTGGAAGACGGTTGTCATAGCTCGTTGGTACGTCGCACCAGCATTCTTTAGTCCGAAAGGCATAACCACATAACAAAATATTCCACACATATCTTCTTACGCCATTCTTATTTGATTTTATCTTGAAAATCCATCCATGAATGATAGCATCCCTTGTACGGAAGCGTTGTCGTCCAGGATATCGATTTGTGGTAACGGGAAATCATCTTTGGGTTTGGCTTTGTTCAAATTGAGGTAATCAATGCACATCCTTACCTTCCCATCTTTCGTTGGAACAGGTACAATGCTTGCAATCCATTCAGTATAGGCAACCTCCCTAAGAAAACCTGCATTGAGTTGCTTCTCCATTTCTTCTATGACTTTTAAAGTCCACTCCGGCCTTAGTCTTCTGAGATTTTGTTTGGCTGAATTTACATTTGGATAAATTGGTAAGCGATGAACCACCATGTTCTTATCCAAACCGGGCAAATCTTCATAAGACCAGGCGAAGACGTCTTCGAATTCAGTGAGTAGCTTGATCATCTCTTCTCTTTCTTCAATTGATAATGTCGTACCAATATTGACATTTCACGGTTGTTCTTCCATTCCCAAGTTGATTGTTTCTTCTTCGATAAATTCTGGCTCCCTTTCATTTTCTCTATAATATTTTGGATTTCTTCTGGGACATCTTCTGGACCATTTATCATTCCTTCTTCCTCATATTCAAAACTTCCTGCAATGCCATCTTCCAAATCAAATATGTCATATTGGTTTTCACATTCTTTTATTTTTGAAATCATACTTTCTTTATTTTTTTTGTTTTCAGTGTTTTCTGATTTTTTTTTTTCTTTAATATTAAAGGTGCATTAAAAATACAAATACCATCCTCTGGGGTCCACGAGGATTTTTGCGGTCATCCTTCGTCAGTTGTGGACCCTCATCATCCATTCTTCTTAGGTTGTTTTTTTTTGCGTCGAAAGAAGTTCCGACGTCCTTAGTACTTCGTGAGGAACAATCATGTAGATGCTCCTCTCGTGGTTGGGAGGAATCCGAGAAGACGACTGCTCCCTTTTTCTGCCGTGGTCACTCCAAAACCGTTCCCTTCCGTCTTCAAAGTATTCCTCCAAATTTTGGTTGATTTCTTCTGGGTGTATTTCTGAGAACTGATCAATCAACGTTTATTGTTAACGGCCATGTTGTAGACCAGACACGGTCGTTGGTTGCATAACATACGGATGCCCAACCAGTCAGGTTGTTTCCAAAGTTCTGTTTAGATGTTCTTCACACATTTCCAGTGGATTTATATATGACAAAAATGATTTGAGTTGACGAAGGGAGGACCCCTGCCGTTGTAGATTTGAAATGTCTTTGCTTGAGGGAATCACAATCCTAAACATGTGATAACCATGCAGACTTGGGCTGATCCTCTAATTCCCTGGGATGGGTTTTGTGTTGTCATACTTTTCTTTGGATCAAGAACTTCTATTTGCCTTCCATTTTATCTTTTAGATCCACTTGATTCGACTGCATCATTATTAGGGAATGAAGAGAAGAGTTGACTTACACCTTCATAGATAGGTTCCTCGGTTTCTTTTTGTTTCCAACACTTTGTCTTATCACCACATGTGCAATCTTCGCTGGTGTACTTGAAGCTAGAAGCTTTCCTTCTCCTTTTCGGACGAACCATTTTTGAAATGACGGTTGGGGCTCCAATCAATTCCTTGTTCTTTTCACTTCTTTCCAAACATTGTAGGCTTTCCCTGAGTCGAGCAGTACCCCAGGCCTGATGTGTCGAATGCCTTTCTTACTGGTATCGATATTGGTTGTGTGGGCCCTTATTTTCGAAGCCCGAGACCCATTCCGGGGAAGAACTTACGTTTCCGGAGCATGTTTGGCACCTTTCGGTTTCTATACCTGAGTTGACCCGAATAAGTATGATGGATTACTACTTCAGTTTTGTCCTCATACCTGATATCTGAAGTGTAATTGTTAATTAATGGGACCATCTTTATAGAGGCTTGATGAGACATTACTTTATTCTCCCCATTATCTGCATGTACAATGGTTAATTCATTCCCCATCCAAAATCTGGCTTTCTGGTGAAGGGAAGATGTGCCAATTCCGTTCTTATGGATTCATGGACGCCCCAAAAGCATGTTAAAACTTGCCACGATATCCATGAAGAGAAAGGTGGATTGAGTTTTTAGTGGCCCGACCCATATTTCAAGGGTGATTTCCTAATTTCTACTTGCTTACCATTATCTAAACCTATGACTGTTAAAGTTGATTTGTCACCTTTAGTGATGCGGTTGAGGTTGATCCCCGTCCTTTAAGCTGCCTTCAAAGAACATATGTTAACGCCTGCACCGTTGTCCATGAAAAATGATGGTACAATCATATTCTCCCATCCTATAGTTATGTAGAGATCTTTGTTATGATCCCTTCCCTCCGGTGGTGAATCATCATCGGTGAAGGTAATTGCGCCCGGTATGCTAGCCTGGTCAATGATAAGCAACAATTCACTAGGACTGATGCCGATGGGAACCTGGATTGAGTTTAGTGCTTCCTACAGGGCCTGACAATGAAAACGTTTTCCTTTGTTTTTTGTAACTATTTGATGAGCAAGTTGTCCTCTCTGATGGCATCTTCTTGAATGTTTGGCCTGGTTTGCACTGGGTTTCCCCTAGCAGAACCACCTGGGTTTTCGTCCCGCAGGTTAGGAGGATTGAAGCATTTTCCACCCCTGGTTTGGTGTTGCACCTCCTCGCATCGATCAGAGGGTTGTTCTGAGTATACGACCTTTCCATGCCCAACGATTGTGAACAAAGGTTTCTTGTGTGTCTTATGGATGTTGGTATCCATCTTGCTTTATGTTGCTTTTTCTTTGCCATTTGGAAAGTTTCTGGAGTCCTTTTTAGTTTGCACATGCCACTTTGTTACGAGGGATGATGTTTGATTACGTTAGCGTACTTCCGCCACATCGTTGGTGTTGCAGGATTCAATGAAATTGACTCCTTGGCTCATGTTTTAGGGTGAAAACAAATGTACTGCAAAATGGTACTTTCAGGTAGGTTCGGGAGATCAAAATCGAACAGGACGAGCCTAAACCAAGAAATGGCCATTCACGTCCTGCTTCAATTACAAAATGGAAAGGATTTGGTTAGGTCTTAGGGGAGGGAAGCAAAAAAGGTTGAGAAATATCAGTAGTGTATGAAAAAGAACGAATTCTCCTTAGAGGAATCATTAATTCTGTAAGTTGTGGTTTCTTCAGACTGATTGTGTTGTTGTCTTGTTCTGTCTTTCTTCGAATATATGAGAATCATCTATTTATAGTTTGAAGAGGACACATTGATATTCTCGTAAGTCGTGGAAGTTATGAAGAGGTGGAGAAGTGATGATTGTGGAGATTGTAGTTGGGCGGTTCCCAAAAAGTAGGGAAGACCTGTCTGACCACTACTCCTCATCCTCTCAACTGCTCCGTAACCGCCCACTTCTTGTTACCTTCTTGTTCTTGGGGGTTGTGTCACCACCCACGACGCCGTAGACCACCAGACCAATACCCCAATGAGAATCCCCCCATGTTGTATTTGATATCTCATGGAAGTAGTGGAGTTATAAGTCAATATGGTTTTGATTAAGTCAAGTCAAGTCAAATGACTTGCTAAGTCAGTGAGGTAAGTTGTGGGACTCACTGGATTGATAGCCAAATTGATTAGTATAGAGTCAGGGGAGTTCAGTGGCCATGTACTTTCTTGAAAGTAATGTGGCATATTTAATGGCTAAGTATTAGCTCAGAAGTGACTTATTGTAAGTCCGAGAGGCATTTGAAGCCAATTGTTGTAGAGGGCTCCTTGAGCAAGGAGATCCACTAGAATTCGTATAAGACTGGGCGTATTTATGAGGAAAGTAGCTAGCAAAGCCAACGCTAGCTACTTAGCGCAAATAAGAAGGTACTAACTCTCTTAACGTAAAAGTCTAGTGTGCTAACATCTCAGGAGTAAGACCAATATGCACAACCTCTAGTAAATGTTGATAGGTGCATTATTTGTATTATTTTGATACTCTAATTCATTGATTTCTTATTAGTTTTCATATCATTATTATTTTATTTTTTTTGCTTATGAGTTTCTTAGGAGTTTTGAAGTGTATTCAACCAAAGAAGAAGAAAGGAGTTCATTACGACACGAAATGAACAAGGAAGTTAAGTTCTGCCAATAAAGAAGGGTCAAAGACCAAATTCAACCCATTCAAATCCAGAAGTTCTTAATACCATTTTTAAGAGAACGAGAAGATGAAGCAAACGCAAAAACAATGAGGTCATTCGGAGTTCGTATGAGGAAGTTATGAGCAAAACAGCCGAAAGACAATAATGAAAAACTCAGCAAAATAATCGGGAGATAACAGGGAATTATATCTACCGACTATAGGCAGTTTTGGATACAGTTTTTGTGCTCCAACAATCGGTAGATAACATGGAAATCGAGTCTACCTATTATGGAAAATTATCTACCGATTATGGCAAGTTTTGGACACAGGAAAAGTCATATTTTGAGCCCTTACAATCGGTAGATAAGGAGGGTGTCGTGACTACCGATTATGACTCGACGTGAGCCACTTCTAAGACACGTTTTTGGCTTCTAAATCAAGGTATCATGGTTCCATTAGGACTCTAACACCTAGATATGATGAAGACTATATAAGAAGACTTCCATAACCTTAAGGAGAGACCTTTTACAATTGAAAACACAAGGAGAACAAGAAACTAGGGCTTGGAGTTGCGATTGAACATCACGATTTATGGGGTTTGCTTTACTTGCTTTCTTGATTATTTTCCATCTTATTGGTTAGAGATGTAGTCCTATGTTGGAAAATATGTTTATTAATTGAAGCATTCATTCTCATATGTTCATAATCTCTTCAATATCGCTTATGGTCTACCGTTTACAACGCCTTGTACGATCAATTGCTTGTTTGTCTAAGTCGTGAATTAGATGAGCATGCATTGACATATATAGCTAAACTATGGTTTCAGATCCGGAATTGTTGAAACATCCTTGTTACAAGTAGCATAACATAGTTGTTAGTGACGGGATGTTACCATGCAATTATGTGTAGAATCGTGACCTAGGTTAAATCCGTGTGGCTCTTGCAACGGATTGCTTATTGGCTTAAACTTGAGTGGCTCTTGCGCCAAGTTATTTGTTGAAAAGGATTCAAAGAGTGGCTCTTGCGCCTTTGATGGTAATAAGAGTTTTATCGGAGTAAGCCTGCGATAGGGTGCTATAGGGTTATTGATATTGAGAGTGCATGAAGGTTGAGTGTGATTTAGCTTATAACATGTTGGAAGATAGAAGATGAACTCTCTAACCAATATTCTTTTTCTCTGATATTCGTTTTAATATATTTGCTTGAGTATAATTTAGTTATAATCACAACCAAAACCCCCCTATTTACATAAGTAATCGAAAGTAATTAACAATAACCTGCCTCTCTGTGGCAACGAACTTGTTCTTATTATTATACTCTAATCTATATTAGTGAAGTAAGAACTTGAATTAATTTTTCTTGGCTGACAACCGACCAAAATTTTGGCGCCGCTGCTGGGGAGGCATATCGGATTGTTATTTTGTTTTCGATTTCTTATTTCTAGTTTTTAACTTAGTTTCAAGAATTGTTTTTCAGGTACTATTGCTTTCGTGAATGCTTAGAGAGGGTATACCAAGTCCCATTGGTATACTACTTCGATCAAGCACTTTACTAAAAGATTTCGTTCGAGCAGTGAACACTCCACTTCCTCCAAGTACATCGTCAAGTGAATTCGCAGATTCAGACGTAGAGGAATAACAAGAAACAATAGGTGATACAAATCGTACACTCAAAGACTTAGCTTCTCACAAGTTAGATATGCAATAGTGGTGTATTCCGAAGAAATCTACATTCGAGATCAAGCCAGGGTTGATTCGAGAACTCCCAAAGTTTCATGGAATGACTAATGAAGATTCAAATAAACATTTGATGGATTTCCATAACATAGTCATGGCCATGCTACCAGCAGAGACTGATGCTGATGGAGTCATGTTACGAGCTTTTCCATTCTCCCTGATGGATACTTCTAAGGAATGGTTATACTATTTACCTTTTGGTAGTGTCACAACTTGGAACGGTCTGAAGAAACTCTTTTTAGAGAGATACTTTCCTGCATCAAATGCGACTCAGATTCGTAAAGAGATTTGTGGCATTAAGCAGATGGCAGGAGAGACATTGTATGAATGCTAGGAACATTACAAGAGATTGGTGGCTAGCTGCCCACATCGTCAATTCAGTGATTTATTGATCATCCAGTACTTCTATGAGGGTCTTCAAGCAAGTGACAGAAATCTTCTCGACGCTGCAGGTGGTGGTGCATTAGTGAACAAAACAGTAGCTCAAGCTAGAGAGTTAATTGAGAACATGGCAGCAAATTCTCAACAATTCTCAAGTCGTGGGTCAGAACCACTCGTCAGGATGGTTAATGAGGTTACCTCTTCACCGTATTTAGAGCATAAAATTGGTAATATGGAGAAGATGATGCAACAAATGGCAGCAGTGATCACCTCTCTTATGAAGAAGTCGCCGAACAGGTGAATGCATTATTCCCAAATCAGCAGAGACAACGGTATGATCCTTATTCCAACACTTATAATCCAGGGTAGAGAGATCATCCAAATTCCAGTTATGCGAACAAGCAAGCTGCGGCTCCAGGGCCGGTTTTCAATAATCCAAATGGGTTCCAACAGCAAGTACAACCTCCACAACAAGCTCAAAACTCAGAATCATCGAAGATGCTCTCCATGATGAAGAATATGACGACGTTGATGCAGAAAAATCAGCATACAACTGATAGTGCGATAAAAGAGCTACAAACTCAAATGAACACGATGACTGGTAGACTGAATCATATGGAGACACATAATAGTGGGAAACTACCTTCTCAACCTATCGATCCAAGAGAAAATGTCAACACCGTGACATTGAGAAGTGGTACACAAACTGTGCAACCAGAGGAAGCTGAGAAAAACAAAGATCCTAAGGGGTCGGTTTTGGAGAAAAAGATTACTGACTCTTCCCAAACGATGAGGTACCTAAAGAAAACTCTAAATCTCATGTTTCTACTTATGTTCCTCCTTTACCTTTTCCTCGCAGGTTTGCTAACTCGAAGGAACAAGATAAGGATATCTTAGACATTTTCAAGAAGATTCATATGGATATTCCACTCATAGATGCGATTAAACAAGTCCCTAAATATGCGAGAATTCTGAAGGACTTGTGCACCAATAAACAAAGATTAACTAGTAATGAGGTAATGAGAGTGGGGGAGAATGCTTCGGCTATTTTGCAAAAGAAACTCCCACTCAAATGTAAAGATCCCGGTAGTTTTGATATTCCTATTGTTATTGGTAACACAACGTTTAATAAGGCTATGCTTGATTTAGGAGCATCAGTAAATGTTATACCTGTATCTATATACGAATCTCTTAATTTAGGACCTTTGAAAGAAACTGGAATTTTTTTACAATTAGCTGACCGTTCTAATGTATACCTAGAGGTATTGTTAAAGATGTGCTTGTGCGGGTTAATCAGCTAGTCTTTCCAGCAGATTTCTACGTACTGGAGATGACAGATGGATCAACTGATTCGTATATACCGATGCTACTGGGACGTCCATTCAAACGAATGGAGAGAAAAAAATTGACGTATATAGTGGGACATTGACAATGGAATTTGATGGAGAAATAATACGTTTCAACATTTATGAGGCGATGCGATATCCTAGTAATGTCCATTCTTGTTTCTCCATTGATGTTATTGACTATTTAGCTCAACAAATATGTAATTTGGAGAGTAATGATCCATTGGAGACTGTTATCACGAGGAGTATGGGTTTTAAAGAGCTTACGGATCCAAGAACCGAGCTTAAGTTAGGGGATGAATTTGAGGAGGCTATTGGTGAAACGTTGCAACAATGCCCACCAACTCATGATATTTCATTTATCTCTTTACCATGCACTAATGAAAAATTGTTGCCATCTGTCTTGCAGGATCCTAAACTAGAACTTAAGCTTATTCATGATCACCTAAAATACATGTATTTGGGTGATAATGAGGAGTTGTCGGTAATAGTTTCTAAGGAACTAACTGAATTGCAGGAACAAAGACTTATTCGGGTGTTGAAGGAGTATAAAACGGCTATAGGATGGACAATTGTTGATATCAAGGGAATAAACCCTTCTACGTGTATGCATAAAATACTACTTGAGGAGGGAACAAAGCCTACAAGGGAAGCTCAACGTCGTTTGAATCCTCCAATGATGGAATTAGTAAAGAAATAGATACTTAAGTTATTAGATGTGGGAGTTATCTACCCCATTTTTGATAGCAAGGAATGCCAAGTCGGGCTGAAGACGTTAAACTAAGCGTTAAATGGGAGGCAACCCATTGGTTTTGTATTTCTATCTTTATCTTTTGCTTTTTATTATTTTTTCATATCATGTTAGGATTTCCCATCTTGATTTACATTGGAGGAATCAATTTACATCGAGGACAATGTAAAATATAAGTGTGGGGGAGTAATTAAGCATATAGAGTTTTTAGTATTTGCTTTTGTAGGTAGAATTTTAAGACTTTTGTACATATTTGCATGAAAACCTTCAACTTTTAGAGATTTTAGAGTCACTTAGTATACTTCTAGCTACGTTTACATACAGAGTTCTAACCAAAATAACTGAACTTAGAAGTATTAGAGAACTATATTTAGTGTGCTTAGTTGTTGAGAGGCTAGAGCTGACAAAAATGGACTTAAACCGCTGATAAAGAATACAGTATTAGAAGAGTTGATCATTCAATACCCATGAGTGAGGCACCAGACCTATAATTCTTTGTACCTGTCTAAATTGTCCGTTTAGAGTGTTTCATCTGTGCAAATTCCGGGTAGAATGATGAGCTACCTAACCTCGCACCAATTTCAGCACTACTTTTTGATCTCTTGAGTGATATTTCTATCAATCATGAGGGTGCCATCAGAACTGCTAACTCTATCTTGTAGTCTTGTTTGCAGTTGGCACCATTCTCTCGACAACAACAGGTCCATAGAAACATACCATCATCAACAAGCGGAACATCAAAAATTTGAAGGAAAGTTGAAGACAGTCAAGGTTTACAAGCAACCGTTCAAGAAAAAACAAATTTCATATTCAAGTAAAGCAACAATACAATTAACATAATTATATATACATGTTGAAGACTTATGTACAAAAGCGAAAGAAATCAAAAGATGTGAGTCAGTGAAGTTCATGATATCGAGGCAATACAAGTTATGGAGAATCAAGTGGTAAAGTCTTTATCCCACGGCTGTAGTAGTTTCATCATTTTATTTATTTTTTAGTTTATATTTTGAAGTCTTCATAAAAAAAATGCTTATCATTGCTTTAGTTTATATTTGTTTTTTGTATTCAATCATTAAGGTCGTGGGGAAGAAGAAATCTATAAAGAAGTTTCAAACAACAAGAAATTGAAAAAATTATAATTGTCAAGAATCTACGAAGTTCAAGAGTTCATCATCAACAGTTGAAGACCAAAGACGTTTCTATTAGATGCTGTGAGAGTGGTGCTAATTATGAATCGGATGAGAGGGTAAGTAAGCCTTCCCATCCTCACATAGTGGTTGATTTATTTTCTTAGAGATCATCAGAAAAATGAAAAAAAGGGTTCTTTTTCGTCCCACGTTCTATGGGATAAAATCTTCATATGATTCGGAAGGTTACCTTCCCTTCCTACCATTCAATGTTGAAGAATTTCTATATTCACTCTTGCATGCACATATGTGAGAACCATAAAGTGTGTCTTTTGAGTGTCAAATTCATAAAATCTTGTTGGTGAGGCAGAAACATTCGGTCGCTCTCGAACCTGGATTCTTTCATATGGTGGTTTTATCCTAACTCAAGGGATAAGCATGAGAATAATGTTCTCTATATTTCTAATTTCTTATTGTTAGTGTGCAGAAACTTTATGTCTTTGTATCTCTTTGGATGCAGGTGCTTTGGAATATTTGAAAGTTAGAACTTTGGTTTTGTGGGTATACCTCTTGTAAACCCTCACGAGACTATAACTCGTCCACTAGGGACACCTAGGGGTTTAAAGGCTTGTTACACATGCTAAGTGTAACCGTATCCTCAAAATAGAGTTTTTGTAGTTTAGGTTAGTTTAGATTTGTAGTTTACTCGAGGACTAGCAAAAGGAAAGTGTGGGGGAATTTGATAGGTGTATTATTTGCATTATTTGGATACTCTAATTCATTGATTTCTTGTTAGTTTTCATATCATTATACTTTGATTTTGTTTGTTTATGAGTTTCTTAGGAGTTTTGAAGCGTATTCAACCAAAGAAGAAGAAAAGAGTTCATTACGACACGAAATGAACAAGGAAGTTAAGTTCTGCCAATGGAGAAGTGCCAAAGAACAAATTCAACTCATTCAAATCCAGGATTTCTTAATACCATTTTGAAGATGACGATAAGACGAAGCCAATGCAAAAAGAATGAGGTCATTCGGAGTTTGTATGAGGAAGTTATGAGCAAAACAGCCGAAAGAAAATAATGAAACACTCAGCAAAATAATCGGGAGATAACAGGGAAATTTATCTACCGATTATAGGCAATTTAGGGTACAGAAAAACTTCGTTTTTGAGCTCCAACAATCGATAGATAACATGGAAATCGAGTCTACCGATTATGGCAAGTTATCTACCGATTATGGCAAGTTTTGGACACAAGAAAAGTCACATTTTGAGCCCTTACAATCGGTAGATAAGGAGGGTGTCGTGACTACAGATTATGACTTGACGGGAGCCACTTCTAAGACACGTTTTTGACTTCTAAATCGAGGTATCATGGTCCCATTAGGACTCTAACACCTAGATATGATGAAGACTATATAAGAAGACTTCCATAACCTTAAGGAGAGACCTTTTACACTTGAAAACACAAGGAGAACAAGAAGCTAGGGATTGGAGTTGCGATTGAACATCACGATTTCTGGGGTTTGCTTTACTTGCTTTCTTGATCATTTTCTATGGATTTTTAGAAATCCATGATTAACTAAACCTTTCTTATTGGTTAGAGATGTAGTCCTATATTGGAAAACATGTTTATTAATTGAAGTATTCCTTCTCATATGTTCATAATATCTTCAATATCGCTTATGTTCTACCGTTTACAACGCCTTGTACGATCAATTACTTGTTTGTTTAAGTCGCGAATTAGATGAGCATGTATTGACATCTATAGCTAAACTAGGGTTTGAGATCCAGAATTGTCGAAACATCTTTGTTACAAGTAGCATAACATAGTTTTTAATGACGGGATGTTACCATGCAATTATGTGTAGAAGCGTGACCTAGGTTAAATCTGTGTGGCTCTTGCACCAGATTGCTTAGAATAACCTCAACTCACAAAGACCATTGCTTTCATTGGGTTAAAATTGAGTGTCTTTTGCACCAAGTTATTCGTTGAAAAGGATTCAAAGAGTGGCTCTTGCGCGTTTGATGATAATAAGAGTTTTGCTGGAGTAAGCCTGCGATAGGATGCTTTAGGGTTATTGATATTGAGAGTGCATGAAGGTTGAGTATGATTTAGATGATAACATGTTGGAAGATAGAAGATGAACTCTCTAACCAACGTTCTTTCTCTATGATATTCATTTTAATCTATTTGTTTTAGTATAATTTAGTAATAATCACAACCAAAACCCCCCTGTTTACATAAGTAATCGAAAGTAATTAAAAATCACTTGCCTCTCTGTGGGAACGAACTTGTTCTTATTACTATACTCTAATCTATATTAGTGAAGTAAGAACTTGAATTAATTTTGCTTGGATGACAACCGACCAATAATTGTACTAGGGCTATGAGGCTGGTATCAAGAAAGTTTGAAGTTAGCACTTCAATTGTATAGTTAGCACTGAGGTTTTAGCATTGTAGTACTTGTTGATAAGTCGCTAAGTATGGTTAGGAATGCATCGTCCTTGGTTGGGAAGCGCTAGGCTAGCATGGGATGCATTTGCATGGAGACGCATTGTCCTGGAGAAGTGCTAGCTTGGAGAGATTATGGCCTTGGACGCTCTGGCTAACAAGGGACGTGGAGGAGCTATGACGCTGATGCTAGATAGGGGCGCATTGTCCTTAGAGGCTCATAGGCCTCAGCGACGTGCATGGATGGCTAGGGGTGTATTGGAGCTAGGACGTGCATGAGCTTTTACTAGAAACGCATTATGAGTCAAGGGTGCCAAGGATAAGCCATGGGCGTTACGGAGGAGCCAAGGGTGTCACGTAGAATCCGTGGGCGTCACGGAGGATCCAAGGGTGTCACGGAGAATCCGTGGGCGTCATAGAGGAGCCAAGGGCGTCACGGAGAAGCCATGGGCGTCACGGAGGAGCCAAAGGCGTCACGGAGAAGCCATGGGAGTCACGGAGGAGCCATGGGCGTCACGAAGGAGCCAAGGGAATCACGGAGGAGCCATGGGCGTCACGGATGAACCAAGTCCATTACGGAGCTAAGAAGCGACTTTGGAGGCGCATAGGCCTTGTGGCGCACTTGGCCACTAAGGTTAGCGCATTTAGCGCTTAGATTAGGGTTAGCACTTTGGTGCTAGGGTTTAGGTTCCAAGGTGATGATAAGTTGGCCAAGGCCTTATTAGGCTAAAATGTTCTAGCTAAGACCATTTTTGGTTAGTTAGCACTTCTCAGGCGCTAAAGTTCAGCACCAGGAAAGTTAATGCTTTTAGCGCTATTGTGGCTAATTGGTGCCAACGTGTTGTTAAGCCAAATAGCTAGTGCTAACTTGGCGCTAATATGAGAAAAGGCTAGGGTTAGCCTAGATGAAAGGTTCAATGTATTTTTTTATGTTATTGCTTCTCAGTTGTGGTGCGTCCGAGAGGAGTGGCGCATTATTTGTGGCTTATATTTAAGCAAAGTGCTAAAGTAGCATATTTGGGATCAAAAGAGCAGTTTGAGATAAGTCCGTTGCGAACGAAGCGTTAAGCTAGAATATATTTTGGGGTTTAAGCATTAGCTATACCCGAATTTGGTAAATATTACCAGAACATCGATGCATATCGAGACAAGTTCAAGGAATTCAGCCGTGAAATTTTATACGACTTGAGACTAGTTCGATATGGCATAAATATTGTGAATATTGAGGAGACTACGAGGCCAGTTTAGAATGTTTGTAGTTGTTCAGAGAAGACTCAAGTTTGTTTTATACTAGTGGGCAATCCATATAGGATCTTGAGACTTATTATGTAGAGATTATAAACTACATTTTTAGCATGGAATGCCTGTAGCCTTTTGTAGAGATTATATCCTCAATTCGCCTACGGAATATAAGGAGGAATACAATATTTTTTGTTTTGAGGTGAAGTCAGAAGTATGCGCACAAGTATGTGGGGATATTTCTATGTTCCTACAACTAGACAGAATGACGATTTTTACAATTTTAACCCTTATCAAAAACTCACCATCTACAACTCCCTGAATGTGCTGGTAAAGGATTCTGGTGGATATTGGATTCCTTGGTTTCTCTCTCAATAACTATATTTCTTTCATCCAGCGGGTCTTGGATTAGGTGTTTGAGGACCCAACACGAATTGGTATCATGCCCGGCCCCTTGATGAAAATTACATATCTTTGATTCATCAAAACCCCAAGGCTTGGGATTAGGCATAGGTTTGGGATCCCGGAGCTGAATCAATTTTTCTTTGACCAACATGGGAAGGAACGTACTGATTTCTCCATTGAAGTAAGAGAATATTTTATTTTTTCTCCATCTTTTCTCAACATATTATTCGCGTTGTCCTCTTTCTTGCCGAGGTGCTTCAGTGAATGGTGCCTTCCTTGTTAACCCAATGTATGTGGGTCTAGTAAGAACTGGATTAATATAATTGACTTCTTTTTTTTTTTTGAGATTTGCCCCATAGGAAATCCTGTGTAGGCACCGTCTCTCATAGCGTCCTCAATGCTTGCTCATTTTCTTCGAAAATCAGAAACATTTTTAGGGCCGGATATGTTGATTAGGCCCCTGTAATACATCGAAACATTTTTATTAACATTTTTAGTTGTGCTTCACCAGATGGTAGTTCGAACATTTCGAACACTTTCTTACCCCATTGACTCATCCATTCGATGAACCCTTTGTGTGCCCCTTGTCGGAGGGACTCAAGTTGGCGTAGGGCCACAGTATGATCCGTATTTTTGGTAAAATGTTCAACAAACGAATCAATCATGATCGGCCACATGGATATTTTGGATTTTTCTACATGTTGATACCAATCAAGAGTTAATCCATTCAAGCTCTGGTGAAACAAATTCAACAACCAGTCATCATTTAACCCTTGGGGCTTTAGATAGTTCAGGTATATCTTGATGTGAGACCATGGGGGTCCCCGATCATCATATTTTACCATTTTAGGAACTTGAAACCTTCGGTAAGGTTTCCTTTTGGTGAAGTGTACCACAATTTGCTTTCAACACCGATGCTGACTTCAATCATTGAAAGCCTCTTCATTACATGCTCTTTGAAGTACTCAAATTCCAAGTGTTATTTACTAGGTGGTGTTCTTTCATGTTGATCTATATTTTCGTCATCACCCCCTGGATTTCTGGATTCCCTGTCTCTGTTTTCCTCTTCATGTGGATTTAGAGGGACGCCTTCAGGTCCCAAACCATTTGTTTGTTGACGAGAATTAGAACCCCTTTCGTTATTCGCGTTGTTTCTAGCCCCATCTTCCAGCTTCTTAAAGAACTTGGGGAGTTGTTCTTCGATGATCTGTTCCATCTTTGAGGTGAAAATTTCAGGATTACTAGTTTCTCCTTGTTCGGATTGTGAAGGAGGCATCTTGATCAGCCTTTTTCCTTTTCCCCGGTTCCAGCTGCGAATGTAAGTTCTCTTTCGCGTTATGGATGCTTGCGATGATATGATTACCTGGAATCACAAAGCTTGTTTTGGTGATCAGTATAACAAAAGATAAGATTATAAACATTTCCCATTAATCATTTTTTTCTTCAAGACGAATCTCTTAGTTCCCCAGTGACGTCGCCACTATAGAAACCGCAGAAAGACACGGGACAGGTGTCCGTCGTGGTCGAGCTGGTTCTTTTCTTAAGGTCTCTATTATGGCGTGGTGTATGGTCGAGGGGTAAGGCGTGTAGAAGATGTGATCATACGCATAGTTCTTACTGGATTAACTTCTTACCAGTTCGTTAATAAGAACTAACTCGGCAACGAAGAGAAATGTGTTGAAATCGCAACCTGATTAAAAGGAGTCATGATCCTTTTTAACTAGTTTGAATTCTTTCGGCAAAATAAATATCTAGTCATGACTTTCATTTTCATGGTCTTCTATCAGAGAGTTTGGATAAGGAGATTCTAGTACGGACGAGATGTTGTTATGCACCCATCAACTTATCAATCATAAGATTGACCTCTACTTATTTAAAATTTATTTTACCAAAACATATATATATGCAAACTTGTGATTAAGGATCTAGAATCTAGAACTTGTTGGAAACTGAGAATAGATTTTCATGTTTACAATAATCGAGGCATAGTTGGAAGCTTAGTGAAGCTTCAACTGTGGATTTAGACATTAAAAGTTAGATCAACTCTCAACATTTTTGGTTTTCTAAGGGGGTTTAGGCCAACTCTTAATATACTGAATATAATAAGAGTCTAGTTCGACTCTCAGTTTATCGTGTCAGTAAAGGATTAAAGGAAGTCTCAAAAACATGATAAAAATCATCTAAAGTCTAGGACAATATTATACCTAGTTATCAAAGTTTTTAGAGCGGATCCGGGTGTAACGACAAAGAATTTAATGTTGATTCTAAAGATAAAAGGGGTGTCACCTAGTAGTCTAATTCGACTATGGGTTACGCATTTTAAGTTATGGGCTAATTTTGATCTAAATTTTGGATTGGTTTTAATACCAAAATTTAACCAATAATCTGTAAAGAATTGAGAATAAATTTATACATATTATATAAGAATACTGCTGAGTGTTTTTAACCCACTATAGGTCCGTCATTTGGAGTTAGGATTAACTCTTTGTTCAAATTCGAAATTTAGGTAAAATTTCAAAGTAAACAATTTACATGCAAGTTGGCTCATAAATAATGGAAAAAAAAGGATTAGTGTACAAAAATTTATTTTTATTTTTATTTTTAATTTTTTGACAATGGGTCTAATGTGAGAGGGAATTGATAGGATTTTTTAACCTACGCAATCGCACGACAACTATAAAGTAGAAACGACAAGTACGGGTTTGTCTACGGAGATTGATCATAATATTTCTAATTAATTATGTGCTAAAATAAGATATTGTTGTTGTTGATTTAAAAAAATAAATTTAAAGGCAATTACTAAAATAAATTGATTGACTGAAAAATAAGAGGAAATTTTAGGGTTTCGGATTCCACTACTTTTGATGTTTGTAAAACTTAATTAATCACTAATTCAACTATTACTCTCTAATTACTCAAAACCTTATTGAATCCAATCTCATGTATCGGAAGATTTATCGTTTAATTATTACAAATTTCATTGTTATTCCAAAAGTCTAATTCTCTTTCGCTTATAAAATAGCAATAGCCTAAAGACTATTCAGAACAATTATTTTGAAGCTTTTAAAGAAGAAAAAATTATTAATCATTTAATAGCTCAATTTTGGAGTAAATATGTCAAAGAAATTAAAAACTAATAATTACACATCAAAAATAGTTTCCTCCTATACCCTAGAGAAGAAATTTATCCAATCATGGAGAAGAAAACACAAAAAATTGATTAAACATTGAGATTTATTAGTGTGAAAAAGGCTTACAATTTTCTTATCGATTTAACGACTGATTCCAGGTGCAGTACAAATTTTCCTTAATTTCTAGTTGATTTACGATTGACTCCAGGCGCTGTGGAAGAAAGACGGCTCAATGGTGTATTAAGCTTCAGAACTGTTGTATACACTATAACAGAAAGTTGTTGCGAAAGATGTTAAGAGATTAACAACAGTTTGGAAATCTTCTCCCAAATCTCCAAAAATATAATCTATTTAACGATCATCATCTCGGCAGATCGAGAGTTAACTTTCGATGATATTTTATTTTTTTTAAACCAACTTCTTTCTTATTCGAGGAAATATCCTTGATGTTGTTTCTATAGGTTCCTTGTTCGAACAATATATATATGCTGAATCGTGCGGGCTGGAAGAAAAAGAAATCTCCGAGAGAACAATATCTCACGCGTGATTTGAAGTTTGAAAGAGTTTAAGATTTACACGATTTTATCTCGATCGTTTTTCAAGTTTCCTAATCTCGTGCGTCTTTTAACAAGGCAAGAAAATCTTGTTTCCCTAATACTCTTTAAATATGTCCAATCTTAATCATAAATTTCCCACAGATAAGAAGGTATAGATTCCCGCCGAATCACATTTTAAATTCAAATAAAGGTGGCTTCATTTATCAACTGTGTGTGTGTCTTTATCAACTGTCTCCGGATGCCTTTATCAATTCTCTTCGGGTGTCTTTAACACTTTCTAGCCAACTTTTCTCCACAATTATTAATCTGCAAAAATACCTAAAAACACAAGAAATGTTAACGTTAATACAAAAATTAAAAGCTAACAGTATACATTATCGGGACTAAAAGAGACACAAATATGTGTCTATCAAATACCCCCAAACCTATACTTTGCTAGGCCTCGAGCAAAACTAACCTAAAAATCCTAACTCACTGTCGCAGGCATCGCGATTGCACTTAGCGTGTCCAACAAGCCTTTAAACTCTAGGTGGTCCTAGTGGATGATTTTTTTCTCGTGAGGGTTTATAAGAGATATACCCACAAAACCTTTTACTCCAAACTCTACCCTGCTTTGAATCCAATTGTTGTACACGAGTTTTTACTCAAGCGTACTAAAATTCATATATAAGAAAACAAAGTACTACTTAGAAAGTCGTACAATGGACCATGATAATCTATCAAAGTTCAATCACATGAATAAATTTAGAACATGGATATGGAGATGATAAAGTTTGCACATGTTGACTAAGGAGAACGGTGTTTCCCATATATGTCTGAAGGTTTCCGTCAGGATGAATCTTGATGGATTGAGATACGCTCCCACTGGTTTTAATCCTGATACTAATATCGACTGTTGGTATATACAAGGGCCCTAGCGGTTGATTTATAAAACTGCAAAAATAAAAACAGAAGGTGATATGGTTATGATGATTCTGAGATATGGTGACGACTATCATGTTATTTCTAACACCTGAACTTTGTCCTTTTATGAATAGACCGTTTAGTTGGGTCCCTCAAATCCTACAGCCAAATTTTTTATTTCCAACTACTTATAATGGCCAGTGTCATCCTGAATTGTTCACAAGTTTCTAGATTTTGGAGTGTTTGGTACAACTAAAAGTTAAAATTTTCTCCCTTACCCCCAGACTTAAATTGAACATAGTCCTCGATGTTCTAAAGATAATGAATAAAAGCATGAACAAAGAGAATTAACGAGCCAAGTAAAAGAGATAGGGAAAGATATTACCAACATTGTGTACGAAATGCATATGGGATACCTCCCATAGAGCGCTAAGTTTAATGTCTTCAGCCAGACTTGGTTACCTTGCAGATTAGTCCTGATAGATAGGATCATTCAGCTCTGATTCTTCCACTGCATGAGTGGTCAATTCCAAAAATGGTTTCAACCGCTGACAGTTAACTCTGAAAGTTTCTCCATTCTTTGGATTTTCAACTTCTACCGTTCCATGTGGAAAACAATCTTGACATAGTATGGGCCCGACAACCGGGATCTTAGCTTACCAGGAAAGAGATGTAAATGAGAATTGTACATAAACTTTTTGACCAGGTTCAAATGATTTTCGAATAATCGATTTATCTTGAAATTTTTTAGTTTTCTTCTTGTATATTTTCACATTTTGGTAAGCATCATTACAAATTTCTTCTAAATCATTGAGTTGAAGTCTACAATTGTCACCAGCGGTTGGTAGGTCAAAGTTTAGCCGTTTAATAGCCCAACGAAGCACGGTGTTCTAATTCTATAGGCAAATGACAGGTTTTACCGAAGACAAGTCCATACGGAGACATCCCCAGAGGAGTCTTAAAAGAGGTTCGGTAATCCCACAAAGCTTCTATTAAACGCAAAGACCAGTCTTCCCGAGTGGGGTTTACGGTCTTTTCCAAGATTTGTTTTATTTGTTTATTGACACTTCTACTTGGCCACAAGTTTGCGGGTGGTAAGGTGTAGAAATCTTATGAGTAATGGAGTACTTTTTCATGAGAGCTTCAAAGGAACGATTGCAAAAATGGGACCCTCCATCACTAATAAATTCTCTTGGCATACCAAATCGAAAGAATATGTTGTCTCTAACAAACTTGATCACAACGTGGCGATCGTTTGTCTTGGTAGCTTTGGCTTCAACCCACTTGGACACATAGTCAACCGCTAGTGTTGTGTATTGTAGTTGTGGTAAGAATGGGTTTCAAACTCTCGAACTTGTGAAGATTGATTTTAGATTTAATAAACTAATTTTTAAACTAGAAAATATACACAAAAGATGAAAGTAATATTCACAAATACTGAGGTTATGGATTTCACTATTGACCAATTAAAGTGATTCAATCTAATCAATATTCATGCAATTCTTTACGTTTAAAGAGATTCTAATATGTTGTAAAAGTAGATTTTCAAAGAAACAATTGTAAATCAAAAGTATAGAACA